>JAHLJT010004567.1:167450403-167980790 GCA_031308135.1 Acheta domesticus
GTAGAGTGAAGTCTAGTTGCGGAAAGCAAAGTGATTATATAACCTAAACTTTACGTCCCCCCCACGTGCGTCGGCACGAGAAACCGGTCGAAGCCCGATCGGTATCGTCCCTGCTGAAGCGCACTAGGTTTGCAGATCACCACAAAAGCAACCGGTCCGTGTTCCACACGTCGGCGCACAACGCCCGAAAATCGTGGAAGGTCCTAAAATCGTTTCCGACGTGCTCTTTGTAGATGTACTCGAGGTTGTTGTCGTCTTGCCGGAAGATGACAATCATATTCGCGTTATCGCGTATCAGCTGTTTGGGAATTTTGGTGTACGTTTGACAGAGATAGAGCACGTCCGTGTGTTTGTGTCTTCCGGCCGCAAAGTACGCTTTGATGCAGTCTTGTTTTCGGTGGGCGATGTCGGTCGAAAATGAAAACGCTGTCGGGGGACGCCTCGGCCGGGGGCACGATGCTATCGTGCTGCGTAAACGAATGAAACGGCGCGATTCCGTCGCAGACTCGCTTCAAGTACGCGTACATGGCTGCGTGTCTGTGGTGGAATATAAATACACGTTGCGGAACGTCAGTCCGAACTGGCCGGTGAGAAGCGAGACGACCACGTTAGTCTTGCCGCATCCGGAAGGTCCCACGATAAGAAGCGCGCACGCTATCGGGGAAAAAGCGGTCCGTGTCGACTCTTTGCCTCGTCCTCTTGTCCGCGCCATAAGGCCGTCACGTTCACGACGGGCAGTGTGGTCGATTGTTGAACAATGTCCATCATCACAACCCGTGCTAGAGACTGCTGTCCTTCTTCGAAGGACGCTCTGTTTTAAAACAGGAGATCTAAGGAGAGAGGGGGAAGGGGAAGGATGACTACTCACGGCGCGTGTGAAGGACGACGGAAAAAAAAAACAAAAACAAATAGAATCACGTGTTTTTATTGACCCTTTCAAAATGTTTACATGTTAATGACCATTTTCTGCGCTGGAGGTCGCCATCGATGCAATCGTCATCTCGACCGCTCTCGCTAACCATGTCGCCGCGTTGCGCGCGCATTCGCTGACCGTCTCCAGAGGAAGAAGATCGCAGCAGACCGTATCCGGTGAGGAAGGAGGTCGGTCCGTGGTCTTCCTGTTGTTCCGTCGACGCCGAGTCGATGGTGTTGTTTTCTTCTTTCGCTCTTTTGGTTTTGCGACCTTTCCGCCGTTCTTTTTCTTTTTCGATGTACAATGCCGCGGACATGGATGATCGCACGCAGAAGGAAAATCGAGAGGTGGTGGAGTCGCTGATCTCACCTCCTCATCCGCCATGTTGTCTACACCGCCACTTCCAAAAACTGCTGCGAGTTGCGAATCGTAAGAAGAGGTCGAACCGCCCACTTCTTCTTCGTCTTCACCAGGCGAAGTCGATGGGTGATAATCTTCTTCTTCTTCTGCGCTCTCTTTTCCGCGACTGACGCGAATCATCCTCTCGTGAAGGAAGCAAACAAGAAATGACGGCGGCGAGCGAAACACGCGACTTCTTATACCATGACGTTTTTCTTCACCACAAAGTCATCGATTGGTGCGTACAGCACTTCCGTTTTGTAGATAATGAGACAATACGCCGTGACGTTCGCTGGCATAGCTGTACCCGTTTCCCACGTGATCTTGATGTCGGTTTGCGAGGGGAGGACGGCAGAATCTCTGGAGGAGACGTCCCATACGATAATAGGAAACCAACTATTCACATACCAATATTCCATATTCGATATGGGATTGCGATTGTAGTAAGAACGTTCCGCTTTTTGCATCATTTCGTAGAGATACGGTTGCCATTTTTCAGTACCACCGGTATAAAATTTTACGTTGCATAGAAGTTCGGAATAAGGGTAAAACTCGTCGTTTAAATACAGTTTTGCTCTTGTCATGTCGTTACCGTCGAATTCGCCCGAATTTTGTTTCAGGTTCGCGTCTTTCCCCGTTTGCATTCCAAAGAAAATGTACAGGGGATTGTCCTCTTTGGCGGCAGTCTTTACCGTCCACTGAAACGGTCCCTTTCCGCCGCTCGGAACGTTGGGGTATTCGTGAAGTTCCCATCGTCTGAATTGCATGGGGATCGGGCGCCGACTGTCCAGCACTCTCGTCACCGCGAGGGAAGCAGCATCGCTCAGCGTCAAATGAGGCATTCTCCAAATCACGTCCGTCACGGTAATCGTTGTTTCGTTCGGCGATTCCGCTGTCGTCGTGAGACATCGATTATCATGACGACCTCGAATGAGAACGAGGTCGTGTTTCACGCCGGTCATGACGCGCGTGTGATCTTCGAAAAACCCCATCCACAGTCGCAACGGCACGATACCGTAAAATTTCCCGCCCGTCGAACTGAGCATGAACTTGGTGTTGCACTTGCCTGACTCGTATAACAGGAGATCTTCGGTCCAACACGCATTGCCGAACGATCTTCTTTCCGCTGGCGAAAGGAAACACACGTTCTTCATCGTGCTCGTGATGCCTGGATTTCTAACGACGTCGACGATCACGTTGTTGATTTCGTAACGAATTTCGCTAAAAAGATAAGCGAAAGCGTTGTTGATCAATTCGCAGTTGGTGCGATCTGCGGTGTCCTTTTTGACGGCAGATCCCGCGATGACGAGCGAACTCTCGCAAGGTAAGAGAACGGCATCCTTATTCATGATAGTAATGCGAATTTCGTCGTTTTGACCAAACGATTTAATGTACGGAAAGTGTTCGTGAACAGCTTCGTTGACGATGTGGTGCTTTATGTTCTCCCTGCGGAGAATGTCGACCGCGTGTTCGTCCACGATTTCCGTCGTAGAATAAGCTTGCTTCATTCTCTTCGGCGGCATGTCGTTTTTCTTCTTTTTTTATTCGAAACAATAGTGTAGCCTAACGCTCGTAGGATGCGCCGGCTAGACGATGTGAGCGCGGTGAGCGGACAAAGCACTCTGTGCCTCGGCCGCGAAACGGGCTGCATTTTATAGCGCTGTTTCTCCTTCATAGTCTGCTGCTGCTGATTCTGGGGCGTACGAGTAAGGTGCACGACAGCGGTGTTTCCGAGTTCAACGGCACCAATTGACCCTCCACGTTCTCGAGTCGAATCGATAACTCGTCGATCCAATTTCGCGTGACACGGTGATAGATTCTTTCGCTCGGCCTTTCTTCAATGATGCGGCAGGAAAGTCGGTCACGTGGAACTGATACAGCACGTGCGCTTTCCGATTGTTTATATACCCGCTTTCGATCACGTTACACGTCACGAACACTTCAAAATCTTTCACGATCTTCGGCGAAGTCTCGGACGGCTGGTACTTGCCAAAAAGTGTGGGTGTCACCGTCCTGGAAAATCCGAGGAGAGGACCGATGGACTCGGCGTGCTCGAAACGTAGCGTGAAGGAAGTGTTGACGCGCACTCTGTTCGTGTGCGGGTCCGCCTCCAAATCGAAAAAGTGCTTCTTATCCGTAAAGTCAGTGGGAAACTGTCCACGCAGGATGTTCGAGATATGACGATTGATGTCTTCTAAAGTATACGTACCCGGAGGGACGGACAGCACATAGCTTGTGAGTGAACTCCCACCACCACCACCCTCGTCGACGTCGTAGTGAAGTTTGTTGTGTCCCTCCTTCACGTTGCGAATGTGGTGCACAGTGCTAAGATGCACGAGCGCGATCTCGTAAACGTCGTCCGAGAGGTCGACACCCGGCGCGAACTGCACCGCGATCTCAGGTCCCTGCCCGACTAACGTGTACGTGCGCATGACTCGAATGCCTCAGGTCAAATGAGGGCGTCCGGTGGTTCATCTTCCTTTTTTTTTGACCCTACTGTTGTCCTTCTTCCATTCGTGAAAAAGAAATTGCAGACATAACTTGCCGCAATTGTTCGCGTTGAAGTGTTGAACTTGGCGCGTGTTGTACGTCACGTGGTTCCCGCGCGCGTAGCGAAGGAACTCGGGAGGGGGCGGAAGTCCGAAGGAATCAAAGTAACGCACCGTCCGCCCACGCTTCGCGTAAGCGACGAAATGAGTACCGGCGCCGCGGGCGTCGTCGAGATTGACGACGCCGCACTCACGCGCCGCCCTCGGTGTTTTGGGCAACGCATCTCGCGTGAACACGCCTCGAAAATGCGGAATCTCCAGCACCTTCTTCGCAAAGCGAGTCACTTCCTCGTGCGTGAGCGCTCGACGCGGTACCCTGCTCATTAGTTTTTTCGCCGAGACCCCCGCCGCCCCCTCGTCTTCCTCTTCCTCCCCGTTCGAAGCATTTTCGCGGCCTTTAGCAACACGCCCGATCCTTTTTTGGAGCCTTCCATGACCTTGTTATGACGCATCATTTCCGCTAGTTCTCGGTTTTTGCTTTTGGCGTTTGTCACGGCGTTCGCGATAGCGGAAGCGCCGCCTGCGACACCACCCAGCGCGCCTAGCCCGCTTAGGATGGAGGGAATGAGTGGAATGAGGGCGGGAAGGAAGCCGCCTCTCTTACTCTTCCTTTTTCCACCCACCGTTCTTCCTTTCTTCCTCCTCCGTACGCCTCTCCCCCGCAACCGAGACGACTTCCTACAGGGTCCGCCGACGCATCGACCTCGCAAAAACATGCCGCGACCCATCGAAGGGGGGCCGCCAGGGAGAGAATCGCTGCCGCTCCTCGCCGCCCTCCTCACCGGACCGAACAGTTTCTTACACTCTCTCGTCGTAGTCGTTCTACACACTGTGCGAACCATGACGAAACTGACACACGGAAGCAAATCTCGCGAAATATATATACACAAGGTCTCCTTTAAGTTGCGAATGTCTTTAACAAAGATACAAACTTTGTAGCGAGATCGTTTTTTTTTTCTACCGTTACAAGGTCTTCGGTTTTCAACTCGGGAATGGCTTTAACAAAGATACTAACTTTGTAGCGAGATCGTTTTTTTCTACCGTTACAAGGTCTTCGGTTTTCAACTCGGTCGTTACAAATTTAGCTATCTTATCCGAAACATCAATTATTCCACCGTCAACTCGAGACTTGATCGCTTCTATCTTTGCGAGGAGTTCGGTTTTCACATCCTCTATTGCGATCTTTTCTCCCTTTATTGTTTTCAATTCGCCTTTCAACCCCTCCATTACCTGTGCGAGCCTGCGAACTTGTGTATTGAGAGCCGTATTTTCGGCTTTCGTTAGTTCTTTCATTCGTGTTTCTAATTTACTATTTTCGGCTTTCGTTTGTTCTTTATGCACGTGAAAAAGATTCTCCGCGTGTAAAATTGGAACCTTCAGCGTGTCATCCAATTTTTTTTCCATCTTTTTTTTTAGATTAGACATGTCGTTTTTGACTAGTTCTTTATGCGCGTGAAACAGCTGATCCGCGTGGTTTTTCGCACCCGCCAGCGTGTCATCCAATTGCGCCTTAATCGCCACGTCCGAAGGGTCAGTGCCGGCGCCTACTTTGCGAAGAAGTTTGTTGTGAAAATTATAATGACCGGACGAACCGACGACCGGTAACGTGTCCAAGAGTTTGGAAGGAATTTTCTTTTCGTGCGCGGCCACGAGCGCGCTGCATTCCTTCTTCGCGAACGCCTTTAAGTCTTTCTCCTGGTTATCAACACGCGTAGAGAGCTTCTTCTCGAGAGCATCGAGTTCGCTTTTTTGTTTTTTCACGGTTTCCGCAGACTTGCTTTCGTGCGCGGCCGCGAGCGCATTGCATTCGTTCTTCGCGAACGTCTTTAAACCGTTTTCCTGTTCTCCGAAACGTATAGAGAGCTTCCGCTCGAGAGCATCGAGTTCGCTTTCTTTCACCACAGACTCATCATCATATCTCCTCATGCGCTTCAAAACACCATCGATTTGTTCATCGATGTATCGCTTCGAGACGCCGTGACGCGCACGAACCATATGTCCGAAAACATCCATCACTTTCATGCGACTGAGCGTTTTGATTTCTGCATACGACTATTAAAACAAGTCTCTTTTTTTCACAAAAATAACAGGCGACACGGGAGTCGAACAGGGGGACAGTCTGAACTCGAGAACTTTCGTAAAGAACTGCATGTTAGCACTGCCATGAGTGCACGCACGTGCGCTCTAGTGGCGAACGTGGGAAACGCAAGCGAACGCGAGCCAGCGCGGAGTTGTCTCTACAGGAGAGAGAGAATCAGTGCACATGCGCGCTCTCGTTACCGTCACGTTAGCTCTAGAGCTGCGTTTCCCGCGTTCGCCACTAGAGCGCACAGGCGTGCACTCATGGGTAAAGGCGATGCTGGCCAGCGCGGCTGGCTGTCTTCATGAGAGCGCCGCGCACCGTCCAAGGACAGCGAACGGAAGTTGCGGCTGATAGCGCCGAGACCGGCGAACGGATGTCGGCGGGTGATAGCGCTCGCGAGCGCCGCTGCCCGCCGCGAATGCTCATTACGCGGTGTTTTCAGCCCAGATTAGGTCGCTGTGCAGTTCGCTCCGTAAATTTTCATTTTTTGAAATTTTTTTTTGATTTTTTGTTTTGGTTTTTGCGATGGAAAATCCACTAAATTACACTCTTTACGAAAGAAGAAGATGTAACGCCAGGTATTTGCCCGTGGACGTCTTTGGCCGCAGCGTTATTCATTACGCTGCGGCGTATGATGACGTACTCGGCTTGATTTTTTGTATAAATCGCGGCGATCACGTCGATCGCCGCGATTTATACGGAAAATCGGCGCTGCACTACGCCATGCGTGCACGGAGAACCCTGGCGTACAATTTTTTATTGTTCGCCGGAGCGGACGTAAACGCACGCGACATTTGGGGTCTGGCTCCCGTAGACCACCTGCGAATGGTAAACGAGAGATGTAACTGCGAACCGGGGGATTGCGCGATGTGCCGGCGAGTGCCTCATCACTGTCTTGTAAATATGGACATTCGCCGGTACGTCGCTATGGTGCGCGAGAACGAGGCGCGACGTTACGGTCATCCGCGCGCGGACGGCGAGAGGGCGGCACCGCCGCCGCCGCCGCCGCCGCCGGCGGCCTCCACGCCACCGCCGCCGCCGACCTACACGCCACCGCCGCCATACGAGTCGGTCGGCGTCGTCGCTGCCTCAACGTCTCTGCCGCCGAGCGTCCCCCGGTTACGACTCCGTCGCATCAGCGACAACATATGGACATCGGAGTCGGAATAGTAAGTGATGTTTTTTTTTTTACATTACATTTTTTTACACAATTTTTTTAAGACATTCTTAGAGCAGTGTTCTAAGTCTACGTCTCCTTGTTGCAGACTTGCATCCTCAAGACATCTCTCGGTCGCGTCAGTACGCGTCAGTTCAAGAAACAGTAAGTTATTTTAATATTTCATTATTTATTTTAAGTTTTAATTTGTGATTTATTTCTTTGTGGTGGAATAAGGGTGGGGGAAGGAAATTGAACGAAATATTTCAATAGTCATATTTCAATTGTTTATTCGCAATTTTTTAATTGCTACAAAATTCTATGTTTTATTTATTTACATATGACATTTTTTACTTGTTACAAAATTCCATATTTCATAAACATATTTTTGATATACGTCCATGTTTTGGGACGATAGAGATCGTTGCGCTTGTATATGAGTACGACGTTGGCTTGATTATTTTCGTTTACGCCTAAGTACGTGAGGGTTGGTCTCTCTTTTAAAAAATCCTCCCCCAGCGTTTTTATGAGGGGTGTAAATCTGAAACATGTAAGAATGACAAAAAAAAACAAGTAAGTACACATTCATGTCATGTAAAAAAATACTTTGGATTTTATCACGCGTTCGTTTACATACCTCGCTGGTAAGAAGACCGAAAAGACATCTCCTATCGTCGCAACGTATGAATCCTTCTCGTATTTGGTGCTATTTATTAATTGTATACCGGTAATTTCAAAAAATACTCCTTTTGGAATGTTTGCGAAATTTAAACGTGTGTTTTCACTTTCCGCTTTTGCTGCCATCTCCTCCCATGGACTATAACAAAAAAAATAAAACGTTTTTTAGTGAGAAAACGATTTTTAGTGCTACGTTGTATGTTTATACTATAAGATAACAATTACTTACTTTAGGTCTTTGAGACGCTTGTACACGTAGACGATGCAGTCGGGTTTCCCGGAAACTAGTTTTACGACTTCGCCGTCGTCTTGGTTAAAATAGTGTGCCCTTAAACAATCCGGTTTCTGTTTTTTGAAGGGCAGAACCATTTCTAACGTTTGCGGCTGTACGTCAGGAGGAATAGCGAGAGCGAATGCATCCGCCAGCTCATCGTCATCTGAGTCGGACACGACAAGCATCTCGTTGTGCTCTTCTTTATCGAATGGCTGCCCATGTACGATGTCTCTGTGAAAAAAAAAATTTTCAATTCATGCAACATTTGAAACATTCAATTTTTTCAAGATGTGCTTTCGTTGCAACTGACGACACTTACTGGATTCGGCGTTTTTTCGCTAATGTTTCTTCTGATGTCGTCTGCTTGTGACTTGCCATCTTGCTGCTGCGAGCGCGAATACGCGGATCAGTGTGTGGGCGAGACGTGCTGACTGCGAGTGAGCGTTATTAAAAGGGGGGTCCTCTCTTTATATACCGAAAATCGTGCACTACTTCTAATGTGGCAATGATGTCATGAACTTTTTTTTTAGCGTGCGGAGGCAACGACGGCGGGGGAGGTGGAGGCGGGGGTGGCAGAAGCGGGGGTATCGGAGGCGGGGATGACGGGGACGGGGGTGGTCGAGACTTGGAAGGCTGAGGCAGGGGAGGCGGGGGTGGGGGAGGCTTGGGAGGTGACTATGGCGGGAGCGACGGCGGGGAAGGCGCGGGTGGCGGAGGTGGGCGGCGGAGGCGGGGGCGGCAGAGAAGCGGGTAATTTTTAATTGAATTAACCGTAACAACTTCGCAGGCGACATTTCCTTTCATTAACGCTGGAATTTTCGTTTTTTTTTTTCAAAATCGCCGTCGTGCGCTTTTTTTATCACTTTCTTTCTTCCGGCAAATAACGACGTCCTGTTTTTCATCATTACCGCTGGAATTTCCATTTTTCAAGATCGCCGTCTTGCGCTTCTTATCACTATCTTTCTTCCGGCAAATAACGACGTCCTGTTTTTCATCATCACCGATGTAATTTCCATTTTTTTTTTCAAAATCCCCGTCGTGCGCTTCTTATCACTATCTTTCTTCCGGCAAATAACGACGTCCTGTTTTTTTCTTCAACATCATGTGTTGGTCTTTCTTCGGCACGCGGAGTGTTTTAAAACAACATGTCCGCTGACTTTCGTCGTTAGTCGCGTGTTGTCTGTGCTCATGGACTGTTGTCGTGAGACCATTCTGCACCACAGCTTCTTCGCGGCAATCTTCTTTTTAATAGTTTACAGCGTTCTCGTGTCTTATTTATACTTACATCAGTGTACGAATTTTTTTTTCTTTCATTTAATACGTATAGGAATGTGTTGAAACATGTTATAACTTGTTTTCTGTGTTTTGATTGTTTATAGGTTCATCCCATTAGCGACAGCACCCCTTAGTGATTTAACATACGGCGGTGAACAATCGCGAAGAACGTTCGCGAGCATCGTGAGGCTGGTAAGTTTTTTTTTTCTTTGACTTTCATTTAATACGTATAGAAATGCGTGTTGAAACATGTTATTCATTTGTTGTATGTGTTTTGATTGTTTCGCTAGGTTCATCCCATCAGCAACAGAACCGATATTTCATATGAAAAAAATTTGTTTAGCCCGTTACGTTCGCGAGCATCGTGAGGCTGGTAAGTTTTTTTTTCTTTGACTTTCATTTAATACGTATAGAAATGCGTGTTGAAACGTGTTATTCATTTGTTGTATGTGTTTTGATTGTTTCGCTAGGTTCATCCCATCAGCAACAGCGCCGTGCTTCTTGTATTGCAAATGCTCTCAGTTGGACGAACGCCGTACAGTCTTTAAACAGTCGGGTTCAGCGTGGCATTATCGCGAATTCTTTGAATGACAGCGACCCCCTTACGTTTCTTAATCGCTGTCAAGTGCCCTTTCAATTGAAATTGTTCGACCTCTTTGATTCTCCTTCCGCGCCTGCTTTCAAAATTTTCACGCAACTCGAATGTCGTTTCATGCTCGAACGTCGCAATCAGGAGACGGGTGAGATCGTGGGCGAGATACAGCCCATCTTTCTCAGCGCTCGCGCTGCCGTGGTGACTCGCAGTGATGATATCGGGGAATTTTTTTTTCAACGCATCGTTGATCCTATAAATTCCAAATTCGACGAGTTTCATGAGCGGGAGAGCGGAAAAGCGCTTCATGAAATCGTTGCCCTTCATGTTCACTATCATCTTTTTGAGCCCATTGCTCACACTGGATCATCCTACATTCCGCTACCCGATAGCATTGCTCTACGTAAGGCCGTGGTGAATGTGCATAACCAAGACGAGAAATGTTTCTTGTGGGCGCTGGCTTCGGCTCTCTTTCATCGGCGTCAGCCCCCACGCACCAAAATTTCTTCTCACGTCACTCGCACTAGTACTTATCAGGCCGTGTTCGACGAACTAGAAAATCAACTCGATTTGCGGAACATCGACTGGCCAATGTCTGTTCACGAGATTAAACGCTTCGAACACCAAAATTCTAAATATTCTTTTCACGTCTTTAATCTTGTTTGGTGTTCTGAAAAGAAAACGTGGGATGTTGTAGGTCCGGTGCACTTTGCGAAAACCAAAAAAGAGAACCATTTCAATTTTTTAATGTATGCATCAAGGGGGATCACTCACTATGTTTGGATTAAAAATTTGGGGAAGTTGGTGGCTAGTCAACACAGTTCTAATGAACATAAGCTCTTCGCTTGCGAACGCTGTTTGAATTTGTTTCGTTCGCAAGAGAAACTCGATGCTCACATGCTCGATTGCAGTGCCGTGTCACCGGCGCGTTTGACTGTGCCATCTGCTTCCTCAGAGGCACGATTCATGCGTTTCAAGAATCACGCTCGCCAGCAGAGATGCCCGATTGCGGTGTATGTTGATTTTGAAGCGCTCACCGTTCCCGTCTCTTCGTGTGAGCCTTCGCCGAGCGCCTCTTTTCTTCAGGCCTACCAACTTCACGAGCCCTTTTCGGTAGGCGTGCAAGTGGTGTGCGATTTTGATGAAGCGCGCTCTCAGAGAATCGAGCTACGCGGACGCGACGTCGCCAATCAATTGATCGAGCATTTGGCGGACCTTGCAAAAGAGTACGATGATCTTTTGAAGCATCCGGTGCCTCTCCTTATGCGAGAGGAAGACGAAGTTGCCTTTCAAAATTCCGACGCGTGTCACATTTGCAAGGGTCCTTTTCTTCCAAATTCCGCTCGCGTGAGAGATCACGACCATTTCACAGGTCTGTTTCGCGGAGCGGCGCATCAAGATTGTAACGTCAACTTCCGGGCTCCGAAGCACATTCCCGTCTTGATGCATAACGGAAGCGGGTACGACTGGCATTTTCTCCTGCAGGCCTGGGCCGAGAGTAGCTATCATCAACTGAGCGTGATTCCACACAATCACGAGAGATTCGTGTCCGTCTCTCAGAGAATCGGAGGTGTGGAATTGCGCTTTTTGGACTCTTTTAAATTTTTAGGCGCATCGCTTGATGGCTTGAGTCAATCGCTTTCCGATCACGATTTGAAATTTACTCGGGCGGCGTTTCCCGACGATGCGCTCTTTGCTCTGGCACGCAGGAAGGGTGTCTTCCCGTACGACTATGTCGATTGCCTGGCGAAATTGGAAGAAACGTCTTTGCCACCGCGCGAGCACTTTTTCAATCGCCTCAAAAACGAACACATCTCGGACGAGGAGTACGCCCACGCGCAGACCGTGTGGGCGGCCTTCTCCTGCCGAAATTTAGGTGAGTACGCCGATTTGTATTTGAAAATCGACGTGTTGTTGCTCACCGACATTTTTGAAACCTTTAGAAATTTGTGTTTGAAGGTGTACGGTCTCGATCCCGCTTTCTATTTCACCGCTCCCGGTCTCTCGTGGGACGCCATGCTCAAAACAACCGGCGTCACGCTAGAGCTTCTCACGGACGTTGATATGGTTCTCTTTTTTGAAAAAGGCATTCGGGGAGGACTCGTCCAGGTGGTCGGGCGCCACGCCGAGGCGAATCACGCGCACGTGGGGGATTCCTTTGATGCATCTGATAAGGAATCTTATCTCTCCTATGTCGACTGTAATAACCTTTACGGTTACAGTATGAGTCATCCACTGCCCACAGGACGGTTTAGATGGTTGACGGAGAACGACATTTGCGCGTTCGACATCAAGCAGGCGGGCGCTCAGACCGATCGCGGATACGTTCTCGAAGTCGACCTCGACTATCCAGACGAGATTCACGATCGATTGAGCGATTTGCCTCCTTGTCCGGAGTCACGTGTGCCCCCCGACACGAAAAGCAGGCAAGCCAAGCTCATGGCGACGCTGTTGCCCAAGCGTCGCTACGTCATTCACATTCAAAATTTAATTCAGGCGACTGAGTTGGGCGTACAACTCACCAAAATTCATCGCATTCTGTCTTTCGACCAAAGTCCTTGGCTTGCCGTCTACATGAACCTCAACAA
This sequence comes from Acheta domesticus, assembly GCA_031308135.1. Taxonomy (NCBI): domain Eukaryota; kingdom Metazoa; phylum Arthropoda; class Insecta; order Orthoptera; family Gryllidae; genus Acheta; species Acheta domesticus. The sequence continues at coordinate 167,462,911 of JAHLJT010004567.1, forward strand.
CTCGCTTCGACAGCGCGCGTCCTCCGCTTTCGAAGATAAATTTTACAAACTCATGAACAACTCTGTGTACGGCAAGTCGATGGAGGACGTGCGCAACCACCGACGCATTTATCTCGTGAATAGATGGTGGGGAAAGTGTGGCGCGAGGAATCTTATTGCGAATCCGGCTTTCGTGCGCAGTCACCACGTGAAGGGCGACCTCATGACCATCGAGTTGCTGAAAACGGAAGTGAAGCTCACGAAGCCCATTTATTTAGGATTTTGCATATTAGAAATTTCAAAATTAAGAATGTACGACTTCTTTTACCGATATTGTAAAAAGGAGCTTCGCGATCTTCACCTTCTGTACATGGACACCGATTCATTTGTTTACTCTACCTCCACGAACGTGTACGCTGAGATGAATCGGTGTTCAGAATGGTTCGACACGTCTTGCTTTCCTCCCGGTAACGCGTTCGACATCACGCCACGCAACAAAAAAGTGCTGGGACTGTTTAAGGACGAATGCGGAAACGACCCCATGATACAATTCGTAGGTTTGCGACCCAAAATGTACTCCTTTCTCACGCGCTCTCAGTCGACCGTTTCTCGCGCGAAGGGAGTGCAGCGATCCGTTGTTAAAAAATATAAATTTCAAAATTATCTGGATTGTTTGTTTCAAAATTCTAGTCGCATTGACAAACAATGCTGCCTTCGGTCCAAACATCACATCAATTATTCTTTTGTCCAAAACAAGCGGTCGTTGCGTGTGGCAGACGACAAACGCTATTGGATCGATACGTTAACGAGTTTGCCATGGGGCCATTTCCGCATTCAGTGTACACGTCCGTCCATTTCTTCCTCAGCGTGCACGTTCGTGCCTGCAGGCGGGCAGCTTCATGTAGATTAGGGAGAGCATTTGCAAACTGGTTGCATTCGTCCGTCGGCCGCCGTCATGGAACGTTCTCCAAGTGATGTCGCAGTCGCGGACGGTGGATGGAAGAAGCAGTTGGCGGATAACTGGTACAGTCTCCGCGATGACGTAGAAAGACTCTTCGCCATTGTCGTCGGTGTGACCCGCAGTCAGCGACCCTACAGCGATGGCGTTCATCAGGAATTAAGGTACGGTGCCTCTGTGTTGCTGAAAGACATCTACGATGCGCTGAAGCACGCGCTGAAAGAAGGCAACGAAAAAGCTCTTCACGATCTTGCTGTGAAATGTCATGATAGAGTGGTGTGGTTCATGTTGCTTCTCGGCGCACAAACAAACACGCCGTGCTGCATGTGCCAGGCTGACAATTTATTCGTGCGCGGAAACGCCATCCGAAAAGTTTTGGGCATCATGGGGGACCTCTCTCCCTGGGACGATGACGGCGCGACTGCACATCCCCCCTCTTATGAAGGCCAACAGGACGTTCCTCCACTGGAAACGTTTGTTATCACAATGCACGCACAAGTGTTAGCAGTCCTCGAAGCGCTCGGACACCTCCTTCGAGATCCGTTCGGCGAAGCTCTGCGCCAGCGCGTAACGCGCGTTCGTCAAGTCATCCAGTCTCTTCGTCCGCCGACCGAAAATCTCCCTCCGACGTACAGTGACAGTGTCAGTGCCGGTTGCAGTGACGTGTGACAGTGTGACAGTGACAGTGACAGTGTGAAAGGGTCACCGTGATGGCTGCGGGTACGCGATAAAAAAATTCTGTTCATTCGTTTTGTGTGCTTTCTAAATTGTTTATTATTTTAATACTCTCAAAAGCGAATATAAACATATAGACGCTTTGCACATAACGTGAAAAGAGAGACGCGTTACAAGTGCTGATAGGATATGTTTATATTCGCTTTTGAGGGTAAAAAAAAAGTCATCCTTCACACGTGTGAATGATGGTTTTTTCTGCGCTGGAATTCATGAAACAACACACGAGGCCTTCCCCGCTGTACGTCTTGGACGGTAGTTGGGTTTGATGTGACATAGTATGGTTTTTTTGTTGTTTTTTTTTGAAAAAAGGTCCCTCGGTAACAATGGCAGGGAAGCTTGACGTGCGCACGGAAACGACGACAGAGACTTGTCCAGTGGGGTCGTCTCGTTTGGTGCATTAGTCCGCGCGTCTTCGTTTGCGAATACTGCATTTTTTTATTAGCGTTTTTAATTTGCGCCATGCGGTCGCTCGATTGCAGTGTTCAGTGCCATCGACACGTTTGACGTGATTTTCCTCTTGAATCGGAGGATGCGTCGTTTGTTTAAGACAGGCGCGTGAGGAACAATCAGAACAACTTCCACCAACACCTGTTTACGAGATAAATGTGACGAAGATGCACTAGGGATAGTCATTTTCAGGACAGATGATTCGTCCTTCATCCTACTTCTGCTACTAGAAGGTGTCGTTTCTGGACCGATCGTGACTAAACAAGTCATTATCTTGTCGCCGGGAAATGTCACAAATTCCATTGTCTGCAATGACGGACGACAGTCACGCCATGTGGCAGCATGACGCGGATGTGACACAGCACTTGAAGAGAATTTACATTTGTTGTCATTCTTCCCTTACGGCTGTTCTTCTAACAGATGTCTTAAGTGGTAGTATTACGCGGATGTAACAAAGCGCTTGAGTCAGTTTTCCGTGCCACCGGCGATCAACAACAACACGAATGCCGGCGGAGCAGTACCATAACAAACTAGCTCCTTCGAAAATGACTATAACATGGTCGCGGGAGCTCGTTTGTTAGGATATTGCTCTGGCATTCGTGTTGTTGTTCATCGCCGGTGGCTCAAGTGTTTGTTACATCCGCGTAGTGCAGCCACAGAAGAAATCTGTCAGGACAACAGCCGTAAGGGCAAGAATGGTAACAAAGATCATAGTTCTCTTCAAGTGCATTGTTACGTCCGTGTAATGCTGCCACATGGCGTGGCTACAGTTCGTCGTTGTAAGCAATGTGATTTGTGACACTTTCCGGCGACAAGATAATGACTTGTTTAGTCACAGCCGGACCAGAAAGACACCTTGTAGTAGCAGAAGTAGGATGAAGAACGGCACACCTGTCCGGCCATGTCTACCTCCAGTGCATCACCGTATTCTTATCTCGTGAACTTGTGTAGGTGGACGTTGTTCTGATTGGTCTTCACACGTCTGTCATGAACATTCGACTCATCCTCCGATTCGAGAGGAAGATCACGTCAAACGTCAGTAGGTCGCACTGAACACTGGAATCGAGAGAACGCATGTCGCAAATTAAAATCGACAATAAAAAATGAGGTATTTGCAAAACGTAAGACGCGTGGAAAAATGAACCAAACGCGAGAGACCCCTGGACAAGCCCCTGTCGTCTTTTCTGTTCTCTCGACAGTCTTCCCTGCCATTGATATCGTGGGACCTTTTTTTAAAAAAAAAAACAAAAAAACCATACCTTGCCACATCAAAACCAACTACCGTCTACGGCGTACAGCGAGGAAAGCCTCGTGTGTTGCTTCATGAGTTGCCGCACAGAAAACACATCCACACGTGTTAAGAATATTTTATCTTCAGACTTTCATATAATCGTGTCCTATCAGCGCTTGTAACACGTCTCTTTACACGTATGTGCTAACCGTCTATACGATTATATTCAGTCTGAAGATAATGTATTCGTGTAAATATAAAATAATAAAATAAACATGTAATATTATGATTCTAATAAACACAGTTCTTGTGTACTCTAATGTTTTTTCTATTTCTCTCTCTCTCTCCACCAGGTAGGACGAGAACATCAAGATTGACAATGTACTTGCACATTTACAAATGTCATCGCAAAATTTTTTTTTACCATGTATTATTTGGTTTCAATAAACAAAAAACAATTTAATTCTTATTGCACTGTTTTCATAATTTTTTTTCCCCCTGTCACCGCCTTGTAGGGTTTCCTTGTTTTTTTTTTTTAATTTAGCATATCCCACCGTTCCGTTGCAGACGCTAGAGGGGGACGGGGAGCGAGCGCCGCGATAGAGGCCTCCTCCTCCTCCTCCCCTCCCCTCCCCGAGGCGCCTGCCTTGGGCGGGCGTGCGCGCGCAGCCGCCGTGCCGCGCACCACGACACCCGCCTACGAGCCACCTCCAGAGACGATGTCGCCGTAGCTCAGAGCCAGCGTGCTCGCCCCGCCCGCTTCCGCTGGCGCGCCAGCGGAAGCGGGACTCGGGCCTGGTTCGAGCCACCTTCGGGCGGCGCGTTTTTGAGGAACGGCGACGCCGACCCCCGCGCTTCCACGCTTCGACGACACAGCGCACACGCGCTACCAACCTTCGCCGACAGAGCGCGCCGCACGCGCGATGTCAACCTTCGCCACCAGGGCGCAGCACACGCGCTTCGCCGGTAGAGTGCGCGCGATGCAACGGCCTTGTGACGTCGCCGCGACCTTGTGACGACACAACGGCCTTGTGACGTCACAGGGGGTTTATCTCGTGGCGCCGGTTGTTTGTTGTGTCGGTCCTGGGGCGGAAGGGGGTAGTGCAGGTTGCATTTACCCCGTTTCCGTCCTAGGACCGGCACTTCCTCTCTACTTGTATGTTCTGCGAATTTTTCTCCAGCCTTTGTCCCCTTGAGTACTTCTCACTTTTTACCAAGAGTTAAGTACATTGAATGCATTTGAGAATATTCTAAAGAAACTGACATTTTTCTCAAGGAGATCTAACTAGCAATGAGCTCAACTGTCGCTAAAGGGTTGAATCCTACAGCAAATATCACCGACTTAAATGTTTTTCCGTTTCTTTGCGCATGAAGTTAAAAAAGAGAGAATATATTTTGAAATGTTAGTTATACTGGGACTCACGAAGAAATGATTGAGAAGGATGAAAGGAAATACAATTCGAGGATTGTGTAATAAACACATTGTATCTTCTTTTGTAAGCGAGAACGAAAGATCTTGAGAAGTGGATGTCGAAAATGGATGGCTCAGGTCTTATTATAGCTTTTAAATTTGTATTACATTGAATGATTACCGGAAAAGAGGGCTCAGGACATTAACTGATGTCACTGCAGTGCCTCTGACCTGGGATGCCCTAGGTTCTAATCCCGACTGTGACAGGATTTTCGACATTTGATAGATAGCAAGGTCGAAATCAGCCGGTGACTAGAGGAGAATTTTCACGGACAACTGCTCTAATTGGTAGTTTTCAGTGGTTTCTTCGATTAATACCAAACGAATGCCGGAGAAGTACTCTAACAAATGGGCCGCGGACCGCTCATGGTCTTTCGTTCCTCTTCCATGTCCTATCCTCACCCTTTACTTATACAAACGTCGAGTTTCTTACTTTACACTATCACACACATCGGGAGACTGATCGGGATCTGAGAACTTGTCCCGTGTGGGGCGGTGCCCTGCTGGTGTGAGATGCCTGGTTGGGGAAAAACCCGCTAGCCCACGGTAGGTCGTCGGAAAATGACGGTAATTTGGGGAAAACCAACGTCACCTCCCTAGGAGAAACATACACTACACATACGGGACGAAGTAATCACTAATTAATCAATTGTACGAATCATGACAGGAGTGAATTCTGAAATGGCATTCGTGCGAGTTACTAACCCCTTGCGAGTTTTGGAATGCAACCCACCAAACAGTTCAATGTTGCGGGCGGAGTCATCATCCGAAGTACCTCGATCACTCATTGTCAGCATCCTAACTTGCAACAGAGATACAGAAATAATTGTAACTCGCCATTTTTACACTTCATTTTCATTATGTGCATAATCTCGTGTTAGATGTTACCCAACATGTTCATGTTTCATTTATTATATTGTACGCATCAAATGCGTACACGAATAATGTAAAATATTTATTATTTTTTTCTACTCTCATTGTATAACGCTGTCATTTAATGGCTGCAACCAGTTGCATAATGATACGCATTTTGATACAGCTGTCGTTATGATACAGGTTCCTGACCAATCATAGAGAAGCTTACATACCAAGTATTGACACATCATTAATCATTGAGAGTATTGTAAATGTTTCGTTCAATTGTGTCCATTAAAATTGTATTAATATTATATTCTGCTTTTCAATTTTAATTTATATTATTATCATTATTATTATTATTATTATTATTATTATTATTATTATTAGTTTTTAACGTGAAATATTATTTAAAATAAATTGAATTGTAATTCCACTTTGATCCTATTTGACTAGTGCAGGGGTAGTTATTGAAGAGAACATTTCACGAATGTTAAGATCTGAACGCAAATCATTTTAGGTTATTTGTTGCTGCCGTATAGTTGCCCTTAAACAATGTCTAATTTAAAATGTCTGGTGAATCAACGGTGGTCTTGAGTCTTCCAGAAATAAGTGTAAAAGCAAAGATGATGTCGAAATTATTGCAGCAACGTCTGTACTCCCTGGCTGGCTGGTGAAACGCCACCTGTGGTAGGTAGGGAGCTGTCCGCTAGGTGGCCTTGACAGAAATCACCATGTCAACTGCCACGAAACAATTCGATGTAAAAGTTGAACTAATAAAAGTTACCATAAGTATTAGAAAAAATACCGTATGAAACTCGATGTAATGGGTATTAATACACTCGTGTGAAGTTTACGATACTCGCTCGTATCGAAATATCACACTCGTGTAATAATACCCATCACTACATCGTTTCATAATGTACTATTTTCACAATACTTGAAATATTTTGTTACAGATATAATATTACTTAATAAAAGAGCGATTGGATACAATTCTTGCCAACGGTTCGTAACATCCAGGTACCAAATTGCTGCCAGTAACATAACCCAATCCTTTTAGCCATCGCAAATTGCCTTTTTATTCATTCCTCACAATGATCCAGAAAGCTAATTAATGGTTACCGCAATATCATTCGTGATATGTAAAGAACTTATTGGTTCGTCCTTAAGCATTTCTCACAGCGAAACACTACAAACAACGTCATAAGTAAACCACGACATAAGATTTTTCCCAAATCCATGAGTCTCATATTCACTGATAACTTTAAGGACATTCTTTGAATTCTATTCAAATGACAATGATCAATTATGTCTCACCACATACGCTCTAAACCCATCTATCTTCCATGCATAACGATTTGACACAGGCAAAAGATTTTTCGGTGTTGGGCAACCCTCATCGCACGATAAAACTTGGCCTCTGTAGTCTTCTCCTAAATGTAACTTTCATTAAATGGTACATGATAATATTACACGGAATTGCGAATATGTTAATCAAAACGTTAATATCTCTTTTCCCGTTGTCGCCTATGGATCTCTAAGTGTTTAGACGCAAAATTCCCCCACTCTGTACTCGCTCATATGTGTGAGAGAGTATTAAGCTCGACACAACGGAAGTTACTATTCGCGTTGCAGTTCCCACTTCCTTGGCAATTTCCTTCAGGAGTGGTTTCCCCTACCTTCGCTAAAAACGACTCTCCAGTGGTTATCGACGGTTTCTTTGAAGTTCGGATTGCTCTCTAGATAGCGTAGAACGTCTTTTAGAAATCCATTATATACGATGTGCAGATGCCCACGGAGAAAATACCGAAACATCCAAAATCTGATCTTTAGAAAATTGTAATCATATTGTTTTTATGAAACTTCAGCCATACTAAGAATTATTAAGACGCAATAAACTCGCTAAGTTGGATAGGAAAAAGATTTATTAGGAAAAATTACAGTTTAAAACATATGTTTCGCGAGCATGTAAATTGCTTCAGATGAAATAAAAATATTTGTTTTCAAACAAAATATTTCAGAAATAAATATGCAATTGAACTAAGTTAATTGATTCTTTACGTAACCTTGGGTGTAACCGAATGCATTTTATTTTCCAGGGTTTGACTTCAACACGTTGACTTCCAAGGCTATATAGGTTGATGGTTCACTAATGCATGTCAATATTTTGAAAAAATACCCACTGCCCATTACCCATTACTACCCAGAATGATTCTGTTCGCATAGCGCTCGTCCATTGTTGCGTGTTCGTGCCGGCACAGGAGCCGTTGCAGACCTCTAGTATCATGTTTATGCCACTTTTAGTGCTATTCAATTGTTATGTTGCTAAATTATACTACTAGAGCGCTCCTGAAGCGCCAAACGGTGGTTATTGAGTATTTTGAGAGGATAATTTTGAGAGGATAATTGCGGTTCTACAGTTATATTTTCTGACTTTCTTTTAGGCGCTGGTATTTACCAGATATCTAAGGGAGACTTTCATTATAGCGAGTTATATATGCATTTTATTTTCCAGGGTTTGAGTTTAAATGTCACTCATGTCTAACTCAATTCGCTGAATATCATCTGTCATCTTAGTGAAGTTCCTATATTTAGGTGTGGTACATACACTAAACTCTTTAAATGACTTAAGTTAATGTATAGTGGTATAAGGTCAAGATTACTTGCTGAGACGGATGGGTAATTCATTTTCAAAGAGATCAAATAAATGTCCCAAATTAACCCACGGACAAAGAAGTTGGAAGATAGTAATGTCTATAATCTCTATTCACATCCGCGAATATAGACATTACTATCGCAATGTTCAGCATAAGTGGTTCTTTCCCGAAGTTTCAACTCATAAGCTCGACTTTTTAATGAGATAGTTAAAAAAACAAGTCTTTTTTTTAAATATAACGTTTTTGCACAAAGTCTCTTCTGGAATCCAATTAACTCTACTTAAAAATGACTCATTTTTACGTCACCTTGCAGACTGTCGCAACGGTACAGGGAAGCTAACAACCGTAAACTCGCTATAATGAAAGTCTCCCTTAGATATCTGGCAAATACCAGCGCCTAAAAGAAAGTTAGAAAATATAACTGTAGAACCGCAATTATCGTCTCAAAATTGGTATGCAAATTGCGATGAAACCCGCTCGTTGCTGGCAATTGTCACACAGTCGATCTGCGCAGCTGAATTCCCCGAGCCATTTCAAACGATAATTCCTAGGCTGTGTGCCTTCGCTTTCCAAAACAGCATCCAGCTTCCAATTTGCATAGAGAAACATTGAGGTACTAAGCGGTGTCTGGAGCGTGATGACAAGAGGGGATTTCGATTACGTGTTTTTGTGATTTCCGATAATTCACAGTACCACAAAATGTTTCCTACATTCACTTTGTGGTACGGAGAATCTCGAGTTTTAGTTGTCCATTACTAATACAGTTCTAACAGTGTGATCATAGATCGATTCCTCTCAAGGGTCTACCCTACAATTTCAAATTGAAAACCATGGACTTTTGGGAATTAAAACAATATGTTTCCAATGACAGACAAATTTTTAAAGTGAATGGTGTTTTTGAAACGTTTCTCATCGACTTTACTCTTCTCTCTTTCAGATGTAAGTATATTGGTTTCTTCTCTTTTTGAATTATAATTAACTCACACCACTTGAATATATCAACTTACATCTTTTTCGTTTACTTAGAAGAAAATATTTACATAATAGCAATTCAAGCCTGTAATTTCTGTTCTAAATATTTCTGGAATCTGGTGCATTTTACTTATTTGATTATTAAATTATTTACTAAAAGCGTAGATTTACTTTGAACTGCGTGATGCTGAATTGTTATATTTTCACAGAGAATTGCATAATAATATTTGGTTTACCTCACTAATTTGATGAGAACTAAGCAATATTCAAATGTCCTTCTTAATGGCAATTCACCGACAATCGTGTTCAATTTTAGGCTGCAATAATAAATTAACCATTGGTTTGAGAATGTTATTAAGACATTTTCAATAAAAAAAGAATAATTCTACATTCAAAGTGCAGTAAAATGTGAACAATGGCAAACAATTATCATCAAGTATAGCCGTGATAAGCGTGTTAACGTGACCCCAAAGAAATTAGAACTAACTACAAGTATAATTGCTTTCGCAAACTTTTGCAGCGTCATTAATCTAATGAGATTGCTTGCACATACATTTTTATAAAAGATAAAATGGATATACAATGTTTTTAATACCCTCTGGTTCATCACATATTCTGGTATACATAATTCTCACAGAGAAACCGGAAAATTTCCTGCGTCACCGAGATTGTATATAGTAGTAAAGTGCGAGAAATTAAAACAATGTAGAAACTTGGTTCTTTCTGGCTCATAATTATTTACGGTGTGACGATATGCTGCCAAACATGATTTTTCGTGTAAAATGTCGCCATCAGCAAAAAAATTAAAAACTATCTGGGTCTCTATAAAATGTTGAAGTCCTGTCAACGTGCAGGAGTGCAAAAGTGTCAACACTGAATGTCCCGCCAGAGGTGGCACGAAGGGTGAAAAGGACCCGGACAGGATCTTTGATATTTGCGTAACCGTGACTGTTAAAAATAAAACTCAAGTCTCAACCTGCTCATATCGATGACAAAGCAAGCTACTACTGTCGGCCCCGTGGCCGAGATCGCCAAGTCAGTAGTGCCATAGTGTCCTTGAACCGTGGGGTCGCGGGTTGGAGTCCCGCCTCGGGCATGGTTGTATGTGTTCGTCCTTCCTCCCCCTATCATCACCATGTCGTTTCACCTTCATACCATAACGTTACATCCAATAGTGGTCGATAATGACTAGTAGTTGATGCGACCTTAAACAACGAAAAAGAAAGAAAGCTACTGAGGGGTCCAGGTCTCGAGGATTTCCAGATCAAGATAGACATCACTGTGTATTGGCGTGGGGTGTCACTTACTACGACTTAAATATATTGAATTGTGTTCTGCTATTCATTTCAATAAAATATTAATAAGAAGTGACTTTGTTTTTTTCGTCATTTTTGACGGGTTATTACTAATAACTATAACACTTTCTTATGTACCTTTTGATATATAATTATCATTGATGAAAGAACAAGGAAAACTTGGCGCTTCCTCACCAACGTTAAGTATTCTTGGCTTCTGACAACTGAACCAGGCTACCTTTAATCTCAGACTCATTTAGTCACGTAGACGTTTTACGGTCAACTGAAGCCATATTTCCTGGAAGTTCTTCTACCTCGTTTCTCGGTGATGTAGGCACGCAGCGAGTTCATTCGCATGCAAGCGCACGTATAGGGAATAAGCTCCTGAAACAAGCGGTAATTACAGAGCTGTGGGTATCTGCCCTCTGTGACGTCCGCAGGCGGGCGCAAACGCCGGCGAAAAGTTGCAGGATCTACTCGCAAAGTTACGCTTTCAACCCCAGCCTTAACACGCGGCCCACCTCCTCCTCCTCTACTCCCTTCGTAAGGGGAACTCCCTTTGCGAGATTCATTGCCGATGTAAACCCGCGGTTTAGTTGCTAAAGCATTTAGTAGTTGTAGAAACGGCGACATTCGAACCGTCTGTGATGGCTGTTAACCCTGGAGAGGTGGCGGTTGCCGGAGTTACGTTAGAGGTGGCGCGGGGTCATTTCTGACCCCTTCAAGTTATTTCTTTATAAGATTATATTTAGCAAGAAATAAGTGCGAAATTAGTTATTTTAATTATAATCAATCATTTATAAGATCGTATTAACTTAATGCACTATTATAAACAAACATGCAAATGAGGTATTGAAACAAATAAAACGGCAAAATTATCAGTTATCTTACATATTATGTAGTGATTCTATTTACATTTTCCTGAATATTTCAACGACAAATGTATCAGAAAATTCAGTAAGTTTCATTTTCTAACATTGTATCAGATAAAACCAAACAATTTATTGAAAATGCTTCAAAACCAATCAACACAATTGAAAAAAAAGTACGAAATTTAAGATGTTTGTATTAGTTTCGCAAATATTCATAAATGAATTATTACATATAAAATTTTGAAAATCTTTCAGAGAAGAGTGTGGTGAAAGGTATGCGAAATGTAAAGCTTCTGACTCGCAAAACTAGGCAACTGCAGCTAAGCAAAGATACGTGGGGTCACAAGAGACCCCGCGCCACCTCTCTCGGGTTAAGCGGCGTCAGCGTGTCGGATGTAAGTCAGCGTGCCGGACTGTCATACTCAAGTTCGCGGGTTCAAACCCGATCGAAGCGAAAAAATTCTTCGTGCGCCTTCCTTCGGAGGAGAAATAAAGCCGGCTGTCCCATGTTTGTAGATTTACTGCATGTGACATATCCTCAAGCGTAAATGACGCCTCTGAGATAAATTCAAAATTGCCTGTTTTGTCGCTCGAGTTTTGCCTCCTTTCTCCGCTAGTTGGTGAAAAGAGCGTAACAAAATTTGCGTGGTGAGACGGAAGAGCAGGCCTCTCGGCCTGAGTCTCGCCACGTAAAATAACACAATTTTACATGTAAAATCTGCTTTCCTTTCTTGTAATTTGTCCACAATTGTGGCATTCGGGTGTAGGGAATAATTTCTGACATTTTACGAAAGTAAAATATTAACATTTCACATCCTTCTTGAAAATAAGAAACATGGGCTCTCTTTGTATCATGTTAGCTTTAGAGTCCAAAAATTGACAATTAAAAATATATTCAAACTTTATGTTTCATTAGTTGTGTGCAGCACATTTCCGTTAGCTAATACGATCATCGCACTTGCGTAAGTAACGTGAAATGTGAGCTACCATTGTTTTCACCCGAACTCCTCAATTGTAATTACGTAAATGTAAATATTTAAGTGGTTAGGCGGAAGAGCAGGCCTTATGACATAAAGATATTATTATTATTATTATTATTATTATTATTATTATTATTATTATGTAGTTTATTTTAATGTTTATTTTCTTTTATCATAAGGACAAATACACAGGTTATACAAGACCAAAGCGTATTTATCGACGTCTTTTTGTTACGAATTCATATTTATCCTACTCCCATAAACTTTCGAGTTATTTGTGTTGTTGAGATAACCACAGCCTTCTGCATTGTCTTATAAATATTCACATTGATATTCAGGTCTTTTAAACTTTGGAACAGTGTCTTGGGAATTACTGCGGTGCTGGAGATGACAATGGGGATAATTCTCACGAGGTCCATATGCCACTGTTTCTTAATACTTTCAACCAGCGGAGCATATTTTGAGATCTTCTCGACATACTTCTCTTGAAGGTTTTTTGTGTTCGGTATGGGTATGTCGATCAAGTAGACTTGCCTTTTCGTCTTGTCTACTAGAACCAAATCAGGCCGGTTGTGAGTGACTGTCTGGTCTGAGAGAATTGTCGTGTCCCAATAAAGTCGGCATTCATCATTTTCGAGAACACTGTTAGGTACATATTTATAGTAGGGTACCTTGTATTCTATAAGCTGGTGTTGGTAAGCCAGCTCTTGATGCACGATCTTTCCAACTACATCATGGCGTTGTTTATAATCAGTTCCCGAGAAATGAGTGCATGCAGATGTAATATGGTGGATGTTTTCCTGTGCCTGGCATCCATACCGACATCTGTCATCTTGTACCCCAGGATCTCTTACTATTGCTTTCAGATAACTTCTGGGGGGTATAACTTGAACTTGTATTGCAAGCATAGTGCCTTCCATCTCTGGGAACATCTGACCTGCTATTAGCCAGTAGTTCGACGTTTTCATGTCGACGTGATCTTGACTAATTGCATACAGATGCTTTCCATGCAGAGGCTTGCCCATCCACGTTTCCAATTTTTGCTGTTCTGTATAAATATTTCCGTTGTAATCTAGACGACTTAACTTCAACGGTGTGCATCCATCCGCTAAACAGACAGCACGATGTAGTGTAGATGTTTCTGCTTCCTTGTGAAAGAATTCTCGTAGAGATTTTATATGTTGGGACTGTTGGTTGCCTATGTCCACAACACCTCGACCACCCAAATGTCATTATTATTATTATTATTATTATTATTATTATTATTATTATTATTATTATTATTCCAATACATCACGACTTAAGATGTTACGAGTCGGCTGAATAGAAAATCTACTCCAGGTTGCAACCAGCTACCTAAGAAGCAGATCCGGTGACTATTAGTGCCTCCACAATACTTTACGCAAAATGTGAGCTGTTCCAAATAAAGCAATTTCTTGCACTTCCCAGTCTTTTGAATTACCTGGGAGCTTAGACAAGTTCTTACTCAAATTTTGTGGAACAAATCCCAGAGCTCCGATAACTATCGGGACGACCTGTGCTTTTACGCCCCACATTCGGCTGATCTCGATTTCCAAACTCTTGTATTTAAGACGTTTCTCTGCCTCCTTGGTAACGACGTTTTGATCGCAAGGTACCGCAACATCGATAAGTAAACACGATTTTTTCGACAAATCCCGGATAACTATATCCGGTTTGTTTGCCGCTATCGTGCGATCAGTTTGAATTCGTTGGTCGTACAATATCGTACACAATCCAACAGACGTCACCGGTTTTGGTGAGTGTTCGTACCACTTGGGGCATGTGTTTGGAACTTCGAGGGCGGTACAGATCTGCCAGTGGAGGTAGCTACACACCCTGTCATGTCTTTTCAGGTATTCCGTCTTTGCTAGGATTGGACAAGCTGAGACAATATGATCAATGGTTTCTACTTGCTCCAGGCAAATGCGGCATTTATCATCTTGGGAGATTTTGAGAACCGCTTTATCATAATGTCGTGTTCTCAAGGCCTGATCTTGGGCAGCTATTACAAGTGCTTCCGATTCTGGCTTCATCCTTCCCCTTTTAAGCCACATAAATGATTGATCTTTATTGATCTGCACCTTGTCCATTCTTTTTAGGTATTGTCCGTGGAGTGGTTTGTCTCTCCACGATTTCTTTAACATTTTTTGTGTTTCACACTTCATGTTTAGCAGCATCAGATGTTCAGTGTCTGTGTTATTCGACGTGTCTTGCCTAGTTTTCTTCGCAATGCTTCTTGCTACACTAACAATGCCTCTGTTTCCCGTTCTTCGGTCAGATTTCATGGCCTGCCTCATTAGAGGGTCATCGTGATGGCTGACTACATACTTCCCCAACCCGACTATTGCGTTGTGCCAGGAGGCTTCAATTTGTCTGAGGCCTCTTCCTCCTTCCTTACGTGACACATAAAGTCTATGTATATCAGCTCGAGGGTGGGCAACATGATGCATTGTTAGCAGTTTTCTGGTTTTTCGATCCATGGTGCGAATTTCTTGCTCAGTCCAGTCCACTAGTCCAAAACTGTATTCGGCTACAGGTACCGCCAAACTACCTATTGCAGAAATTTTATTCCTGGAATTCAGAGCTGACTGCAGGACCAGTCTCACTCTCCTATAATACTCCCTACGAATTCTCTCTTTCATTCTGTCATTCGAGATGGTTTCACATTCTTCAATGCCCAGATATTTGTAAGTTTTTATTATTATTATTATTATTATTATTATTATTATACAACATTGTTTTTCTCGGTATTCGCCGGATATATATTTGACTTTGTGTCGGGTTAGTAACCAAGACACAGGCCAATTCATGTTTCATCGTAATTTAGGAATTTTCGCACAATCCTACATGTGTTTAAGATTATTGACTTTTGCATCATTTTGAAAGTATATTTTGGTATTTGAATAAGTTCCAGATTTTTATGGATGTTATTTGGTACAACTCCTGTGCACGAAATGACCAGAGGAATGATATGGACTTTTTGAAGATGCCATAGTGCCTTGACTTCTGCTGCTAGTTCTGTGTACTTCGTTATTTTTTCTGCGTGTGCTGTTTGAAGATTTGCTGTTTGTGGAATAGTGATGTCAATCAGGTAGCCAATCTTTTGCCGTTTGTCTACGAAGGTTATGTCAGGTCTGTTGTGATGAATGGTTTTATCTGTAATAATTTCTCTGTCATAGTACAACTTATAGTTTGAACTTTCAAGTACAGAATCGGGAACATATTTGTAATATGGACAGGTTGTTTCTTGTAGTTTGGATTTCGCCGCCAGTTTCTGGTGGATAATATTTGCAACTTGATTGTGCCTATAGGTGTAATCCGTATGGGCCATTAATTTACATCCTGATGTGATGTGCTGTATGCTCTCAACCGTTGTATGACATTTTCTACATTTGTCATCTATCGCTTGTTTGAGGATATGTTTTCTGTAACTTTTAGTGTTGATCACTTGATCCTGTATGGCAACCATGAACCCTTCTGTTTCGCCAAATAGATCACCATATTTTAGCCAAGCGTTTGAGGCTTTTTTGTCTACATGAGGTTGCTTGAGATCATTTGCATGGCGTCCATGGAGTTCCTTTCTTGACCACATGTCTATTTTGTGGTTATTATCTGCAAACTGTGAAGAAATGTCCAGCTGTTTGTTGTTAAGATCAAGAGGGGTTAATTTGGTATCTGCTTGAACTATTGCAGCGTGTAGTTCTGAAGTTGCCTGTTTCTCATAATAGAAGTTCCTTAATGAATTGATCTGTTTATAGCACAGATTCTTTAGATCTATTAGGCCTCGTCCTCCCTCATTTCGTGGAAGTGTTACTCGTTCTATTGCGCTATTTGGATGGTGATGTCTGAATTTTGTTAGAATTGTGCGAGTCAGTCTCTGGATATCTTCGAGATCTGTGTCGCTCCACGGTATTATTCCAAATGAGTATGTATACACTGGTACTGCAAATGTGTTAATTGCTTTTATCATGTTCTTGCCTGTTAATTTGGTTTTCAGGAGTGCCGTGATTCTCGATTTGTACAGTTTTGTCAGTGATTGTTTGATTGCCTTGTTGTCTGTGATTGCTGCCTGATCGAATCCTAAATACTTGTACATTTCTTCATCATTCATTGCCTGTATCGTCATTTGATCACTGAGGCTATTGTCTATCTTCTGTAACTTTCCTGTTTTATCTACGTGAAGTGTCTTACATTTGTCAATGCCAAAACTCATATGGATGTCTTCCGAAAATGTTCGAGTTATTTCAAGGAGATATTGAAGCTGTCTGTCTGTCGAACTGTAAAGTTTGATGTCATCCATGTACATTAGATGTGATATGGTATGGATGGTTTTCTTATTTTTACGAATTTTGAATCCATAGTGAGTACTATTAAGTTGTGTTGACAGGGGGTTTAGAGCCAGACAGAACAACAATGGGCTTAAGGAGTCCCCTTGGAAGATGCCTCGCTTAATTCTGATGTCTTTTGTTGTGATTGTGAAGTCTTGCTGCCTTAAGGACAATGTTGTTCTCCAATGAGTCATGATCTGCTCCAGAAAGTTAATGATGGTTTCATTAATTTTGTATATGCGGAGAACTTCAATAAGCCAACTGTGAGGAACGCTATCGAATGCTTTCTTGTAGTCAATGTAAGCCATGTGCAAGTTTCTATGGTTTTTATGTGCTTGCTGGAGAATGACCATATCTGTTAGGAGTTGTTCTTTACATCCTTTATGTAGTCGTCTGCAACCTTTCTGTTGTTCTGTCATTATTTCTCTGTCCTCAATATAATCTTGGATTTTACTTGTAATGCATGACGTCAAGATTTTGTACATTGTGGGGAGGCAGGAGATTGGACGGTATTGAGAAGGGTTCTGTGTGTCTCTACTTTTGGGTTTCATGTACGTAATACCTTTCGTTAAGAATAAAGGCATGTCTTCAGGGCTGTTAATGACTTGTGTGAAGCACTGGGCCAACTTATGGTGAAGCGATGTAAACTGCTTGTACCAGAAATTTTGAACGTGTTCTGGGCCAGGGGCTTTCCAGTTGTGGGTTTTTGCAATAGCAGTGCTGACGTCTTTTACTGTGATCTCCTGATATAACATTGGCTCTAGAGTTTGAACATTATTTATTTCTTCCTTAATCCAATGTGCCTCACTATTGTGATGATGAGTTTCTGACCAAATGTCTGACCAGTACTGTTCCAAATTTTGTTGATCTGGTGCTCCGTTGTTCTCTCGTTGGAAATTGCAATTTGGTCTGAGTTGTTGATAGAACACTTTTTCATTCTGACGAAACATTGAATTTTGTAGTTTACGTTCTGTTGTTTCTTTGTATCGTCTAAGTCTTCGTGATTTAGCTGCAAGCTTCTGTTTTAGTTCATCTAAATGTTCAGCTATTAAATTTGGATCAACAATTTTATCACCCTGGTCCTTGTGTTTTCTTAATTCATGCTCCTGATTACCGTGTTTTCTGATCTTTGCAAGTGTTTTCTTAATTTTCTTGGCTAATTTCTTGTTGTTTGGTTGATTCAAATATTGCGTTACTCTGCCTATTTCTCGTCTAAGATATTGGATTTGATTTTCGAGTCTTTGCTGCCATGGCGGTTTAGTATAATTCTTGTTTGAAGGCCTTTTCTGACTTTCTGACTGATCCTTTAATTTGAAACCAGCTTTTACAGCTACGGTAGCAGCTGCACAGTAAACTATAGCATGTATGTCTGTTAAAGTGTCTTCTTCTTTGATCTGGAAGGGCAAGACATGTTCATTTATATATTGGATAATTTGGGTGAGCCTGTCCTTTCTATTGATGTTGAGTTTAGGAATTCTGGGGCGAAGTGTTGGATCTAATCCTGAGTACTTGAGAAAAAGTTCCTGGTATATATCAATTATGTCTGACAGGTTATCTTCCTTGGCACCTGCTGTTGATGGATCCTGATCTGCTTCATCTAATTGGGTTGAATTTGGAACTACGTGTGAATCTGCGATAGTTTGTGTCAAGGGACACCCATTGTTGGAGGAAGAAATTTCTTCTGCTACTTCCTGTTTAATTTGTTCCAACCTTACTTTTGGGATTAGATTGTTTGTAAGTATAGCTCTTTTCTGATCTACAAGCCTTTGTTCTGTGACGACAATATGGGGAAACTTCTCTCTAAATTCAGCATGCAGAGATTGTCTGTATCCAGTCATTTCTGTTTCTAAACGTGTGGCTCTGTAGTAGACGCGCATTATATACTCATTTAAGTTACTCGTCCACTTCATACGTTGCCTCACTTTCCCTGCTTTGGTGGTTGCGAGCAGCTGCTCGAGCAAAACACTGTCGGCAGGTGAAGCCACAGATTGCGGGTTGCTTCTTTGGGATTCGGCTGTGGTTTGTTCGGGTGACCCGGTAGGCGCCCGCCTGTTCAGCGTCCTACCACCGGTGGCTCGCATGCTGTCACGGCCGGCACCGGCTCCAGACGTGCCCCGGCGCTCCCCGGGCAGCGGCTCTTTTTCCGAGGCCTTACGACTTCTTAAACGTCTCTCCATTTCAG
Source organism: Acheta domesticus (assembly GCA_031308135.1). Lineage (NCBI taxonomy): Eukaryota > Metazoa > Arthropoda > Insecta > Orthoptera > Gryllidae > Acheta > Acheta domesticus. The sequence continues at coordinate 167,481,897 of JAHLJT010004567.1, forward strand.
AATGGGTGATTGCCATTGCCCCTAGCACCTTTGGAGTCGGTGACAATTGCTCATCTTCCACGTGGCACAGTTGTTCTTGCTAACACGTAGGGTTGGACTTAAGAAGACTTGCAGAAAGAGGGGGAGGGGAAAAGGGAGTATTATGGGGAATAGGGGGAGGTCTTGGGGGGGATGTATGAGGAAAGGAAACGACTTGAGAGGACAATTTAGGATAGGGGCAGGAGAGATAATGAGAGACGGATAACTTTCACAGGTAAGGGACAGCGGACAGCTGCTCCGGTTAGTCGCCTCTTACGACAGGGGAGATTCCGTAGTGCTATTCTACTAAAACCCCCGGTCACCACACGGGGTTTATTATTATTATTATTATTATTATTATTATTATTATTATAATTATTATTATTATTATTAATATTATTATTATTATTATTATTATTAAAATATGGCATCAATTCAATTCAGTGGCTCACAATTTACGTCTGGATTGTCTCTACTGAGAGGTACTAGTGTTCGAATGCAGGCGGAGGCGGGTTTTTGATACTGGACATGAAGCTAGAGGGTCAATGTCAGCCGCTGTCTGGAGGAGAATTCCAGTGGTCGGCAACTCTAATCGGTAGTTTTCTTCAGTTGCTCTAACCAATACCAGGGGATTGTCGGAGAAATGCCTTAATAAAAAGACACGAATCGTGCGCCATCTTTCCTTCCTCATTCTTGCTCATCCTCTCCCTACACACACTTATACGTTCGTGGTCTACATTACCACACATGTGAGCGTAGAGATTCTCCCGCGTGAGATGATGATAATTTTGTAAACTCCTTCTTTTGGTGCCGATAGAAACAGATGAACGAAAAGCGACTAATTATTCATTGGTACATACAATTATGGATTATACAATATCGAAAGAGCATCTCGTCGCAGAGAAAACATTTTTGCTGCTGCTTGGAAACACTTTTGCAGATTTATGAAGAAGCCTAGTGTTAATATTGCGGTATAATAATAGGCGTTACCAATAATGTGGGAAAGTACGTGGTTTTGTGATGTAGCATCACTATTATTTTAATGGAATTGTGAGGTCCGAGGAGCATGTCCTATAAATAGAGTTTCAAGAACGATTTTGTAAATGAGCACTTCACGCACATTCTGCATTAAACCCATTACTTTCTATACCTCTGTAGGGTTGAAGAGAAAACTGCTCCTATTTCTTGAGTAAATTTTTATCACGGCCAGTAATGATTTTCCTTATGAACCATATGTTACAAAATAATTCAATGGAGCTGGACACCGAAAATAATGACAATTATTGGGACTTCTTTTATTATAGGGTAAAATCAATATATTCTCATGGTGGAAAATCCGTATCAAGTGATAAATACATCTACTATTAGATATTAATACGAGTAAAGTTATTTTCCCCAAGATACAATTTTCTCTTCATTGTAACCACTTTTTGGTCTTCTCTCATCCCGAAGAATACTTTCCTCAGAAAAAGAAATATAATTGCTTTGTCAAATTACGTACGGAAAGAATCATAAATTCTGTTAGAAAAATATTTTTAATTTTTAAAATTCACTAACTGTGTTGAAAACTTCAAAGAATATAAGAGGTTTGTTATTATAACCTTTCTATCTACAAAACTTAATATTTAAAGTAGCTTCACGCTTGCATACATTCTGTACCTTATAAATCATTGGTTTATAAGTGAATATTGCTTTATAATAGATCCCAACATCATAGAGCCAGCTTCTGAACTGCATGCTAAAGCATTATTAATCGGTCATGTCGTCTAAGGACGCATTGATTTTATTTTTCTTTAATTGGATTCCGTATTTCTACTCGTTTCTGACCTCCCATGTATGATAAGGAGTGAAGTACCTAGAAGGGATAAATCTTCAAAATGTAACAGGTGGATCGAAAGTGTTTAAAAGTGTAAATAGTTTGTCACTGAAACCAAAATTTCAGCGTTTCTGGCAAACCTTGCTACTGACTGAGAGAACCTTCAAATAAAACGTAACAGAACACACAAAAAAGTAAACGTCACTCGTTTCGTATATTACGTCGAAATCGTTACTCGTTCCTACAGTGTCACAAAAAATTGATTTTAATGTTGTAGAACGCATCGCTTCCGATGTACGCAGGATGTTAAGATATCTTGCAGTGTTATGTTGTCGATTGCATGTGTGCCTGATTTACAATCTATAGTGTAATCTGCAAACTTCTACGATTTTCATCTTAAATCATTTTGATGAAGGACTGGAGGGGATTTTCTTATCTAGTTGTAGTTCACTTTGTCAAAAATTTTATCTTTCTTTGGCGTATTGTTTAGCTATTATATATCTAAAACAATTTAAAAAATTGTAATTAAACAAACGTATATGACATTGGCGTGAGAACACTTTTTAAAAACACTTTTATTCAACATATTCAATCTGAAATTATCGAGAGTGCACTGCATTTACATTCTCTTTGCCGCTCACTTTAAGCATTGCAACCAAGAGAGAGGGAGTATTAAAATAGAAACGCCCAAGCACTGTCCTTAAGCGGCTGTTTGAAGGTGAGGAGCCGACAGAGATTAATGACCGGAAGAATCGAGGCGGAAGGAGGTAAGTGGGTTGCAAGCCACTCTGCCAATGGGAACTTTGATGGGACAGGAACAAGTCAACGCTTTACATCGCAAAACTCGACTTCATCCTCCTTTTTTCTCGCTATTGCCGAATCTCGAGGGATGAACGGTTGAGAAACCACACGACAGAACACCAGGCTATAGAGTTAATTGAGAAAATCTTCAAAACTGTTTTTTCTCCCTGTGTATGCCATGTTGTAGAACCACTACTTACAATATAGAATTATTCTTTCCCCTCTTTATCTGACTTCCACTTCTCTTCATTCTTCATCTATACTTATGTTCTTTCTTTTGCTTTCTTATTCTTTCGAAACAAGACTAATAAATGTAAGAGTCCTGACCTACTTACAACAATAAGAAAATTATATGTGCAAATATGTGAATAATCAAAAGGTGAAAAAGGTTTTTTTTTCTATTTTCCCCTCCGCTTCTTTACTGAATCCATTCTTTTTTCTTCTTCTTTATCTTTATCTTGTTCTTCTCAGTGCGTACATATCTCCTTATTGTTTTTTCCGTTAATAATTTTCTGCTCATTACGTCTCTTACCCTCATTCATTTTCCCGCACTTGTCTCCTCAGGATGCGTAAACTCTTTAATGTTGTTCGTCCCTTGGATGAAAAGGGAAGGAGAAAACAAACAATATACAACGTGTTTTCGTGAAGAAGGCGATTGATACAAGTGAGGAACAGCATCACGACGAGCATTCTGAAGCCCCAGGGTGTATTTACAATATAACATCGAATTCTTCCTCCTCCTCCTTTCCTTAATCTCCGTCTTCTCCTCAATTCATACATTCCTCCTCATCCTTTCCTCTCATATATAATTCTCCACTCATTATTTCTGCTTCCCTTTCCCGTGTCCCTCTCGTCCGTGCGAGTCAACTGTTTAACGTATTTTGGGAATGGAGGCGGAGGTGAGCGAAGATGATTCCCGCGAGTTTGGCGTTGGAGGACAACGGCGCCCTTCTTCCCACTACTTCGCCTTCCCTCATTCCTTTCTACGCACCTCTTACCTTCATGCGCGTCAAGTATTTAGTATTATTCAGAAAGAAAAATAAAGCGAGAAGTAAAAAAAAACCGTCGAATTGTGTAAATTGGGTTCTTCTTAATTTCTCGCTCAATTTTTCTTTCTGAATAAATATATTCATTTCTTTTGTAAATAACAAACAATTTATATATTTCTGAAGTGTTTCTATGCTTCTATAATGCAAATTTTTGCCTATAAATCAATTTTTCAAACCAACTTTTGAGTGCTTATTGCGGCTCAACCGTTCGGAATATCCACGTAGTTTATTAGACAAAATATGCTTAGAATTATCTTAAGAGCTTATTATGGAAGTTTTGACGTTTCCTCCCCGGACGCTCTGTATAATTTTCCTATCTCTTTTCCTGCTTTCCTCCTTCCTTGCTCCATACCGTGTTTCGCGAATGGAGTCGGAGGTGGCGCCGTGCGTCCTCTCACCCGGGCGGCCGCCGCCAGGGCCGGTGCCAGCCGCCGCGTCGCGTCGCGTCGCATCGCGTCGCGTCGTCGCGTTGCTCGCCTCGCGTCGCGTCGCGTCGGGGGCTCAATTGAGCAGCGCTGCGCGAGAGCGTTGCAAATGGGTTGCCATGGCGACACCCCTTCCTTCCCCACCACGCCAATTCCACGGCCTGCTTCGAGGCCTTCGGCGGCAGGAGTGCGTTTCGTCGTGCGCTCGGCTCAGGAGATCATTGGATTTCAAACACGTTATTGCTATTTATTATTATTATTATTATTATTATTATTATTATTATTATTATTATTATTATTACTATCTCTCTAATTAACGACTAAATTTCCTATGAGTCCGTTGAATACAAAGTCTACTCCAGGTTGCAACCAGCTACCTAACTGTAAGAAGCAGATCTAGGGACTGTCGGTGCCTCTACAATACTTTGCGCAAAATGTGGGCTGTTCCAAATAAAGCAATGTCTTGCACTTCCCAGTCTTTTGAATGAGTTTAGTAAAGTTCTTCCAAAAATTTTGCGGAGCAAATTTCAAAGCTCCGATAAGTCTCGGGACGACCTGTGCTTTTACGCCCCACATTCGACTGATCTCAAGTTATGAACTCTTGTATTTAAGAGTTTCTCTGTCTCTTTAGTTTCGACGTTTCGATCACACGACATAGCTACAAATACACACGATTTTTTCTACGAATCCGGCATAACAATATCTGATTTGTTATCGTGCGTTCAGTTTGAATTTGTTGGTCGTACACTATCCAACAGACGTCACAGGTTTTGGTGAGTGTTCGCACCACTTGCAGCACGTGCTTGGAATTTCGAAGGCGTTACTGATCTAGTGGAGGTAACTACACACGCTGTCGTGTCTTTTCAAGTATTCAGTCTTTGCTAGAATTGGACAAGTTGAGACATGATTAACGGTTTCTTCTTGTTCCTGGCAAATGCGGGATTTATTCTTTTGGGATATTTTGAAAATCTCTGTACCATAATATTGTATTCTCAATACCTGATCTTCAGTAGATATTACAACAGCTTCTGAATCTGGCTTCATTTTTCCCCTTTGAAGTCACATAAATGATGTTTATTGATCTGTTCCTGGTCCATTCTTTTTAGATATTGTCCATGAAGTGGTTCCCTCTCCACTATTTATTTAACATTTTTTGTGTTTCAGATTTCTTTTATTATTATTATTATTATTATTATTATTATTATTATTATTATTTATCATTTTTGCTGTTTTGTTTTTGTTGGTGGTGTTGTGGTGGTGTTTGTTTCCATATTTGCAGGGTTTAGCTGACTTATCTTAATTCTGATTTTGCTTACAGACATAGAACTCACAAAGGTGCCCAGGAAGAAAAAGGGATACACACGAGCGCCTTCTTTTGCAGTACGCTTGGGATTCCGAAGGACTAAGAAGTCCAATATCATATCGCCTTTCCAGTGCTGCCAGAGGAAAAGGAAACCTTTATACCATCCTCCCCTAACATATTCACACCAAGATACAACCAAACAGACTTGCTCATGGGTAATTTCGTTGTTGTCACAGTAGGGAAGCCAAAGTAAATGTCATGGCCGCACTGGAAGCTCACCTAGTGTTTCCTAGAAAGACACATGAAAGTCGAAGAGGTGCAAAGTTACTAATCACTCAATTCTGTTGAACAGGAACTCGCGAGTCGGTTGTTTGTCCAAGTAAGTGAACATAAGAAATGGAGTGATTAGAGGAAATTAAAAATGAAATCACATTGAACAATTTACCATGAAGTAGAAAAAAATATTAGTTTGTGACGAAACTGAAGTGATTCGTTCCTATCACATTTTATGGGAAGTAGTACACACACCTGCCAATTTTTATGTACAGTAAATTCTCACAAATTAAATGGAGTAAGAAGAATATTTAAGGAAATGGGATAATAACGGAAAATGCACGAAAAATCTCAAAGAAGCGTCTAAGTATGAGTTTGAGAAATGATAAATCCTCAGTCCAGGGGAGTGGAGCATTCCCTTCGACAGGACCACGCGAGGAGGGTGAAGCGGCTGCTGTTGAGGCCCTACGCCCCCTTTGAAGTGCAGATACTCTTCGCCCTTCTGCCTCTCCCCCGAGCGCCCTCCGTCCTCGCCCTGCCCTTCACTTCGTCACTGTAACCTCCCCTCCCACCACCTCGCTCACTCCTCTCCCTCCGCCTCACCCTTCACCTCGGACACCCCCTCCGTCCCCCCACGTCCTTTTTCCCGCTCTGCCTCCGCCTCCAACTTACTTCTTCATCAATTACAACTTCCCAAATTGAAACACCCATGAAGACCCTTCAGGAGCTTTGTTTATTATACTAGTGGCAATATAAAACAGTTTTTAAAAATATTCGGATCAAGACGCTATCATATTCATTGAAAATTGAGACATCTAGTTATTTTATTATTCAAATGATCGTTCGCAAATTCTACGAAAATTCAATGTGTTTTTTGTTGACATTTTCATCGTCTTTAATCGTTCAAGTGCGTCTTCACAATTTACAATTTTATTATTTGGAGAATATTTTGGGAAATAATTATAATTGAAAATATAATATAAACATCAGGTCGTGTTGTACAAAAATATGAAAATTTAGAGTTTTATTTATTTAGAGAGATTTTAGAGAGATTATGAGAGAGATATGAAGATGTAAATACTGACAAAATCAAATTATTACTCATTAAAGTGTAATAAAAGGCCTTTTACTTTCTATCATATTACTTACTAACGCAGCAAAGAGAAAATATTTTAATGATGCAACGGAAAATGACGATATTAGACAGAAAAAACACCTGTCATGGAGCCTCGTTATCTAAAAGTGGATAAATTATGTTCCTATGTATAGTAAAATCTTCCTAGTACTTCCTCTAGAACAGTCAGAATCCTTGTTTATTGACTCCTTAGTACTAAAAAATGATATACGTTCCTTCTATCGTCGACGCTACCACCTAAACTGAGAATTTCCTCCAAAATTGACGTTCATCAATTGATCTGACGTACACCTGCGCATTTGAATTGGATATTTTGATTATGAGGGGTACTTAACATGAATTCTTAATATTTACAACCTTTTATTAAAAATGGCTCGAAATTAATTAATTATTTAATTTGAAGTAAAAAACTGAGACGAACTATGGTAAGGAGTACAACTATCATCTTTGACACAGCAAAAGAAAAATTCTGGGTCTCATTTTCGTTGATCTCTCTGAATTTTCTAAAAATGCAAAAGTTCAAATTTTTCGGTGTCCTTCTACAACTACAGTACGGAAGGTAGATATTTTGTCTTAAATTTATGCTCATTAAATATAAATATAGAGAGGGTGGAATCAAATATATTGTTAGTGAAAGGGATAAATGAGGCCATTTATAGTTATCCCCAAATATGAGAAGTCGCTTATATTTGCGTGAAATTTAAGCAATTAAAAAACTGATCAAAAAACGGATCCAAATGTTGAGACAACTGTTTGAGCAAGCAAGCTGTTCATTATATGAAGAAACCTAATGTACTTATTTATATATCCGCATCTCATTATGGCCAACTTTCTGTACAAATTATTCCAACAATGTATTTTTATTTTATATTCGTAGCTTACGAAATACGTTCAGATATACTAGCCTCCAATTCTTCGAACTGTATGGGGCTGGGCAAATAGGTATCACATGGGAACTTCTCCGAAGCACGCCCACGGCCCGCTCCGGGCAACCGTGACTTAAGAACATTCCGGATCGTCTTACTACTTTACAAACTTAATCGTGCAAAGTATGCCATAAATTCTATAATTTGAAGTGCTTTACAACTATATAATGCATTGATTAATTAATTAAAAATTGTTTAATTTCAACTAAAAACATTATATTCATTCTCTCTCCTGATTCGCCGTACCCAGTGTGCGCGTGCGAACACAGCTACCGCAGCTGGCGCCACCAGCCGGCAGCCCAGTCGAGACCTGAGCTTCATGGCGCACAGACGCTGTCACTCGAATCCTAACTCACTATTTTAAGCGCATTAACATATCTTTTACAATGTGCTAATCTGTTAAATATATTCAATGTGTTACTGCAGCCAATCACGGCTACTTTATTTGTTCAGTATGAACATGTTACATGACAAGTTCACATATCACATCATTAACGGCAAGTATTTGTTGCAATGCTCGCTTCTTCTGTGCCGTGTATCGCTACAACGTTTAAAATTTGCATGTGCAGAACTAATTTTAATTCATACATTCCTTTCAATGTGGTTTACTGACTTCAACGGTAGCCAGTCTCTTAAATGTGAACAAAGTGTATTGTCCAATCTTACGCAACAGCTGCTAAGCACAATTTTCGTGTTATGCAAGTGCATTTAGTTGTCATTGACTCAAGTTGTAACAACTGTGTTTATTGTTCAACAATAACTAATTACTCATGCATAAAAACTACTATATGAACAAGTAGTACCACCTACACTCCATGATACGGTGCCATTTCCCCATTCGCCTTGGGTGCACAATTCCGAGCAAGTTGTAACACTGCCAACTACATCTGTGAGCAATCGTCAACGAGTGTCATTGCCCGCGACCATCATCCAGGATGGAACATACCAATGAAACAGATTGTATTGTCCTTCTGTATTCTCTTTCAGATTCATCCTAACAACCCTTAATGTTTTCAATAATTGAGTTGTGCTACCTCTTGTATATTATTCGTTATTTAATTATATGTATTAACTTCACAGGTGTTTGCTAATTTCTGAGTGATGGTGAAAGAACCTGAATAGTCAATTTTCAGGAAACGTGAGACCAATAGCTCGCCTAATTAAATCTATTGGTGGTCCTCTAAGGTAACTGAAGTTTCCAAAGGAATGACGGAATGGTTGACATGCAATGGATCACGCCCTACTTAATTAGCAATCCGCTGCTACAAGTCACCTCCGCCATTCGTCAGCTTTTTAGTGCTGACGTTTGGCCAGTCACTGAGTGTTTACAGTTGAGAAATAATCTATCATTGGTCAACGTTCTATTAAATGTTTTGTTGAATTCCATGAATTACTGTGCCTAGATGACACGTGGGAGAGGGACGTTACACGCCCATTCCCTCCCCTTTTTCGAAAACTCGGAAGAAAATCGAACTGAATTCTCTTATGAATACAGATATTGAATTTGGAAGACATTTCTATAAAAAGTTGATACCTCACTTGACACGAGTAATTTGGGTTATAGCCAATGCTTGACCAATGCTTCTTTGGGAAACGTCCGGTAGGTGGCGTTGGTCAAACTCTGCATGTCAATTTCCACGTAAACGCTCAAGGTAAATGTTTAACTTATAAAAGCTCTTAGACGTAGTCGTAGAAGGGTTCCCTTTGAAACTCGAAAATAGGTTTTGGAGAATAATGTCACTTCACACACTGTTTTTATACCTATCATTACATCACTGTTTCATAATATACTATTCTCCTTCTGTTTTTAATATTCAGGGATTAGATATTTGATTTTAAAACGTATCTAAATTACTAAAATAAAATTAATTATTGAAAAATAATAACGAAAAAGCGGTCAATAATTTAAAATGTGCAAACTTCTAGTAAATGAGTTCTGAAAGAAACAATCATGTAGCTTGAAAATATGATGTAGGTATTCTACAACATCAATACAATATTCTGACTGATTTTGTAAAATGAAATTCTGGCTTCCCCCCAAGCACAGTCATTACTAGTACTAAAACGAGTATGCATGCAAGTACAGTTCATTGTTGAGCATATCAAACGTTCCCCTAGTTGCAATTTGCATACATTTTATCTTACCATGCAAAAATAGAAACAAACGGCAATATGGCTCAGTTGACTGCTTCATTAGCAAAGAAACAACTACTCTTTAAATCTATTATGTACGTTTATGTGTTTTAATGAGACTTGCTCAAATACCGCAGAAAATACCGTCAGGTTGTGAAATTCACCCTCAATGTGGGTCATCAGTTAAATTGCTCCCCTTGCCTTCCATTATTCGCAACGAAATTAAGCTACGAATATAACCTAAATAAATGTAATTATGGAGGGTTATTTTCAACGGGTGGTCTATTTTGTCAATTAATTACACGAGCATATTTTCCAACTTAAAGACATAAATATAACTTTACTGAACTGCACGAGGCGTCCCCAAAGCAATTTGTTTAATCACCTCCGGCTTGTCACCTTCATTAGCAACTTCCCGAGTCCGCCTCCAAATGCTTTTGCGTAAAGCTCGTTCCAAGATAACTCACAGAAAAGAGAATTTGCGACAATCCTAAGCGCTTTCAATCCGAAATAAAGCGTTTACGGCAGTGCTGTCAAGGTTGATGCCACGAGCGGGAGTCCGTGGCACTAGTGCCACGACGAAATCGCCCCTCCACGCCGTTCATTACCCCGCCACCAGAGACAAGGCCATTCCTTTTGTAAAACGGTGGGATTACTACCAATAGTTCTCTTTCCCGACGCTAGTTGCGCAGAGAAGCTCGTGGTATGCTACGGTGCCACGATGCGTGCCACTGCTACCAGTAGAAGACCTTGACACCACTGGCGTATACTATTGTATTACGAATAAAATATAAAACACATTATAACAAGTGTATTAAAGTTTTAAATGAGAATACTTCACAGACTCGCTGAACTATTTTGTTGAATAGAACTATTATCATTCAGTTCCTATTTATTACAACCGGGCAGATTATTTATTACGATTGACCAAATTATGAGAAAATATTGATAAATAAGACATTTATTGTACTGACAACTAGATACCCGCACCAAGTGCAAATTTTTCAAAAGATTCTTAATTTTGACAAATTTTGAAAACAAAAGTTATGTATTATATACCTTACACACGGAATATCAATATATATTTTACCTTACGTTTGATAGAGAAGTTTTGACTTTTAAGGAACCTTCTTAAGAGTGTTATTTCTAAATATGAATTATCTAAAATTATTATCTGCATGGTGCGTAGATTTATTTGCGTTCCCACTATTCAAAAGGGAGCGTATTGGGGGCTTCTATGTTTTACTTTGGAGATCAAAAAGTTGCTATGCTATACGAGATAGTTATGAAATTCACTTTTCACCAAATGCCTCTAATGCAGGCATATCAAGGTCACGGGTAAGGTAACTACCTTCTCAGAGTCGCGGGCACTGCGTGCAAGGAAACTGACGGGAAGTTTCAATGTAAGGCTTGTACAGAATATTTCAGCACGGTGATATGTCACTGGAGACCGGGTCAACGACAGCCTAATGGAGAAGTCAATTTACAGTTACTTTTAGCTTCAATTTAGCAATATTAATTTTCATTTTTTCTACTAAAACAAACAAATTTAAGTCCCCACCGTGGTGGTAGAATTTTCGTCACTAACTTCTTGCTCAGTCGAATTCAGCCGTGGTCTGCAGGAGAATTCTAGCGGCCCGCTGCTCTGATCGATGGTTTTCGGGGATTCCTCCGATCAACACCAGGCAAATGTCGGAGCAGTACCTTAACAAACGGGCCACGGACTGCGCGCGATCATTTCTTACTCTTCCCTGTCCTATTGCTGCACCTTACTTGGGCCACGGACTGCACGCGATCATTTCTTACTCTTCCCAGTAATGCTGCACCTTACACACAATTACACTTACATTCTCTACCACACACGCCGGGAGACCAGTCGGGAACGTAGGGGTAAGGTGATGTCTTTCTGATGGGAGATACCTATTTGTGGAAAACCCTGCATGCTGATGGTCATGTCAGCGTCGGATCTCGCCATCTAGTGGAGAAAGATCACCGCCTACTACACGTACGGAACTAATGATCTTAGCAGTAGACGCGTCTGGAATCTCTAATCAATCAATCAGTCGTTTTGCTACAAACGCGCTTTGCGCCGCATTCCCCACTTCAGTGTGCGCGTGTGTATTCCATTTTGGTTTTGAAGGGGAAATGAAAAGGAAAATACGGTAAATTCTCTCAGGAGCGTCGAGTTTTCAGGTTGCGAAATAGCTGGCGCGGGCACAGATTGACCAGCACGCCACACATTAGAGTCCCACAGTTACCACACATTACACGCTAATGTATGGGAACTCGATCAGTGCAATGCATTGTCATCGTCGGCTTTAGAGGTAAAGTGGCTTCATCTACTTGTGGCGAAGTAAATCACTTCACTGACCTGAATTTTAGCTTAGGTTGCATCACGTTTACTGCCGAATTTATCCGCGATTACATGAAAATACCATTCTGCTTTTCGTAGACTCATGAGTACTAGGTGACTTTAACCATTCACAACAAGAATATGTAACTGAACATCATTTAAACCTTGGACAACTTACAAATCAATAAAAAAGAAAAATGCCATACGGTTTTAAAAATAATTGGATGCGTAGATGGTACGAATAAATATATATTTCAACCATAAAGGATCAATCAATATTGACTTCAGGAATTAAAACTTCAAATACATTTATTTTTGGGTCAACGTTTCGCACGTTTAGTACGTGCCTTGTCAAGTTTTAAAAATACGAATGTATAGGGTAAAGACATCAGTTGTTTAAATAAATATCTGCTTCAAGTACAAAGTTTTTAACGAATAATTTGAGATCTCCCACGTGCTTCACACTTGTATTCTTAGGAGAATAAGCAGTTTTAAAGTTTCTAATAACTTTCAAATAAAATATAGGGATCTCTTTTGTGAATTCCAGTATTTTTTCACAAGGCGAAGATGAAGAAAATTATGTCCTCAATCAGAAGAATATTAAAAATAAATTTATTTAATAAAATTATATCAACTTCCCTATAGTCAACTATTGACAAGATGGCTCCTTCTGTACACTCTTTTCAATTTCTTTTTTCTTTTAATTCATGCTTTGATCAGGTTTTTTTGAAAATTCTTTGATCTAACAACTGGAGATGGAGATATTATCCAAAAATTTGCTTAGATGTTTTGTTCCGACTTTTTTTTTTACTTTGGAATGTCTCAGAATAAATTTTGTATTTAAAACTTCTAAAGCATGCACGGATCCGATCGCATTTTGTCAATGAACATGTGAAGGGAAATGTATTATAACGGAGTTTCACATCTGACATTTGCTCTTGATTGGTAGGCAACTATCGTGAACTGGACCTTGACACGTACAAGTTTCACGTAGTCAAAAATATTTTGTTCCGGACAAACACCAATGAACGATTTTTTGCCAACCAATCAGTAGCACCAAACCCAAATTTGCTGAAGTATAAATGCTGAATAAGATTTCCTACCCCCATTTTCATTCACAAAACAACCTTCGAACAATCTATATACCTTAGTAATTCGTTATATTTATTTTGATGTTCACCTTATATTTTAACACTTATATGGAAACAACGGTCTAACAGACACCGAATGAAATTGGTTATGCCATAATTGCCGATATGAGTGGGCAAACGCGTTGACAGTCATAGTAACATCCTCCCTGACCCTCTTCTATCACTCGGCAGAGTTTTGTTTAGTTCTGTTGAAGCGACCTGCATTTAAGGGGAATTTTTTGATATCGTGGCGGTCTGTGAGACCGCAAGATACTCTTTCCGTACTTTTTGTAGTGGCAATTAATATTTCAGTTTGGAGACGGGTGTTTCCATATACGCTCTTGGGCGACTTTCTCAAAAATGTATTCAATATTTTTACTTTCAAACAATTGTAACGGATAGCCCAATTCGTTCGGACGATCCCAGCTCAAGAAGAGAAAAATCGTACCATACTCAAACTATGCTTTGTGTATGCAAACGTATTGAAGAGCCTAACACGAATGTCACTTTAGACAATTCATTTGGTTCTGCAGAAGTTATTGTTGAACTGATGAAAATAAAATAATTTGTTGAGACAGTAATAAAGGACAAAAATGATTCCTGAGGAGTTCCTTGCTAGTCCACAAAGACTAGTTGTATCAACGCTGTACAGATTTGGAGAAAATTTCAATGTTTTACAACAATTAAAAAGTTTTTCAAAAATATCAATGTTTTTCAACAATTTCAATGTTTTTCAAAAGTTTCTATCTTTTTCACAATTTCAATATTTTTCAATTTTTTTCATGTTTTTATCATATAAAATATATTTTAGAATACTTTAAAGAAATATAAGAATTGATTGCAACAGCCCTATAATTTACTCTACCTTCTTTAATATTCTAAAATTAATATTTCCGTTTTACCATTAGGAAACCGAAAAAATTAAGAAAATTTCAAAAAAATGTAATTTGGGCTACAATAGATGGCAGCTGACACGAGTATGTGGCAATTACGAATGGCTAGCCCAGACCCAAGGAAATAGAAAACGAATGCGGGAAAAGCTGTGCCATTCTATAGCACCACTAGTTTCCCTACAAATGTTGCGGCACGAGGCGCACAATCCGATTGTCGCTCTCCTTTTAGAAAAATAAAATATAGAAAACTAATGCGGGAAAAGCTGTGCCATTCTATAGCACCACTAGTTTCCCTACAAATGTTGCGGCACGAGGCGCACAATCCGATTGTCGCTATCCTTTTAGAAAAATAAAATAACTTTTACCACTTCTGCCATACGCTATTTTTGACATCCTTTCAGTCTTTCCTTTAATTTTAATTCAAGTACACAAACCACCTAATTGGATACCATGTTACATTGAGATCTGTTGTAGCTTATAAGATAAAAATATTTTGTTTACTTTGTTGGACTCGCAGTTTTATCTGAACATTGGAGCATCATCTCATTTATCTCTCATGGGGAAATTTTAGCACCATCTGTATGTTCTACAAGTAACTGCTTTCACTAATGGCTATCTAAAAAGTATGTTTATAAAATGTGGTTAAATGAAATCTATTTTCTCTATAAATTATTATAATATTTAGATTCAAATTATAAGGTTTTTCGACAAAGCGTTGAAAATATTTCACAGATGCTTATCAATTCTATTATGATACTTGAAGGACACCCGTAAGGGAAGGACGACAGATCCCAGAATAAATTACAAGAAATTGAAGAAAAATATTTACATTTACGAACTAGTGGTAGTACATGTATTCATTGATATATTCCATATATTTCCTACAAGTTTGTGTTACAATAATTTCCAATTTTAAAGTGCGGCATAGGCATCACATGTATTTTAAACAAGCCCTGTCCGAGTTTCTCTACTGGCTGTTTTTTATGCGAAGACGTTTTTGGTATGTAGCTCGTTAAACGCAACTGTTCTCTAAAACGGTATAGCCCGACCAACCGAAGAATGAAGGATGCGATTGCGGTGCGTCGTGGAACTAACAGTGTAAACACACGTCTGTACAGTCAGTTTCGCTAACAAAAGTCGCCAGGAGCGTGAAGCGGGTTCGGAGACTGCTACTAGGAAATCACCATGGCCTCCTTCATAGAGGTTGTGAATCAGCTGATAAAATATAACTCCAGAGACACATTACGCAAGATTCTTACTGACTTTTATTTTTGTCCCTTTAAGTTGCATTTTTTTACTTTTAACCGTTCTAGTACAAGAATGTAATAAAAAGTTCTCTTTACATTGAATTTTTAATACTTATTCATTGAATTTAAACATTTTGTATTCTTCTTCATTCAATTGTTTTCCATAGGCTTTAGGCGGTTTGTTAGGAATGCAATAAAGTACCAAAACATTAACATTACTGTCATAAGTATCTACAACATTCTTCATTAATGTGGTAGTTGCTTCTTACAAAAAATACTTTTATTTGGTATATATTATGAGAAATTACTTAAGTTCAAATAAACGATTTATTTGAATGTTACTGCTCATCGAAAGAATTAGTTTCAAAATTTTGAATCATTTTGCAGAGAAAAGTATACTTTTATTTCCTTCAATATGAGGTGCAGACATGTCCAAATATAGTTAAAATATTAATTGGGAAAATTCTACATATGCAACGAAATAAATCGCGCTCTTTTCGTAATAGTTTGGCACGGTCTCATTTAATTTTGAATTGAGTATCCTTATATCTCCGTCTCTGTCGTTTCGGCTGTAAACACAAACGATGGCGCACTCATGTAAACATCATTCTCAACTTGGTCGAGATATACAAGCTAAAATAAGATTCGAATGTTTATGGGCATACTTCGTTGAAAGGGAGCGCAGGTGTTTTCACGAAGTGATTACGCCAGGCGACGGATTCGAATTGTTTTGTTAAAACCCGATAAGTATAGAAAGAAAAAGTTTATTTATTTCTTTACTTATATATTCATTTATTTATTTGTTCATTTATTTATTCATTTGTATATTTATTCATTCTTATATTTATTTATTAATGTTTATTTAATCATATTTATTTACTTAACGTCAAAAACGCTAAGAACTATGTGATGTACTCTGAGGAGAAGTAAAATCTACGCACAGTTGTTTGAGCTCTGGGATCCCTACCCTAACTTACGTGACAGCCTATTGTTGATTTAGTGTCGGCAGTAGGATTGCCTAACTAGTTTTAGCTTCTAGCATTAGCATTTGGCAGGAATGAAGTGAATAAGCTTTTGCTTATACCAGGGAGTCAAGCGGAAAATTGTAGTATTTGTTAAGGAAATACATTAGTAAGCTACTAGGTCATTTTCGTTGTTTACGTATAATTCGTTTCTCAGCAAGTCTTGAGATTATGAGGATTTAAGTGTTAAACATGCAAATTTGAATGATGTCATTATGCCTTCTGATGAAGAAACACAAACTAAGGATAGTGACAGTTTTCAGGGCCGTTTTTAACTCTCTTGAAAGCGTACAAAATACTCTCCAATAAATCCCAAGTGCCACGGATTGAATTAGCCAAGGAAAAGATTCTAATTTTATTAGGAGAGAAAAAATATACAATTATTTGGGAACGAATAACACGAGCACGGTCGAGAAAAAAAAATCAGAAAATGAAGACGGACATTCAAAGAAATCGGGACCTAAATGCAACAGGAAATTTTTTAAAAAATATCTAAAAAAATTAGGAGAGTGAATTTTTACATTTGATGAACTGAAAGAAATTCAGTTTTCAGCAAAATTTCGGGTAATATATGTACCATCATTCCACTAATTACTTTTATATAGTGTGTTTTGAATAAAATGATAATTTGAATTTGAGATTAGTTTATTTTGCACACGTAGTTCATAAAATACAGCTTTGAGCATAACAAATAAAAAAAATTCTGTCAAATTCTTTTGAATATAATATATTATTACAACTTATACAATACATCTATCAAATTTTCCCTGAGTAAAAAGCTCTGATAACACATTTTTAAAAGGCTGAAAGTAATGTGTTGTCAGAGCCTGAAGTTAGAGAAGTTTTACCATTTCACAGATTACCGTCATGTCCAGAGAAACAAAAAGGGATTAAAAAGACCCTCCTAAAGTCACAAGATACTACAAATTTCAGTTTACTAGAAATTCAAAGTCTCGTGCTTTCAGAGCAGCTAATATTAAATTGCTAACATATTAAAAGAGATTAACTAATGTCGAGGCTACAACGCGAGGAAGAACTATTCTTTCATCTTGCAAGTAGTAATCAGTTTGTCACTAACTACACTGGAAATATAATATAAAAAATATAATGTTCTACACCTTTTCAGAAAATGTATAAAATTAAATGAAAGAAAATTGTGTGTTCATTTTGAGACACATTTTCTTATTTTCCCCCATTTTGAGCTCTTTTGAGCAGGTTCTAATCTAATAGAGAAGTTTCATAATAGAAGTTAAAGTCATCTGCATCTTCATTCACAAATTTAAATTGTAGTTATTTCTTTCAAACATTTTTAATATTGTGCAGAACACCGCACACAGTAAATTCTTAAGGAACTGTACTTTCCATCTATATTCTTATTGTATATTGAAGGAAATATCTGTTTCGGCTGTCCGAAACATCGTTCTGTAATAACGCGCCCTTTAACCAAGAGGTTATTGAATGCGATTTCCTGGGATGTTGAAGGATTTCTTTACGGCTGCGTAAACATTGATGGCGTTATGCTGTATCTGATGTCTCCAAGTTACTTTTGTTTGTTCATAAATTCGTAAAAGTCAGATCGTTTGAGTATTCGACTGTCATGTACAGATCCCAGCCACTTAGCATCTACTACAGTGAACGACCCGTGCTACTCGTACATGCGTACTGCCTTTACCGGATTTCAAAAACATTATCTTGGAGGCAGGACATGAAACATCATTAGGGGGGATCAGAATTTTAGTCCCATTTTTATCTCCCAGGGTTGTTAGCCCTGGGGTATGAAAGATGATAGTGAGGGGTGAAAGGTCGACACACACATATAGACATACACAAATACATCCATGTCCGAGGCAGGACTCGAACCCGCGAGCCCGCGGTCCGATATTGCCACAGCACTACTGCTTTAATGATCTCATCCACGGAGTCGACTCTGTAGTATTTTATTCATTACATATTTTATAACTTTGAACATAGTTATTCTGTTTTTACATCTTCCTCTCTTGCAACACTTGGTAGAAGCTAGGATCACTTACAAAGCAATGACATATTTGCTTCTCGTTTCATGAGCCCATAAAGTAGGTAACCAAAGCACTACACCGTGTCTTAACTAAATCTACGGAAGGAAAAGTAATCACATTCAGCACATTTCGTTCGCTTGTAGTATCGTTTTCCAACTCGGCTGTGCATAAAAGGAGCCATTGTATTGTGGGAATAAACAGTAAGCTCTAGGTTTTCAAAGAACGTGATGTATTCTATAGCTCGCTATCTTGGGAGCCTCTAGTTACAAAGTAAGATCGTAGGATGATGAACAATAAATATTTCAATTACAACAAGTGTTCAGAAATGAGCTAATTCATGGCTAAAACAACGATAGAACAACAAACTAGACTGCAATTATTGATTCCCTTTCTTAAAATTGGTTGTCGACTGCTAAGACTCGAGTGATGGAGAGTACAATATTGCTTTAGGCGGTGATTTAATTTTGAAGAATGTAAAATTTCCCTTTTTCAGTTGCTACAACTTTAATATTAGGAAGCGACTTATATTCAAAAATATACTTAATTATTACATTTGAATTTTCCTTTCTGGGCTGTTTTATTCTCGACGAGAATTTTGCATCTTTTCTTTTGTCCATTACCCGTCAATCTCACTACCTGCCTCATTGTTGCACGTTATCTGTCATTTTATAGGGATTTATATACAACGGCGTGGATGCGACAATGCACTCACAAGCCCTGTCACATTATCCATACAATGACAGGCGTACTCGATTGACTCATAGCTCATGGAGCTAATGTAATTACTCCTGATAAAGGGGCCCTTACACCCCGTGTTACGTTGCAGTTTACATGTTTACGTACTTCGTGTTTAAAGACCCACACAATTCGTTCCAATTTTACCCTAGGTGTTTACATGGTACTTGATCTATCAACATTATGTTGTTCTCGATCGGTTGATGTTTAGTGTACAGAATCTATTCCCGAAACTTTATGTATGTATTTACATTTTTATTTTCTTATTTTTTATTTATTTACTAATTCATTTATTTATTTAACGTCAAAACAGTTAAAAACTTGTCTGCCGTACTATTGGGAGAAGTGTATTACGTGCAGGTTTTCCTAAATTCGAAGATTCCTATCCCAATCCATACTGTTCGAATTTTGAATACAGATGGAAACACGTTTCTTTGGTAAAAATTGATAAATTATTTGCTCCCGTATAATAAAAACTATTTACAAAGACAAAGCAGCTATAGAATTTTACTTTCTCTCTCTTCGTGAAGGAATCGAATTACTGCCGCGAGAACATTGGAAAACGATAATTAGAATAACAATATTTCCTACTGAACTCTAGAAAACGTGCACAGATAATCAACTTTCATTTGCCGTACGTTTGTTATTTTGCAAGTGTTGAAATATATTTTCCGTACGACTGGAATAACAAAATATGATAGCTCGAAGATATGTAAATAATAAAAAGTTATATTTTTCATTCTAAAAAATTATCTCAAGACCAATATACAATACTTAAATAAAATCTTCAATGCTTCATATCAAAAATTATATTTTCTTGTGGATCCTATGAATTTCATTACAAATTACGAATACCGCACACATGTCAATGAATATTGAGAAACAAATTTGACTGATTTTTTCTCATTCCAATTATTTTCCGTAAAGTGCAAGTATTCTTCAATATTGGAGCCGTCTTTGTACAAATAATTTTGAAAAACTTTAAAATCAGGAAAAAACAGTGAAAGTCAAATTTTGGCAAAACGGTATACAACACCCTTTCAGTACAGTAGCTTAATGGTTATTCTGGTAATTTTAAAAATGAAAATAATTTTCTTTGGTAAAAATTGATAAATTATTTGCTCCCGTGTAATAAAAACTATTTACAAAGGCAAAGCAGCTATAGAATTTTACTTTCTCTCTCTTCGTGAAGGAATCATTTGGATCTAACACTCTCCTATAATACACGCAGGATCGATGTTCTCTTGAATTTAATTGAAACATATCCCATGAAAGAGTTTATAGATTATTCACAAAATTAAATGAGAAAGTCTATTTGCCAACGTAATATACAATGAAGTTGTGGTTCAACTGGTTTTCTTTGACTTTATAGTAATAATAAAAATATAATAAAATATTATTATTATAGTAATAATACTCATTGCAAAATTCAAAAGAAGAAAAATTGAAAAGAGATTTATCATTTATTGGCGTTACGTTCACATACACCTAATAATTAAAAAATCTTGAATATTGAAAGATGGATGCACTACAAATGTCAACGATATTTCATTTCATATTCCATTGCACTTAAGAAAAGTGGTCCAAGTTTCCCCAAGTCTACCCTACCGAGTTTATGTGATCTATTGTGAACGAGCAAAGTAGTAAAAGAGAGAGAGGGAGAATGGAGAGAGCAAAGGAGAGAGGGAAAAAGAGAGATGTCGAATGTCAATATTCCCACTTTCTGCAATGAAGCCGGCTGTAACAACTGTTGCAGACGACGCCCTCTGGAGCTCTCCAAACGTGACCAATAGAGAAAGTCGAACACAAAAAAGGGACGTCACTCGTTAAGTCGCAGTCATGGGAAAGGTTGACGAACAAACATCGTCAACATAATCATGTTCAGAACGCAGTACAACATTCGTTTTACTTTCTCTCCCTACTGCATATCGTAGGAAAAAGGAAAAATCTCATCGAAAGACGCCAACATTATGTAATTACAACTTTAGAAAGAAATATATCAATTGGGTGAAAGAGCATTTTTACCTAGCCACACTCATTATTGAACCAGAACTCCCTTATTACTTGTCTTGATTAAAATTTTCCTTCTGCAATTCCTACGTCTTTAGTTTCATGTGCTCTCATCAGAAGAACAACCCAAAGCAAAGTTGTAGTATATTTGACCTCACACGGTTCTTTCATTATGTCGATCGTTTCCATTTGTGGTTATTTTAAATCCGTTACGCGGCATTTTCTTTTCTACAACGCTTTGTTTCTTATGCCAAATGTACTTACAGCATTCACCAACCATGCAGATGTGAGGAAGACCACCACAAAACGGTCAAACCGTTGGTAACTTAGCCTTCGACGCAGCAAAATCCTGACAGCCAAGAGCATTTGCCGCGGAAACTTAGGTTTCACTTTATCCATCAGTTGGTTTTATCCTTCCGGTTGCCACCGACATAAAAATTGCCTACAAATTTAGTTTTAAATGTTGATATCCGTTTTAAAAAATAGAACGAAATGAAACAAAGTTTATTTTTTTTAATGTATGCCTCTTATTTTACATACAGGCCAACACTTTACATACATTTACATATGCGGTGTGTAAGAGGTAAATGTACGTAAAGTGTCGGTCTGTCTATAAAATACAAGGCATAAATAAAAAAAAAAACAATGTTAATTAAAGGCAGTCTTGTGAAGATTTTATAAAGAAAATGAATGAAATTTCGTAAAATCGATTTTGTAAACATTTTCCTCTATATTATATAACAGAAACGTGATAACGTAAATTATTACACATAATTTTGAATTCATAAAATTCAAATTTCCATAAAGTATCATTCTATTTTTAGAAGACACCATTCATGCTTAGCATCTGATAATCAACTTCGGAATATGTCGGTCGTCGGTTTACCTTCTACCATCGCATCGTTTGGCACTCACCTCGTTGCTTTTTTCCCCAAGCGCGCATTCCAAGCCATCTCGCTTCTGTTCGCGTCAATCATCTCCTTCTGTGCACTTCTGCTCCTCTTACCCGCTCTCCCCTTCCATTCGTCTCAACGCCCACTCCGCCGCCGCGCCGACGCGAAAGCGTTCCGCGCCACCGGATGCCCCGCTCTCGGACGGCGACGGCAGGCGGCGAGAGAGGCGACCCACGCGCCCCTGGCGGAGCGCCGCGACATCAACAAACAATGCCGGCCCGCGCCGCTCGCGGCGCGTCGTCAACGTTCCTGGGCTGCTCCATGGCCAAGGCTACAAGACACGGACGGATCCAGCAGATCATTTTGGAGGGAGCCAATAAGATTTTTGTTAAATAATAAACATTTGTTATTATACTGTATATTACTTTTGTAGTATATATATATATATATATATATATATATATATATATATATATATATACACGATTCTATACAATATAATTTTTTAAATAGTTATATAATTTCGACACAAATAAATATTTAAATCAATTTTACCAAATAAAAGAACGTTACAAAACGAAAAGTCTAGACCTCGGGGGGGGGGGCAGCATAGCCCCCATGCCTCCCTGGATCCCCCACTGCTACAAAGGAGTTAACACCCAAAAGGAAAAGGAAAAAAACACGTGCTATTGATAGTTTCACAAGGCTGACTTACTAAGCTCTAATAACAGCTAACACGTGTGTAGTAATACAACCAAGAGAGACGAGTAAAAATCAACATTTATTGATTTCGTGAAGTCCGATTTCACAAGATAATTTATACAATTCGTTTTTATTTTTTTTCCGTTTCAAAGGATGACTTTCGTCTATTCCATTTCAAAGCGAAGCAAACAAAATTAAAACACAAAAAGAGTATCAAATACAAATATCCTTGACAAAACAGTGTTTACAATATTGATCTCTATATATTGAGTGAGTTTTGATACCAGGCTCGTCTACTCTTACCGGCTGCTCCTTTGGTAACTCTTTAGAATATTTACTCTACTGGATGTATATGATTTCAACCCAAGATCTATCGAATCTTCTCAGTCAGGGTACACTTTTATTTCTATATGAGTTCGATAGTCCACCTACACAGGAACTCGGCAAAAAAAATATTACATAGTATTTGTATGCCTTCCTCTTTGCTATTTAAAACTAGTGGTGCTACAGAATGGTACAGACTTTCCCGTATTAGTTTTCTATTTCCTTGGGTCGCCCTAGCTATTCGGAATTGCCACATACTCTTTCTTGCCAGCTACCATCTATCACCGCCAAAAGAGCATTTTTTGTCATTTTCTTAATTTTTCGGTTTCCTATTGGTAGAACGAAAATATTAATTTTAAATTATTAATAAAACACAAAAACCTAGTCATAAATGGCAATTTTCTTTTAAAAATTATGTGCCGTTGAAGAGAAAATGGCGTTTTAGCACTACTAAAACTGCGAAATTTTAAGCTCATTTTCACAGAAAATTTTTGAGTTTTCAAAATACTTTTTTGAAGTTATTTGAAGCAATTACACTCACAAATATAATAATGTTTACAAATTGCTGGCAATGTGCATATTAAAGATGTGAGATATCTTTCAAAAAAATACATTTACATAATTTAAAAAAAAAACTCAAAATAAACTTTACGTCATATTAAAGAGTGTAATTATCACTATCCGTTACAAAAGTTTCAAGAAACAATTTGCAGCCATATATGAGAAAATGGCGTTTGAGCATTTCTGAAAATGCCGAAATTTGAGCTACTTTTCACAGAAAATGGTAGTGTTTTCCAGAAGCTTTACTTGGCATTATTTAAAGCATATACATTCGTAAATATAATAATGTGAAAAAATCGCCGATAATGTAAATATTAACGACGTGAGAGTCAAGTAAAAAAAATTACATTTTTGTAATTTTTTAAAAAATCAACAGATGGACCAATATAGCTTTTTGTCATCTGATAGAGTACATTTACCACTATCTCTACTAAACATTTAGAGAAAAAATTTGGAGCCGTTTTTGAGAAAATCTTGTTTTTGTATTTTTTTAAAATTGCACATATTGCACGCAATATTGCACGAAAACTACTAAAATTTTGAAAAACATTTAAATGCCCTTTATTAAAGAACTGTACAACAAATTTTATTTGTTATTTATGTACAACAAATTTTATTTGAAAAAAAAATCTCTATCTTCAATTTTGTAGTTGAAGAAAGACGCCGAAAAAAATTCAAACTTTCACAATTTTTGAAAATTCAGAGTTATCCGTGAAAATGGGACCTATGTCATGTTAATAAATGTATTTTACTCTATTCATACAAGAAATTTAAAGAAAAAATTTGGAGCCGTTTTTGAGAAAATTTTGAAAATCCCCGGGGGGCTTCATATAAAGTACCTCCAAATTTTGAAGAATCTTTTTCAAAATCTCAAAGCTTTGACTAGAATCAGATCGATCGGGAAATATCCATTTTGGAAGAAATCGTGCATATGGTTTAGTCGCTAGCAGTGTTCACAGACGGACAGACGGACGGACAGACGGACGTTTACCTTTCAATTGGGTTTTCGTATCAAGAACCTAGAAAACAGGGTTTCTGGCACCACGTGTTAGGGGATTTTTTTCTCAATTTAGCAACTGGTTTTATCCACTTTATCGTTTTCACGGCCCGGCAATTAATTGATTTCCGCCGAAAATTGGCCATTTTTTCACGCAGCATTACATAACTTTCCCTATACTACGTATATCACTCCGTGTATACGTACGTATACGGGAAAGTAAAAATAACAATTCTCACTTCTGTTTGTCATGTTGTCTTTGTATTGAATATACATTTATACAAATGTTTCAGTTGGAAACAACATCAATTTTCAAAACAAAATAACCAAGTTCTTGTGAACGTCGTTACTGTTCATTAGTTTTTACAACATTATTTTTACATACTCATGTTTTTCAGAATATACGGTCTTGTAAAAAACTATTAGCCTTCAAAGATGAAAATGAAATTCACAGCTGTTTCCTCAACTAATTTACCGCTCATAATTATTATATTGATAGTCCTTTATCTCGTATCTCGCAATGCCAGAAATTACTGATGTTATAGTTTTCTGCCTATAACATTCAATTAAGAGATATGCGACTTTTATTTCCTATTTTTATCACGCAATAATGAGATATGTGTTAAAGTCTTCTCTGTGTATCATGCAATAATTAATTACTGAATAAGTCATACGTTTCTCTTTGCATCATGCAATGCTGAAATATTCCAATGGTTTATTATTTCTGCTTCCTGCAACGAAAGAAATGCCAATGATATACCCTTATTTTTGTACCATGCAATGATGCTAGATGCTGCAGGTCGATCACTTAGAAAAAAGCCTTCATGGCGTCGCTTACCTCGGGAGGCATCCCCCACTGCCTCCGAGGGGGAGTGAAGGTAAACTCAAAGACCGCCTGCAACGATAACTGATTCGCTCTTGCAACTTAGTTCTCACGCTTCAACACTCTAGACGTTCGTTAAGGCCAGGCTGTCTTCTCTTCGCCAGCCCAGGTCAGCGGCGGCGGCGGCAGCGGCAGCGGCAGCGGCGGCGGCGGCGGCGGCGGCGGCGGTGGCAGTGGAGGTAGCTCCTGCAGGTGCCACTTTTCGCGCATGAGCAGTCCAAGGTTTTTTCTAAGTGGTCGACCTATAATATTATATTTTATACTGTCCCTGTATAATGCTATCATTCGATGGCTGCAACTAGTTGCATAATGATAGTCATTTCGATACAGTTTTCATTATGATACAGGTTCTTGACCAATAACAGAGAAGTTTACAAACCAAGTATTGACAATTAATCATTGAGAATCGTTTTAGTAAATGTTTCGTTCGATTGTGTACATTAAAATTTATTTGATACTATATTAGCTCAATAGTTTTAATTTATTTTATTACTAGTATTTTTTCGTGGAATATTATTTAAAATAAATTGGATCGCAATTTCTCTTTGATCCTATTTGACTAGAGCAGTACTCCCTAGCAGGCGGACAGGTAACCATAGCCACCTGCGACAGCTTGCGAGTGTAGAGTTAGGTAGCTGTCCGCTAGGTGGCCTTGGCTGAAGCAACTGCCACGTAACTATTCATTGTAAAAGTTTAACTTGTAAAAGTCGTGGAAAAAGTACAGTATGAAACTCGATGTAATGGGTATTAATACATTCGTGTGATGTTTACAATACTCGCGTATTAATACCGATCATTATATCATCGTTTCATAATGTACTAGCCCGGTCCTTTCGCTATTTGTGGCGAGAACGATGACTCGTCGTGGAATGGTAGCACGTGAGAAATTATACTTCCCGAACCAGGCGAGGAGGGGAAATAGCTCAGAAGTTACTCGGTCGAGTCTCAGATTTTAAAGACGAGGGGACGATCAAGCTCACGTGTGTCCTCAGATGGGTTGTTCTGCTCAACGTGTCTTCAACAACTTTTATAAATATCTTCCAATACACAACTTTTCTTCAACAATTATTCAATTGGTTCTCCATACATAAAGATACTTACGTATGCCGGTTTTCCAATTATTGAATAATTCGAAAAAATATAGTCCAAATTCTTCCAAAATATGTTATTTAGAGTTTACACAATTTTGGAGGATCCTTTCAGATAATAAAGAACCAATTTCTATTGATCAAGGGAAATCAGAATGTTAGTGATTTCTTTCAAACTACATATTATTGAAATAGAAGAGATTGAAAAATAAACGGACAAATTATTTTAGTTTGTAAAACGGGCAAAAATAAATGGACAAAATAAGTGAAAAGCCGAAGTTTCTGCGTTAATTTTACGTGAAATTAAACGAATGTAATGACCTCCATATGTTTATTTCGCGTTTTCATACGAGCTGTCTTCAACAATCGGACTCTCTTTAGTGAAACATTTGCACAACGAAACTTTGATTTTCAGAATGCGAGGAGGAAATGCCAATTGTGTTATGACTCACTTCAAAAATATTGCCCAAAGGAATATTATCCATGATTTTGATATCTATATTCCAGAACGTAATCCATATTCTTCACATGAGAAATATTCTTCGTAAGAGAAATATTCTTGCTTTATTTTACAAAGCTCGGAAATAAGGTAATAAGGAAAGAGAACGAAGGAAAAGGTTCTGAATATTCGATGAGTAACAGTCAAAATTGGTTTGGCAATACTCGTTTCTCCGTTCACATGATGTGTGAAATTACTAAGCAATCTGATACCAAATACAAAGTTCGCAGCAGCAGCGTAATACAACAGACATCTGAGTGAGTGGGGGGGAAATACAATGAAATTTCAAAATGGCAAGCAAGCAGGTCTTAGAAAAGTTTTCGCGACCATTGACAACATCTTTGTAGTAGATCCGCTTTCAAAACAGTCACTTTCTCGTAAACAAGGCCATTTGTTCTACAGTTTTGGAAATTTCTAAAAGGCGTCTGACCCGATCAAATAGGTAATCTTTATGGCAAAACTAAGTTAATTAAGTGTCTTACACAAAGTTTAAAACGTATTAAAAATCATGTATAGGGAAGTAAATTTTTCGTCAAGTGTGCTGAAGGAAATACAACAAACACACAAAAAGTAAAATCGACAGTAGGCGTAAGACAGGATTTTCCTCGCCCACCACTATTGTCTATTTTATTTATAAACAATTTAAGGATATGGGTGCAGGAAGCGGACAGTTCTTCGCCGGCAATTGGTCTTAAAATTCCCGGATTACTTCATGCGGATAATTTTGTTCTATCTTAAAAACCTATTGAGGGCTCACAGGCGAGTTTAAACAACTTTGAATGATACAGTGAGCCATGAACTAAAACTTTTCACCAAGAGAAATGTTACGCGCAGGAAGAGCTCGAGTCATCCTGCTGTGTCAAAACTGTTACGTATGTGAGGCAAACTTCTCCATGAACGGGAGATGGAGTTGTCACACAGTAGCGTCCCAAAGAAAAGGAATTGCCAAGAAAAGAATCTTTCTCGGAGAGCGCATAGAACCGGATTTGCCTTTCTTTGCAAAATGTCGCAAATCTTTAAAGACAATGCTTAAATAAATAGTTCTTCCATCTATGAACTGTGAGGGGGAAATATGGGATGTAGGTAGGATACATGGATTGGAAAGCTTCGAATTGGATTATTACATATTAATTTTTGGAGTTTAGATTCGCAACAAATGTTAGCGTCTTAAGAGAGATCGGTAATGTAAGAACTTGGAATGATTTTAAAATGAAACCCATTAATCTTTGGATTAGATTGGCAGGTAAATCGATTGACGCGCTTGTACATACGGTAGGTACGTTACACTGCAATTACACGAAAGCAAACAGCGCTTGAAAAGTAAAACTGTTATTAGAATGCGTTCGTCTAGGAGACATCTATCTGGAGATGTTTAGAGATAGGGGAACAGGCAAGATACAATGGTTAATTCTCTGATAGACTTTTGGATAAAAAGGGAAGATATCCCGGCAACCATGGTCTATACTGCTCGCTAGTGACTACAAATTACACTATTTCGATGTGGGATTTTGAAAGTTATTTTCATTGACTTAGAAGGGATGCCAGACGGGGTTACGCGTAGTTTAGTGTCGGGGTGGATGAAACATAGATTGAAAGACTGAAATAGAAAAAGTATCTTTATGCTTTGCGGTGATATAGAACATTGCATGTACATCCTTCTAAATTGCAGTGCTAAAAAAACAAGGAAAGGAAAATTGGGTGGGTATCTGGCACTATGACTCCTGACACGGAAACCTAACGCTTATCTAAGACCTATTGATAAGTAATATGACTAACTTCACGAAATAATTACGATAATTTCTAAGAAAGATTGGGATTATTAGTGAGTGGAAGAGCAGTACTGGTTAGTAGTGCGAACGGAGCCTAGAATGGAAAGGAAATAAATAAGTAAACTACGAATAAGTTAATCAGTACTTACGTTTATAAGAAAGTAGATGCGCTTCTGTAAGATTAGTGTAAGTTTCATACATGGTTGTATTCTTGTCTTCTTTGCCTTTGTTACCTTTTATGTAGGCTTATTACTTATATCTGTTCTTACAATTCTAACAAACTAGCAGATAAATATATCTACAAACACAGTTGGTTCTTTCGTCCCAAACATGAGTCAGAGAGAACGTGTGTACATTAGTGTATAGTACAGTAAATTTGAATTCTTATTTTGAAGGGACACTTACATTATTACGGCCATCCACAGCTGCCACGTAGATCATAATTTCCACACATTTCGCATTATCTAATAACGAATAACTCTGCGATATGAGAACCCGTTATACCTATTACACTAGTTCCGTAAGAATAATAAGAACCATTTGGACTCTCTCGATTTCCAAAGAATACATTACGGGCCTCTCTTCAGCATGTAAGAGATGCTTTTAAGTGTCGCACATACAATAGACATAATATTGTTGCCAGAAGAATTTCTTTCCCACAGCTAAAAGTCCGAATTTGAAAGAACAAACATCTCAAACACGACTTACGCGGGGAGCCGTTGTGACTCATAAAAATGTATTAATCAAGTAGCCACAATTGCACATCGTGGTCACCGCGAGTCTCATTGACCGAGAGGTTCTGGGGATTTGAGTTCAGACGCAATCGAATTGTCAAGATTATTGATTTCTTCCAAAAATACGTTATATGTTAATGTATTTTGATAATTATAATAAAATCATGTAATTTACTACTTCCAGGGCAGAAACGTCAAAATCACAAGTGTCATAAAATAGACAATCTTGCATAAAACGGAAACATCCCTAAACCGGAATTTGTTTGTGTCCCGATCCGTTCCGGCTTAGACAGGTTTTACTGTTCTGCAAGATTGAATTCAACCTCTTCAATTTTCCCAATTTGACTGAAGGAGAAATCAAACGTCGATTGCTCTGATCCATTGTTTGTGTTACTTTTACGAATACGATGCGAATGCCGAAAAAATATCTCATCGAACGGACCACGGACCGCACGCAATCTTTCTTTCCTCGTCCCTAACTTACGTCTCTACAGGCACTACACTAGGACAAACGTCGAGAGACCAGTAGGGAGCAGTTTCTCGCAGCTTGAAGATATCCCGCTGGGCGAGAGTCTTGAAGAATTCCTGCAAATCGACGTGTTAGTCCGGCCGGATTTCCTGACCTTGTAGGTGAGGAAACCTTCACCTTCTGGTATACATGTACCACATTTGCGGGGCTAACTGCCTCAGAAGTTGACTTGCCTGTACTATTTGTTCTAATTCTTACAGTCTATATTTTAGTAACAATATCGCAATAAACTTCAACATTTGTGAAAAATATCTGTAACTACTATCTTCACGCATAGAACAGACCCTTATAGAAATTATCAGTTGCCCCTACTAATAAAGTTGAGTCAAAATTACATTTCTAAGGGGCGATGAAGTACACGGCGGTGAGTGACTCCTTTAGAGTCGATAAATAATCAGCCATCTAACACTAGTAGCCCCCAGGATTTTGGGAAATCCAACAGAGCCTAATATCCGGGAATAGAGCATTTAATTAGCCTAAAATTAACCTTCAATTTTGTATATGGTTTTGTTGAGCTTGGTTTTTGGGCGCTGATAGCTTCAGATAGCTTAAAAAAGTCGGTCTCCGATCTAAAACGCTATTGTTTCCCGCACGTTAACCCCAAGCGCCAACGATCCCATTGTGCTCCCGCGGGTAGAAGGGCCGCCGAAGTTTTAAAATCTCAATTGCGCAGAGAGCAGCGCGCGCAGGAAGAGAGCGGAGAGAGGAGGGGGTGGGGGAGGGCCATTCATCAGCGTCGTGCGGCTGATCGTCCTCTGTCACCGGGGGCTAAGATGGCGGCGCCCGCAGCCGGGATCCGCGCCTTCATCGATCACCGACCTCCCCCCCCCCGCCCGGCGACCGCGCACGTCATTTGCATCTGAATGCAAAAATCATCAGTGCTTATTGGGCGGTGCACTTCGCGGAATTTGAAATAATTGCAATGTCTATCGTCGTTGATTAAATGTTTGAAGATATTATTTACAGACAAATTTATTCTTCTATTATTTTTCAAGATAACAGACGAATAAATTTATCTGTAAATAATTGGTTCAAAAATTTAATTATTAAACACAGACATAAACCAATTTAGAGTTATCTTCGTTGATGATGGACAACCTCTTAAGTGTAGGTTTTGGCGTTTTTACATTTTGGTATCAATGATTAAAAATTGGCTTGTTCTTTAGTTTGCTAATAATATTCCCAAAGGAAACTATAAATTGTGGTCTTAAAATAAAAAATGGAAACCTCTTATATGATCTTTACAACTTATAGATAATAGAATACCTCGTATGTGGAACCAGCCACATGAGAGGTTTCGTAAGGTGCTTACAGAAAAATATTACAATCAATAAATATTTAATACTACGAGTATTATATAGAAAGTGTAAAATCCCTAAACGTAGCTAACTGGACATTACATTAGCATGAAAAGTGTTTTTCTTTCCTCTTGTAAAATTTTGTTTTGTCACATAGGCTGTCTATCATCAACGACGATACATAATGAAAAGCCAGCGCCGTTAACCGAATTGCTTAACTAAGTCCTGGAAGTTAAGCAATTCAAGACACTACATATTCCCGGATGGGTGACGTCTGGGAACCCTGGTTACTAAATATGTTGAGCCTTGGCTGAAGGGATAAAAGGCATCGACAGACTGTGACGTTACGAGACAAACAACATATTAACTTGAAGGACGATTACTTTGATACATGCTCAGTGCCTAAAGAAGTCTAGTGTTGCATAAAAAGATGCAGCGATTTTTTTTAAAAGGGACATTCAACTACCACTATCCTTTTTCTTACCGGCAATTTTCCTTCCATCCTATTCACAATTAGAAGAGTTGGACACAACATGGCAATTACTGCCATCAAGCTCTTATTTTTATTTACCTTATTTGGATGAATTTAAATATCTTCTATGCCGACGTTGCGGAATATATACTTCCACCTTCAGGGTATCAGCTACAAGAAAGCTTTTCATTAGGTCAAAAACAAGAAAGTACTAACGTAATAATGTATAAAATTATTTAAAAATTATAATACTGTATTAACCTTCCTTATGTAAACGATTCAAATAGTATTGGCACATTGCAAAACTTATCTCTGTCCTCTTTGTTCAACCTTACAAATGTTTATTACATGCCACGACAACTTTTACACGAATGAAACCAGATCTGATAAATTGACTGCTGTGAAATGGATTCACGTTGCCATCCCAACATGTGCACAACAAGGTTACAAAATTTTCAAAGAAAATATTTCGATATCAAACAAGTCAAATCGTCAAAAACTTTTTTGACGCCTATTCAGGAAGTAAGGACTAGTTTGCTCCCGTCCTCGAAATGGCATTTAACAACCATGTTCCTTTCTTTGTACCAGGGTTTTTTCTTTTATTGAACTTTGAGTTCGGAAAACTGGACAAAGCGTTTACTGTCAGCGATCATTTCCTTATTGTTTGTTGCACTTTGAGTTATTGAAATCATTATTGTCTTAATTTTTAAACACTTGAAATACAAACGGATAGTTTTATTACATTCTGAAAATAAACATTTATCAGTCATGTCAATTGCCACTTACGAACTCTTTACCGCGTTTAGCGTTGTCAAAACATATTCTTCACTGCAGTTTGCGGTATCTGAATGTCAACTGTTATGATCGTGAGTTTAGAGAATGTTTTATCCCGGGAGGTGGCGGTGATTCCTTCTCCGCTATGGTGCGATTTTTCTAACTCTGCCCCTCAAGCCCCTACGGCCGCGTTGGAATATCGCACGGCATTTCGCGTCTTTCTCAGTCTTGCCGGTAGAAGTCGCATGATCGCAAGCACTGCTTGATACGGTCGCGATCATGTGAAATCTAGTGGCACAACTGAAAAAGTTGCGAAAATCCGTGACATATTCCATCGCGAAGACAGACCTTGAGAGGTAAAGTTAGAAAAGTCGCAGTAGAAATGGTGAGTTCTGGCGCCGATCTACACGTCGGCTTGCAGGGATTTTCCCTCCAAACATCTCTTGCCTGCGGGGCATCGCCGTGGTCGGGATAACCTTTAAGCCCCCCACTGCTCTCCCAACATGTGTGGTAGTATAATGCATGTGAGTGTATGTAAGGGAAGAGGATGATGAGCAAGAAGAGGGAAAGATCACGCGTGTGTGTCTGTCGTGCGCCTACCTCGCATTTGTCTTTTACCAGTGGAAATTCACCCCGGGGTGAGCACCTGGGCTAACGCCGTCTGTATTCGCCGACGCGCAAGTACGCCGACAGGCTGGTATCCGGCTTCCCAGCGTGGGTTACAAACCTATACAAAACTCTTGTTGTACCATGGAGACAAGTCCCCGGGTTGGGCGTCTTGGGCTTCTTCGCCTCTAATCCACACCCTAAACCGACGCACAAGAACGTCGGTGGACAGGTAACCGGATTCAGCCGGTACTCAGTTTGTTCTCTCGGCAACCTCCCCGTTCATTGCCTGGGTAATGGGTCGCTCTGCCAGCTCAGAGCTACTAGCTTTCCGGGATAATGCCGGAGTCAGTATTGTCGTACTTCCCTTCAGCGGCTGAATTCAACCTAACTATTCACATAGTTTCGAAATCCGCCACCGAAGAGACTCGAACCCTAGCATCTCCAGGTCAGAGACAGCGGCAATGCAGACTGAGCTCAAACGAGCCTGTGATTAAAATAGTGGTTCGGCGTGATCACGGCCTAAATGGTGTGGGGAAGAGAGAGAGAGAGAGAGAGAGAGAGCGGGTGAGAGGGTGGTTAGTACAGTATGTAAAATATTTACACATATTTTTATTTTTCACAATAATTTTTGGATTTGGCACCTTCTTCAACTTTCTACAACTTTAAAAGTGGGACGATTTGTGATACATGCCTAATAATTTTTTACCTAATTTTTTAAAAAATCGGTAAAAGAATCTGCTTTTCTTCGTTTTCTCCGGCTAAATGAACAAGTAATCCGAAAGAGATACTTAATCTAAAAAGATTTACATACATCATTAAATAGTATTTTTTGCGTGAAGGATCGATGCAGAACACAATGATTAATATAAAAACAAAATTAGTTATGGCATGCTAGCAAGTAGGCTGATATTGCAGATTTGGCGATTACAAAAATACGTTAAAATTGTTACACTAGATATCGTATTATTATTTTTGTTGAGCACACACAATTGACACTTATATACAATCAGATGTTTTCAGAAAAAAACAAAAAAGTACTGATTTACGTCTATGAGTAACAGATAAATTTACATTACATCAAGTTCCATATTTCACTCATCTTACTATTGGATTAAAAAAGTCATCATCTGTTGAATCTCTTACAACTATATCGCACACATTATGATGTCTTTGTTAAAATATAAACTTATATAATAATAAAATAGATCATATAGAGATACTTCTTGTGAATGTAAAGTGAATTATAATTGGAGATCACAAGTTATCACACTCTTTTTCATAACATTTTACAATAAATTAAACACCAAACATTATGAACACGTTTCTCTCACAATTGAACAATTTTCCTTTCTTATTGCATTGTCAGAAACCTATCTTAAAATGTTTTTGAATTGTTTGAAGTCCAGTCTTGTATATCTGTAAAGGGGTAACTAATATTCCCCACTATATTCCCTTCTTGAAAGCCGTTCCCGATTAAATTCTTTATTCGCTTCAAACTAAATCCAGTAACACGCATTTTTTAATCGTTTGATTTTTAGGGAGAACGACAAAGCTCTCGTCTTTGTCGTTCCATTCAAAACAACGTTTGGTTCCCCATTATCCGATGGGTACAGAACCATAGTAAGCGCATTTATTTTCAGAAACGGCTCATTAGAGTACATTGACCAAAACCACATTTGATTATTTATAACTTTTTGGAATCGCTTTTGTATTTCGTTTGATTTTTTCAGGTTTTGTGAAAATACCACCATCGTGGATTGAATTGTTTAGTACAGCTTGGAATAGCCAATCTAAGAAACCTTACAGCATTTCGTAAGTCCATAACAAATCTTAATCGTAAGAAGTCCAGCATTCTTTGAATCACCAGATCATTTTTCCAGCTATTTATATCTTTAAATAATATTTATTTTAATGTCATAATTATGAGTTTAAGGACGTTGTTGCATATATAATCTTAAAGATGAGGAAAATAAATATCTGTAATAAATTGTTTGCAGTTTTAAAGCAAATTTTATTATTTTCTTCCGATGCTTCACTCCCAATTTAGCAACAACTATGGATCACGTGACACTGATTTTTATGCCAAGTATTTTTCAAAATTGGCATTATGGTCACGAATATTTCTAGAAAGCCTAGTTCTACATGACCGAAATTACGGTAGTTAGCCATAAATATTAATCATGGAATACGAAAGAAATTGGGATAACCCGAGGGATAACCCTTTAGCCCTCGGATATTTTCTCGACGCTAGATTATTAGAACTAATTAACGCCAGTGGTACACACAAGATTTTTACTCAATTTTAGAGGTTCATATTTACTTACTAATTAGATCTTAACTCTGTCTATTCATGTTATCCTCTTATAATTCCTTTTCATAAATCTCTCTAATTTCTTAAATTACTTTCATAAGCGAACATGTCGAAACTTTCAACAGCTTTCATATTCCCCTCGTAATCACGATCCCCTCCATCCAGGTAAGTTAAACGGTGTATATTGAGCTTGATAACGAAGGCAATAAAGCAATAACATATCAGTAAAAGAAATATATATTTTTAAAAACGAAATTCATTACAAATTGTTTTCGTTTTATTTATTATCAACTTTCCGTAAGAATTTATTCCCTTATTTTTTCTTGTTGTGAACTTTCCTACTTACTATTCAAATCAAACTGATTTGAGAAATACTTTCATTAACAAACACTTAACCTTGGGAAGGCTACGTGAAGTTTAAGGTCACGGATATGGCAGGGTTCTTCTAAAAACACATCAACTTATCGAAAGCCCCCAGCACGCAAAATAAAGAGAACCGCCTACCGAATACAATTTGGGGAAGCCTTAATTTTGGCACTGCCGTATTTTGAAAATTCCCTAATGTACAAATTCCCTCTAATCACCCGTCCTCTATCCTTAAACTGCCTTTGATTGCGCAGTTGAGCGTCGCGGAAACTACCGAATTGTATCGTCGGATGTCGTTTGAATAACATCAAATATTGTCGGATTTCATAGCGACTTACTTTGTTTTTAATTTTTTCTCGATTAATAGGACGTCCTATTGCAAAAATGATTTAGGAAGCACATATTTGAACCATTACTAACATGCAAACAATTCAAGTCTCTGTCTTGCTCCAGTTTCTCAGAATTTAGATTCAATCGCAGGGATGCAGGAATTTAAGTTACAGATAATTAAGAAAGCCTAAGGTGGCTATCGGATCTGCTTCTCCGATTCAAAAAATTTTTGAATTCTCTCACCCAACTTTTAGTTAAATTTATTTACATCTCGCTTTTATTATTATAATTACGATTTCATGCACAATCTAAGAAGACAGGAGTTTTGTAACTGTTTCCTTTTAATAACTTTGAATTTGCAATGTGTACAATTTACACATAATTTTGAGGGCGTGGGTGCTGATGTCGAATATGTTATCAACGTTGAGAGTTGAGATTCGTCATGTTATTATGTCAATCTTTAAAAAACACATCAACAGACACTATTGCTTTACAATTCATATAAATACCGTTTACGAAAACGTAAACCGACTCTACAATAGTATTGGGGAACCGCGATTTCAAAACCGATATCCAAAGTAACTAATTTTTTGCCAGGGGCAATTTCGAAAGAACAATACTACAACCAAATTGATGAAATGTTGGAGAAATATTCGATAAACATGGATCTACTTCTTCGGAACTGAAAATATGTTTCTTTTCGTCCTTGGTTTACCAGGTTCCATTGATAGGCACGAAGGCTAGCAAAAACATTTTCATTTCTTCGATAAAGTCGACGTAGCCATCCCTAATTCCATTGTCGTGTCACTGTGACTTCTAGATGAATTTTACAATTTTTCTTCTTCTTCCAATCTCCACCACTTGGTGAGAACACTATTACATCTACGATGTTTAGTACTAACACTACTTACTTATGGTTAAAAAGTCACTAATATGTATCTGGCAGTCTCTCGTGGATTATCGTTATCTATCATTTTAATGACAGAGAATTTCAAGAGATTACAAATGATGACTGAATGATCATACATACTATGTGTGAGCGGTAGTTCATACGTTCGCCTATATGTTAGTATTCAATGTTGCCCACAGCACTGTATGAGGACATCACACGACTCGACAACGGTAATTAACATCCAATTTATTCTACACTTTTTATATAGAGTCGATAAAAGGTAATGTAACATTAGTTAAACAGTAGACTGGCTTCAGTTGCTGGCACAAGGATGGCTTCATTGTAAAAAGTTCTCTGCAGTTACAGCATTGTTGTTTCAATTTCAATTTTACAATTCAATATCAGACGATTTTGCTCTAATATTTGTGGTCAACTATCCGAGAACAATCATACTTCACATCACAATTTAAAACTTCGGTCAACATTACGAAATTGTCACATAATCAATTTGTATGCCCTGAAAGTGTGTAGGATAGCTCTGAGACACAGTTCTAAAAATGAGCAGATACACAGTTCTTCTAAATATTGAGTGTTATAGTAAAATACTTGAACAATTATCAAATTTTAATCTTGATTAAATTTGAAATTTGAAGAGTTTTATACCATAGAAAATTCTTAGGGCATTTGGTGAACGTTAATTTGTTAATTCTGGTAGTTCTCTGGAACTTGGAATGCAGCTTAGGATGGCTTTTTGCTATGCATATTTCCAACTACATCCAAAGCGAATGATGTTTTCATCCAAACTTCGGAAGTCAAATTGCTCCAGAAAATTATGTCAATTACTTTAAGTCAAATTTAGAAACAGAAACATTATCCTCACAACAAGTAATCAATTTTAATTTCTTTAAATTAAATTTATAAAATTAAGGCAGTTACTATTAATGTTTCACGATCTGAGTTCAAGTAAATTAGAAATCATTAGACCACGCAGTCTTTCCAATTAGAACATTTATTTCAATGCATTCCAATTTCAAGAATCCTTCTTACAAAAATATTATTTTAAGACCTTAGAAATTATAAACACTTCACAGTTTTGGTGAAGATTATTAAAAGCTTATTGATAGTTTTCTGAGGCATTACTGCCAAAGTGACATTATGGGTAGAAGAATATCTTATGCGGCAAGACTGGGGTTCAGTCTGAAGCTCAGAACATATATTTTTAAAATGTTTAATGAGTTCTTCAAGTCACACACAATAATTCAAACTTTGTACTTAAGTACTCAGCTTGAGGTATTTTTGAAAACGAAACCACATGAAGAAATTTTGATTGATGATATGGCCTCATATTATTAGATTTTACTTGATGATATGGCCTTATTTCTTTTTCATCGTAGACGAATTCATAAATGTAGCCTTTTTTAAAACAGATTTAACGTTCTTGCACATTTACAATTTTAGGAACTTGAACACTTCACATTTTCTTTTTTCACAAAACCACGATAGACTTTGCTCACTCATTACTAAATTCTTCGTTTTTCGTGAACCAGACTGCAGCTGAGAATGTCTTCATAACAAGACCTTCTCGAAGCTTCCCGAACACTGTGGTTTCCAAATAAATCTTTGACTGTAATCGGTTTTAGGAATTTAAGAGAAAATTTAGGAACACAAACACTCTACACATTGTCATTATTCTCTAAGAATACTCGTCAAAACATCGGTGGTTTGCAGATAAGAGTACGCTAAGCGGGCAAGTCATTTAAGCACCCTTGTTCTAGAGTGCAGCTGCTCACTCAAATGCAAGAATTCGCGACAGACTACACGCAACGGCCCGCTGCAGTGGCTGGCGTGCCACTTGCCTTCCAACAGACTAGAGCCGATCGCGTCCGAGCATCGCCTCTCTCCTCGCGTCGGGCTGCCTCGACAAGCAGCGGGGCGCGCACCGGGAGCGCGAAGATAAGCGATGGGTGAGGGCACGCCCGTTGGAGCAGCCCTTCTAGACGATGGCCGAGCGGTGCTTCTGGTCGAGCGGCAGGCACTGGCCCGCGTCGGCGTCGTCGGCGTCGGCGCAGTGGTAGGAGCCGTGCAGCGCGGCGCGCGCCATGCCGGCCGCCCGCCCGTCCGGCGTCGCCGACTCCTCCACCTGGAACGGAGTGATTGATGCCGGTATTTGTAATGCTTGTAGTAATGCTTATTGCATTTGTAATGGCGGTAGTATAATGCTTGTAAAACTAAATTTAGTGATTCCGAGCGCGTCGATGTCTAAGACCGGGAGTGGTGTCTCGGGACATCAACTGATGGCATTGAAGTGCCTCTGACCGGGAGGTTCTCGGTTTGAATACCAGGATTTTCGGCTAGATAGCTAGGTCGAGTTCTGTCACTGTCTGGAGAATTCTAGCGGCCGGCTACTCGTATCGGTAGTTTTCTGTGGTTTCTCGATCGATACCAGGCGGATGCTGGAGCAGTACCATAACGAACGGGCCTCGTACCGCGCGCGATCTTTCCTTCCTCTTCCTTGTCCTATTCTCACCCCTTACTGACATACACTTACACTTATACTTACATGCATTACACTATCATACATGCCAAGAGACCTGTCGGGAGCTTAGATGTTGGTCACGGCTGGAGCGTTGCCCCGCTAGTGGAAAGTACTGATTGGGGAAACCCCACTAGCCGACGATAGGTCGGCGCCGGATCTAACAGAATAATATCACCGCCATCTCCCGAAGAAAAACATGCATTATACTTACGGGACTAATGATCTGAGCAGTTGACTCGTCCGGATTCACCAATCAAGCAATCAACTGCTAAGGTCATTAATACCGTAATTGTAGAGCATACTTTTATCGCAGTAGGTGGCGGTGATCTTCCTCGTTGAATGGCCAGATCCTGCACCTATCTAACCGTTAGGCTTGCGGATATATCCCCACCCCGGTATCTCCCACTAGCGGGGCACTCCCTTAGTCGGGACAAGCTCTAAACTCCCGATCGAACTCCCTGCATGTGTGGTAGTGTATTGCAGGTTGGTGTGTGTGTAAGTAAGGGGGTTAGAATACGACAAGGAAGAGGAAGGAAAGATCGTGCGCGGTCCATGGCCCGTTTGTAAGGGTGCTGCTCCGGCATGCTGTGTATGTTGATCGGGAAACCACGGAGAACTACCGGTTATTCGGCCGCTAGAATTCTCCAGACAGCGAGTGAATTAAACATAGCTAGCTAGTGTCGAAAGTCCTGCTACCGTCGGGACTCGAAGCCGAGGACCTACCGTTCAGAGGCACTGCAGTGATTTCATTTGATGCCCTGAATCACCTAAGACAGTGAAAGAAGCGAGCAGCATTGTAAACAATAGTTACTAACATCGCTAGGCAGATTAACAGCAAATAACAGACGCGGTTGAACATTGTAATTGAAGACGATAAGCGAGGTTTACAACCAATCAAGTCTGCAATTTGTGTTATAAGCCGTGATTTAATACTTTTATTTAGACCATTTTCTTACACAGAAAAATCATATACTATAAACAACAAAACATTTGTAGGAATAAGCTTAGTCGTACACTTTCTTTAGCTATAATGCATTTTTTTGTTATATAAGATCTTACTACAACTCTTAGGTCATTAGCGACCACTATTGGATTTAACTTTATGGTATGATAATGGAACGATATGGTGATGATAGAGGATAAAATGACGAACACATGCAACAATGCCCGAGGAGGGACTCGAACCCGTGACCCCTCGGTCTGAGATCACTGCGGCACTACTGCCTACGCGATCTCGGCCACAGTACAATCAAGTACTTGTAAGAATTTTTAGACGTACGGTGTATACGCTG
The DNA here is from genome assembly GCA_031308135.1 of Acheta domesticus. Taxonomy (NCBI): domain Eukaryota; kingdom Metazoa; phylum Arthropoda; class Insecta; order Orthoptera; family Gryllidae; genus Acheta; species Acheta domesticus. The sequence continues at coordinate 167,523,040 of JAHLJT010004567.1, forward strand.
ACAGAAAGATTCCAGAAATCAAACTGCAATAAACATTTGTGAGTGCGACGTAGTGAGTAGAGACGCATATGTTGAAATTGTATTATTGCGGTTGAATTTTCATTGCTCTCTCGTCCTGTTGTCATTGCAATGTTTGTCATTATATTGTTAAAAACTGCATTGCTTCGAACATTTGGGAAAGATTAATTGTATAAAAAATAATTTGTGATTAAATCTATAACACAAGCTTATAGGCCTGAATATTATTTATTGTCGATGTTATAGCACAATAAGAAGAAAAGGTGTTTAAAATATTACCCGATTGTACGTCATCAGTCTAGGTCTAAAAATGTAATATTTAGCGAAGAACAATCAACAAAATGGAACGAACTGCACGCCATGTTGTCCTTTAGTAACTTTATAAAACATAAGACATACACGACTTAAAGAAAAAATTGTAGTACCGTTCTCGACACATAAAATGGGTAACGGCCAAATTCAGAAGTGCCCGTCTTTATGCGCATTCTGGCACACTGTACGAACGATAACGCCATCTGGTTCTTTCATAGTTAACTATTACAAAAGAACATTCGAACCAACTGCCAACGACTGAGAAGCTGATAGGCTAGATTTCCCGCAATCATGATCTCTAGTTTGAACGTTCTCTATGATACGCGTGTTTATCCGAATGATTGAGAGTATTGGCGTAGAAGGCACAGGGGGCGGGGATAGTCTCCATCGCGTCGTCATACAAGCCATTCGATCGTCTACAAGAAATATATCAATAAATATAATATCATACAATATGACATAAAAAGTTCAACACATGCAATAGAATTAGTGGATTTGAAAAGGAAATTTGGAAATATTTAATTCTGATTTACTTGCAAAAAAATCAATTGAATATCCCCTCTTTTAACGCAAAACAACTTACGTACGTGTATGAATATTACGGATCCGAGACGAAGAAATGAATTGTGCGAAGGCGGCTGCAGAATCGGAAAAATAATTGGGAGTTGGAAGTTTTGGCGAAGTAATAGTGTTCAAATATCAGTGTTTACGAAATTTAAGGTTTATGCAATAATTAAACTAGGTATTCAGTAATAATTTTGCATCGCTTGTCAAAATTGTTAGTTTGCAATATTCACCTCAAAGACAATTTGAGGACCCTTCCTCCGCATAGCGCAAATTTCGGAATTGTTTATAAAATTGTTAATTGTTGAAAAATTGTTAATTTGCAGTTTTCGGTTCTGGAATATAAGGGACCGCTTTCCTCTTCAGAACTGCAAAATTTGAAAATTGTTCATAATTTACAAATTTTGCGAAATTATTTTATTGTCTTTTCTAAACTGCCTTTGAAGGAGATGCAAAATTCTGCAATCCAATCGGCGCTACCGCCTTTCGTTTTCGAGATATGTAATTGTTTCTAAGAATTTAGCATGTCATGACAACTCCCATTTCTTTGGAAGTCAGTGGCAGTTCTCTCACAAATCTACCCTTCAAGCTGTTTCCCAAATGCAACGCGCATTGAGCGACACTCTTTTCTCATGCGACCCTGACACCAGAATGGTATTTGAAACTACCTTCAGAACGCAAGTCGATTGCTTTGCGGAATGGAAACATTGCCAAGAAGGTCATCTTATGAGAACACACAAATTCTCTGAGCATATGAATGAATCAGTCATTTCAACAGCGGAGCCACTACCTTATAATAGTAATAACATCCACAATTTCGTTAATTAATTGTGTTACTTAAATGCAGCCCGTGTTCAACCCATGCAGAAAAGAAAACATTAATAGTATCATTTAAACTAAATATAACCATTGTTAGGATGATTACTTTCAGAATAATTGAACGACCAGAATCTTACGTTCTCTACCATTTGACTGAAACACCGGATAGAGGACGGCGGAGAATGTGATTAAAAGGAAATAAATATTCTATATATTGATGTCGACATTTTGGGGAAAATGCATAACCTAACTCGTTGGGAGCCGAATTTGTTTCTCATAACAAAATTGTGGCTGTCACTTCACGCATAAGATCTTTAAAATCTATTCAAAATCTGCTCCAATTCTTTTAATTCTTACCTAAATTTTAGTAAAATGCTTTTGCAATTATGATTTATGTTCGATAATTAGTAAATCCTCTCGAAATCGAAAATCTGATTTGATTTTTTGTGATCCTGACCTACACCACCAAAATGCAAACCATATTTTTTAATGAAATCTATTCTTCAACTTTAGAACTTTCTATTTTATAGTTTATAGTTTTTCAGAATATTAATATTTTTCCGTAATTTGAATATTTCGAGCAAAGCTATATTTCATTCGAGTGTTACTATGTATTTGTAGTTCTTGTGTAATATTGTCTCCCCTCTAAATTGAAAAACTAGTGGTGGACATACTCTCTCGATTTCTTTATAAAAATTACGTAATATAAAAATTCAAGTTAACCCCCAGCAAAAATTTCACAATTCCAACTGGATTGCATATATTGTCGCGGACAATGATGTCTCATCTCTTAATTAAAAATCGCGGCATTGATCCAAAAACGTCGTTTTGGGAGTGTTTAGCACCCGCGAAATCACTCTCCGAACTGAGATTTGAATTTGAGAGCATAGGTTTCGAGATTTCATTACATAATCCAGCTGGTGATTTACTACAAGTAAATCAACAAGTAATTTACTAGTCTCACCAACTGTGGGCCACCCTTATAACTCCTAAACGACTTCCGATATCAAAATACAGTTTTCACTCAACAATGTGGAGTCATGAAGCAAGTGAAATGGTGTACAGATATTGTTTGAAATACTTTTAATTTTGGAGAAATTAAATCAACTTTGATTTTTTTTAAATCGAACCATATATTTTTCTTACTAGCAATAGATAAATCATAAAAAGGGGAATGCAATGATGTAACATATGTTCAAATTTTGATAGTATTTTGTGTAATAAATTATACTTTCTGGCAAGAGATTGTAAATGAAACCTGCACTTTTTGCTGTAGCTGCTTGTCGCTATTGTCACTTTTGGTAAAGGCCTTCGCGGCCTCTCCTCGAAAAGAGCCGGCGCCGGGAATGCAACCTTCCTGAATGGCAAAAGTAGCAAGAATTGACACAGGATATCTCGTGCATTTAATTTAAAATCACCTGTCAGAAAGTATAATTTTGTGCTCAAAATACTATTAAAACAATAACATGTTACGTCATTGCACTCGTCTACTTATGATCTACCTCTCGCTAGTGAGAAAAAATCATGGTTCCATTTAAAAAATGAAAGATGATTAATTTTCTCGAAAACTAAAAATTTTTCGGACAATATCCTTACGGTACATTACGTGCCCCATGATTCCGCATTGTTGGGCGAAAACTACATTTCTATATCGGGAACCGTTTAGAAGTTACGGGGGAGGCCCATAGTTGGTGGGACTGCATGTATGCCAAACCTCGCAGTTTTGGAGCGTTTTCGTTGTCACATAAAAAGAAACTAGTGTTGCAACAGAATGTCACAGAGTTTCTCGTACTAGATCTCTTGTGATTTCTTTAATCTAGACTAGTTTTTTGGTTTTACATCACCTACTTTCCAGCTGTCATCCATGGCTGACATTATTTTATTTAACATTTTCTCAATTTTTCAGGCCATTTAAAACAGAAAAATGTGATATTAAGAATATTACATAAGTTAAACCTAATCCTATATCATAATTTTCGATTAAAAATTTTGATCCGTTTTTGAGAAAATTTTGAAAATGTTCGGAGGCTTCATGTAAAGTACCCCCAAAATTAATGAATGCTTTTCAAAATCGCAGGGCAACGCAAGCCAAATGGTCAGGGGTTTCTTCAATTTGGAAAAACATCCTACGCATGGCTTAGGCGCTAGTGTTGTTCACATACACCGGACAGACGGACGTTTTGCCGTCAATTGGTTTTTGGTATCAAGGACCCACAACACATGTATTCTGGATAAACTAAGTGTTAGAGGATTTTTTTAAATTTAGCTCAGGATTTATCCACTTTTTCGTGATCGTGGCCTAAAAATGATTTTTTTTCCAGAAAATCCGCCGTTTTCTCGTGCAGCATTACATAACTTTCCCTACACTACATATATAATTTGTATATACGTACGTATACGGGAAAGTAAAATAATAAAAAAGGAGAAAAGAAATAACATAGTGATGAAAATGAAAAGGATTCACGACAAGGAAACCCAGCCACATACAAAGAGAAAAAACAAAAAACATCCTGGAAACCGTAGTTGGGAATATAAACTTTGTTGATGCATTCTTTATTGGAGAAAATAAAACAGGAAGAATAGTGAGATAAAATGTCAATCACGGAGAACAAGAATAAATTAAAAGATAAAGACACTTATATAGAAAATGTTCTCACAAGACAGGAAAGAGTGATCTATGCTGCATTCTGGCAAGTAGCAATACAAGAAAGAGAAGAGGGGGAAATAATGAAGATCGGCTATAAAAAATAGAAATAAATTTAAAATGGGAGTATTGGGAGAACACCATGAAAAAAAACTCAAAAAACTCAGAAAAAGTTCATGGACAAAAAGCATCAACGCTAAACAACACACGACTGCATCCAAGACACCATATAATAAAGAACAATACGTGAAAAAAAACAAAAAAGAAACAATCAAAGATATGTATTACAATAGCAATGTCAGGACATTGCTGTGTGGGGAGAGAAAAATGGAACTCATTCACGCTTCGTATATACGTATGTATACGGGAAAGTAAAAATCCACTAATTTACAAAATTATACTTTTGTCTTGACAATGTTATGCATGAAACGGGCAAAATTCGTGATAGCGAACAAGGAATTCTAAAAAAAATGTAATTGACGTGCGGCATTGAAATAACACGATTTTATTGTAGTAAAATAAATAACACGATTTTAAATCGGAAACATAATGAATTTTAAAATATTGTACTGTTATTTTCTTTTTTCCACAAACAAAACTGTTTGTATGTCTTAGAATACAAAAAGGACAATGGAATTGCGGTCTTAATACTTCGGATACCTCGAAGTTACATACTTCGAAAAGAGAGTCTTTTAGTAATCTTGTAATCGTACGTCGTTAGAAATCTTGCAGAATTTTAGCGATATATCGACAACAAATAGGACGTTTTTTGTGTCTGTGAGTAATTCACTAAAACCCGTCTTGACTTTTCCTCTTTTGCCTTGATATGAGTTATATTCCTACTATGTATATTGTTTGTCTCCTTTACTTAGAAAGAAACAAACTAATTTCTATTAATTTCAAAATAATTTCTATATAATGCATGCACTGTCTCACAAACGCTTTTCATAGAGAATGTGAATAAAGATGATAGGAATTGCTGGTGATCAGCAATTACAATTATTCTTACTGTGTCAATACTTCGAATTTGCAATCTCTACTTTGAAATTAACAAGTTTTCCAGAAGGTGGTTCTGATGAATATTTATGGGACGTCTTTTAGTTGTGTGTTGAAATTTCATAGCTTTAAAGTAAAATAAAATAAATTTCAAAATTCAATTTGTCGAAAAATTTTTGAAGGTGGAAATGTTTTTGGACATTGATTTCAAATGTATGCAGAAATATATTTTGTGTCTTCTATTTTTTAAAAGACAACAAAGATAATACAGATTTTGAGTAAAAAAATGAATAGAAATTTTTTTGATATCCAGAAAATATTTTTCCAAAAATTAACGCAAAAATGACTGCTTCCACTTATACACCGGGCGACAATGTTAGTGATATATCTTTGCTTGATTCGATATTATAGTTCAGAAAAGAGTTGTATAAAATCATCTTTCTTTAGAGGGATTATCGATTTTCTCTCATAAGCCTCAAGCTAGCACTGACTTGCCAATTTTCCAGGGGAAGCACTTTCGACTCCGGGTGAAATCAGATAAGGGGCTATACAGCGTTGCCAAGGAAAAATCTATATTTTCACTCACGCCAAAGCACACTGAAATATTCGTATTTCCTATTCATTCTTCTATTCATTCATTCTCAGAATAGCAAAGCCACATAAGAGTTAATTATCTCATTAGTGAAAGACCTGTCTACTTCAGAGACGCTAAAATTTTGCTTTTTAGAAATAAAAAGTTTAATACTCGCAGTATCGCAGTTTGAAATTACAGCAACTCGCTATTTTTCCAGCTTTACTTGTTATAAAAAATTCCTATTTCTGAGATAAAAGCTAACTTTTCTAGTTATACTCCAAAATAGCACGATTTTCTCGTATTTGTTAGTCTCTTAATACTTTAAGTCTGAATTAGCTTTTCGTTTTTTTTCACCCTCTTCACAGCAACTATTTATTGGTGCCTGTAACATATTTTTACTTTTTCATACTTACTTCGTTACAAGAGAAAGTTTTGTAATCGTATGCCGGTGAATTTTCATCAAAAACTCTTATTGCCAAGTCCTGTTAACGAAAAACTGAGTAAATCATGTTTGTTTACGAGAATATAGCAAATTATTTCCTCTAACACGTTGTGTAAGGGAACGTCCATAAATTACGAAATGGTAAAAAGGGGGAGGGGGTCTGAGTCTGTGTTACTCTGCGTTACATGGGGGTAAGGGGATATTAATTGTTACGTAACATAATTTTTTTTAATTTTTCAATATTTGCTGAAATGATTCCTTTTTTGAGTCCTGTATTAAAACATTAAAATATTAACACATATAACAATAAAAATTAATTTCGACGGCAAAATGTCAGTCTTTCTGTGTGTCTGTCCGTTCGTCCATCTTGGTTAATACTAGCGCCTAAACTGTACTTCCGATTTTCTTCAAAATTGATATTCCTCGATCGATTTAAATGATTTCGAGTCCCTCTGAGTTTGCCAGAAACATTTTGATTTTGGAAGTTCTTTGTAAATATTTTAAAATTTTCTCAAAATGACTCCCAAAATTTTGATTAAACTTTGGCCTCGAATAGCGTAAAGAACGCCTAAGTGAAGAATATTAAATTAAAATTAAGTTCATTTCATTTTACTCAGTGAATATAGCACTATCCATGCAAAACATTAAAGAACACAATATTGATGCAGTTTTGAGAAAATCTTAAATTTAATATTATTTAATGTCGCTCATATTTCAGTCAAGATTGTGCAAAAACAAGTAATATATTCAGAAAAGTTTACATGATATTTTATAAAGAACTGATTGTCAAGAACTAATTTCACGTGAAGAAAAAATCGCGTCAACTAAATCACTACAATATTTAAAGAATTATTTTCAAATTGCAGGATCTCGAGTCGGGCCACATCAATAATGCAATGTTTTTAGCAAACATTCTACGAATAGTTTAGGCACTAGTGTGTTCACAGAACGACAAGTGGACCGATGGACGGACGTTTCCAGAAAAAACAGTTTTCGTATCAGATGACCCCAAAACGTGCACTTCCATTGGAATCTCGAAATTGATTGTAATATTCTGAGCGAATGAATAGGAACGATGAAAGACGTCTCATAGAGGAAATCTCAAATTAATTTTTGTATTTTAAAATTATTTCTCGTCTGCAAATTTATAATCAGTTCATTTTTGAACATTCATCAAATGGTATACTGTACGACAAAGTATCAGAAATAAATCACTACTATTACATTTTTTGTAGGTTTCATAAGTATTTTTTTTCGTGTGCGCCTGCGTATGCATTGACGTACTAGTAGATTAATTGGATGGTGATTCGTGTGCTGGCACAATTTCTTCTAATATATTTGGCTTCTTGTGGTGATATAGTCATCCAGTGGAATTATGCCAACGTCTCTGTATAAAGTCCTGTTTGTCACGAACTATGTTTTAGTTTTGAATCTACGAAAAATATTTAATATACGAGTAGTTATTACTTCTCTGTGGTGTCGTATTAATCCATTCGCGTTCCATAGTATAATTTTATGACTTAACAGCGATTCTATTCGTTACAATTTCTGTTTTAGAATGTTTTGATATCTTCGGAAGGAATTTTCGATTTCTTGACACATGTCTATTTGGACGGAAATGAGACTATACGGAAGTGGGGTGTATCGGATTGTTGAATATGTGTAAAGGTGGGCAATAAATGATATTTTTCTGTGAATGAGTGTGCTTCATTAAGTTGGGGAATTTTCTGAGTTTAAAAATGGTATTGTTTGAGTGGAAGTAGAAGTCGTCACTATACATTTTATATGTGAATTATTTTCAATGCATGTGTAGAACTTCATTTAATTCCGATATTCGTAAGATTTTTCACAAATGTTGATGATATACTGATATTTGTCACATTTTTCGTTTATTTTTCAGAACGATAAATTCAGGTCGCTATATTTCTTTCATTAAACTCCAAAATATCCAAGCAGTCATTTCAAATTCAATAAAACTCAATTCAATAATATAATAATAATTCACATGATTCTCTACAAACGATTAAAAAGAGATGTGAAAATGCCGTGGCCGAAAGGATACATGAAAATGACTGACGATGAATGACTACATTAAAAACAGGATTTTAAGGAGGATCATACCAAGCGCTCAATGCCCCAGAAGGGCTTGTAGATGTGTTACGAACGCAAAACAAATTTAAAAAGAAACATATTTATCCTAAATATGGATATTATTAGTTTAAATAACAGTATTAATGTTAGCTTTTATGAGACACGGGTTGCATCTAAATAACAATAAATTAAAGAAATTGTGGATGTTATTACTATTATAAGGTAGTAGCTTCGCTGTTGAAATGACTGATTCTTTCATATGCTCTGAGAATTTGTGTGTTCCCATATGACAGGCCTGTCCAAAACCGTGCTTCGGTGCAATTTTGCTCCGCCCGTGCCCCACGCAGCGCGCCGGCGCAAGTTAGTCACAGGGGGAGTGGGGCATTCCTTCAGGCTGTGCGATAAGAAAACGGACAACCTGCTGCTGGCAAGCTGCTGCGCTTTATCTCAATGGCGACATCGAAGAGTATTGACATTTTCTTTCATAGTGGTTCTACAGGACTTATTTTCTGACCATCTATCTAAAAGACAGAAAGATTTCGAACGGCGAACTCTTTGGAGTATTATCAATATTTTCCACATATAAGTTCTCAAAACTACATATGAAAGCAGCCAAAGTAATTTCTATGTTTGGGTCCACGTGTGTAAATGAGAGCTTCTTTACATAAGCAGTTAACAAAATCGAAGTTTCGAGGGTGTTTGAGCGACGAGAGACTTCGCAATTCCTTGCGTTTGATGGCGACAAGGAATTTTGTGACCCACAGCGAACGAATTGTAAACAAAAAATCCACAATTAAAATTGTTACAATGAAATTGCTTTTATTTGTTTTAACTGAACATACTTATCCAGAATATTTCTTTTTGCTCCTTAATTATGTTTCAAACTAGAAAATAGCAAGGAAACTTACTGAAATAAAATTAAATTAAAATCCTATTTGATTTTACATGAACTAGGCCCGAAATAAAACATTGTCGTGTTTGATCTATTCGAAACGAGCTAGTGTGGCCGGTCCGCGAGAAAAGTTTTACGGTAGGAGTGAGTAATTGGCAGCCGGGGGACTCCCGTTGGGCGGTGGCGTAAACAACCGGACCGAAGCGCGCTTCGTCATCTGTCGAAGCGAACTTGGTGCTCCTGAGCATGAGCGGAGCAGAAATCTCGGAGAGGCCTGCCAAAAGATGACCTTCTTGGCATTTACGTATTTAGGGAACATTTGTAACAACTCATGTTTCCATGATTTTGACTTGCAAAGCAATCGACTTGCGTTCTGAAGGTATACCATTCTGGTGTCAGGGTCGCATGAGAAAAGAGTGTCGCTCAATACACGTTGCATTTGGAAAACGGCTTGAAGGGTAGATTTGTGAGAGAACTGCCATTGTCTTCCAAAGAAATGGGAGTTGTCATGACATGCTAAATTCTTAGAAACAATTACATATCTCGAAAACGAAAGGCGATAGCGCCGATTGGATTGCGGAATTTTGCATCTCCTTCAAAGGCAGTTTAGAAAAGACAATAAAATAATTTCGCAAAATTTGTAAATTTATGAACAATTTCCAAATTTTGCAGTTCTGAAGAGGAAAGGGGTCCCTTATATTCCAGAACCGAAAACTGCAAATTAACAATTTTTCAACAATTAACAATTTTATAAACAATTCCGAAATTTGCGCTATGCGGAGGAAGGGTCCTCAAATTGTCTTTGAGGTGAATATTGCAAACTAACAATTTTGACAAGCGATGCAAAATTATTACTGAATACTTAGTTTAATTATTGCAAAAACCTTAAATTTCGTAAACACTGATATTTGAACACTATTTACTTTGCCAAAACTTCCCACTCCCAATTATTTTTCCGATCCTGGAGCCGCCTTCGCACACTTCATTTCTTCGTCTCGGATCCGTAATATTCATTCACGTACTTAAGTTGTTTTGTGTTAAAAGAGGGGATATTCAATTGATTTTTTTGCAAGTAAATCAGAATTAAATATTTCCAAATTTCCTTTTCAAATCCACTAATTCTACTGCATGTGCTGAACTTTTTATGTCGTATTGTATGATATTATCTTTATTGATATTATCTTATATTTCTTGTAGACGATCGAATGGCTTGTATGACGACGCGATGGAGACTATCCCCGCCCCCTGTGCCTTCTACGCTAAAACTCTCAATCATTCGGATAAACACGCGTATCATAGAGAACGTTCAAACTAGAGATCATGATTGCGGGAAATCTAGCCTATCAGCTTCTCAGTCGTTGGTAGTTGGTTCCGAATGTTCTTTTGTAATAGTTAACTATGAAAGAACCAGATGGCGTTAACTTTCGTACAGTGTGCCAGAATGCGCATAAAGACGGGCACTTCTGAATTTGGCCGTTACCCATTCTATGTGTCGGCAACTGTACATACCTTACAAATGGAAATCTAACGTTTCAGGGAAAAAACGAGGGAATAGGTGCCTTGTGTCCGCTACATTGAATTTTTAACGGTTTGAATCGCCTATGACGTTCATGCAGTCAAGATGAGTGTAATGATTCGTCACATGCTTATACTAGTTGAATTAGGCGATAGGTAGTAACAAGGAAGCATAGATACTCCATCATGAAAAACATCATCGTCCTTTGTTTGTTATTTAAGGTCATATCAACATCTAGGTCATTAGTGACCACTATGGGCTTCAACGTTATGGTAACTGTGAAGATTACATGATATGGCAATAATGGGGGGGGGAGGACGAACACAAGTACAACCATGCCCGAGGCGGGTCTCGAACCCGCGATCCTTCGGTCCGACATCGCTACGACACCACTGCCTCAGCGATCTCGGCCACCGGGGACCGGCTCATCGGCCTTTTTGTTTCGCGCAGTGGGGTAATACGTGTATCTGCAGGCTGACTTGTTGTAGTGGACGTAAGAGCCCCAGCACTCTAGCGCCAATAGAAGTGATTATCTTTGCTTTGGTTCTGGCGGTTTCTGGCCGTATATTGCGGTTTCTGGGGTTTGTCAAACAATATTCACGTTCATGGAATTGTGTCGTATTTATAACCACACTCTTGAAAGGGAAAGTGACGCTTCGCTATACATGCGCACGTTTGGTGACGAGGATCCGTTCCCCGTGATTAACAAAACATTCTTCACTCAGTCAAACGCATACTTTCGAACGCATTTTATACCGCATTTTTTCGAATGTATTTTTGCCTTAACTTTTAACTTGACTTCTTGGTTTGGCTTAACTTGACTGGTTTGGTATATTAGGTTACATTATTTATTTACATTGCATATTTCAGATTACATTGCTGGCTTTGTATTAGAGCTGCAGCCGGTTACGAAGCTGGTAGAATTTTCATGACACTTTTCTAGTAGCTATTTATACATTCAATTTTATTACCAGTTACTACAGGCTGACAATAGCCTGAAACCACAATGCGCTCGGCCAGATACTTCTGGAACTAAAACACACATAATTACTTCTACTGCATTAAAAATGTTCTCACACGATCTGCAACAAAACTACCTGCAGATGCTTTCGGTAAATATATATATTGCTTTATGGTATCTCCACAATAGCCCACAATCAGGAACAGCAATGCTAAGGCAACGAGAACGCGAGATACGTGCGCTTCACAATAAATGCCAACGGAAAAAGGAATAGCGCTAGGAACCAGTAGCGGCCAAAAGAACCAGTTGCTGAAACCATTGCATTTCTAGCTACGCTGCTTTTGTCACAGTAAAAACGATTAAGAAGTAACGGAAAACACAAGTAAAAATTTTATCAAATGCAACAACTCCAATGTAATTTAACGAAATATATAAAAGTAATTTTTGGGTGAATATTAATTCTAAATATTAATATGATGAATAGAAAAATAATCCAACTATAATCATAAAATCAACTAAAACAACTCAAAAACGACTAACAACACCAGTCTCAAACCTTAGCTTCTCAAATCCACGCTCTAACGCAATATCTCTCAACTCTATTCCAGACCAGGGTCGCGCAGCTGGAAAACTTCACCGCCATTTGCTAACTCTTTTATTGGTCGAGAGATCGTTCCCGGGCCGAGATAAATGTTGACCATCCTTACCGTTCCCGTCAAGCTTCGCGTTCCCGTCGTAATGTGAACACCTGCCTGTACGTGTATGATCATTCCTTACATTCTCGTTCGCGTTGTCGTTACATTTCCCATTCGTGGGCTATTGGAGAGTTTCTACACAAGGCTAACATTAACGGTTATACAAAAAAAACGTAATATCGTATCTGTTATGAAACTCGAAGTGAGAGCTTCTGCACAATGCTTATGCTTACGCTTAAAAAGTACTGACATCTAGTAGTCTACAGTATTAAGTTACACGTCAGTTTGGCGCCTTTCCGATTTCTTTTATCGATATAACCATTTCGTATACCATGGCTTTGATTTAGTACTTCAATTATTAATATTGTAATCATTTGTTTCCGTGAAAACAGCATCGAGAAGCGATTGCAAAGTGTGGCCAGGTGTTCACGTGTTTATACTATCTGGATGATTTGTTTCTTGCTATAGAAGATTTAATTGAAGCATATGTACTTGTGAATATTGATATGTACGATGCAGGAAATGAAATTCTGCACGAAATATTAGAACCGAATCGACCTGGACTTTTGGCTTCCACTGGCTTTCTCGTAGTCTCGAACAAAAGCATTAACCATGGTGTATATTTGAAAATAAAAGCTTTCTCTGTGCCCTCCTGCTGAGAACTACTGAGAACAGCGTGGCAGGAAGCGATAACAAAGGTTGCGCGAGGTGACTCGGTGACCCCCATGTAGCGCGCCATCGCCTTTGCGACGCAATTTTCACGAAAGAACAGGAAGCAGTTGAAAGAGAAGAGTCAAGATATGTGCAAAAAGCTTTCCTCGAAAGATATTGAGAAGCTCGCAAGATTGTAAATAAAAGTAAAAGTACAGTGAGCTCCGAAACAATGCTGGGGTGACTCAGGCACCCCCCGCACCTACTGCCGGGTTAAGATAGCTACAAAAAATGGTCGCGGACTATTATTTCTTCTCATTAATTTGTGAATTTCTGTAGAAGAAATTTCTGATTGGTCGGTGCAATTAAGTGGATAATTCGCTGCTCTGAGATTTGTAGCGGTGCCCTCTATCCTTCATTGTAGGTACTCGGTCAGCGGTTCGTGCTGTTTGGTAAGAAGTTTGGTAAATTTTTCGAAAGCTTCATCTTGTAAACGCAAGGTAGCGGTTACAGAAGGAAAAGTTGTGCGTCGGAAAATGGCTAATTTTCGACCTAAAACTCTTTATTGACAGTCCCTAAGAACTAAAAGTTGGTAGAATGTATATAAAAGCAGTTAACCTTCCAGCGGGCGCGCTGTCGCAAATTTTACGACAATAGCAGATTTTTTGCATTTGCTGTGAACTCATTGTTGGCAAAAACTTCTGCGTTCTTGATATTCCTTGCAGGTATCTTTAGTGATGAATTACTGCAGCCATTGTTTAGTTTGCACGCGATATTCCGTTTTTGTAACGCTCTATTCGGGATAAGTGTGTAGTGACGTAAATGTTACGCTGCGCCTGGTGGTCTAAAATATTGTATTACGATTTGGCCTAATCTAAATTTTGTGTAAAATGTACAGAGAAATAATTCATGAGAATGAAATTCAGAATATTCTACACAAGCTGTCTCATCGGGAGGAAGATCATGTACTGGATAGTGATAGTGTCAGTGACCTGAGTATTGAAAACATAGCCGAGAATCAGCACGATACTGTATCGGAACAAGATCTTTCTGTTAGTAAATACGAATGTTTATTAATGTTAGATATGTTCTTAGGTAGTAAATATCATTCTTAGATATTATAATGCGACATAAAATTGCAATGTTCTACAATTTCTTTGTTTTATTCAGAGGTTTTTGAATAACGTAAAATTTACGACACGCGCCTGCTGGTGTGGAAATTTTACGCGCGCCCGCTGGAAGGTTAAACATCCGACGCGTACGATTACCTCCATCCCTGTCGAGGAGGCCGGGCGCTTCTTGACGGCGGCGGTGGTGTGCACGGAGCCGTCGGTGGTGCACGTGCCCGAGTAGCCGGAGCCCCTGCGCGCCGGCCGGCGCTCGTGCTGGTGCGGCAGGCGCGCGCGCCGCTTGAACAGCCCGCGGCCCGCGTGCCACTTGCCCAGCGCCTCCGCGCACGAGAGGCGGCCCCACGCGCGCGACAGCTCCGCGCGCACTTCCCCGTTCAGGAAGCAGTACAGCAGGGCCAGGAAGAAGCCCTGCGGAGCACGCAGCGCTTACACACGTATGAACGTACAGAATTATGAAAACGTGCACAGATTTCACTACTCCCCACAGCTCGTCACACACAGTTTTAACTGTTTATGACGTAAATAAATAAATACATTTGCTGGAATCTTTAAAAAAGCTAATCTTAGAGCAGTGTCTGAACAAATGGGACATGGAACGCGCGCCAGGGCGTTCCGAACATGGGCCAGGGGTATGGTAGGACAAGGATTCCTTCCCAATCCTTGTCTTACCATACCCCTTACACACACACTTACATGCACTGCACTACCACACATGCTGGGAGACCAGTCGGGAGCTTACTATTTTTTCACTATTTCACTATATTTTTTGGTAAATTAGTGATTCCGGGCGTGGCAATAGCTAAGGTCATTAGCCCGTGAGTGTAGTACGATTTTCCTCATTGGTGGAAGGGATCTTCCCTGCTGGATGATGAGATCCAGCGCCGACCTAACTGTCTGTTAGAGGGGTTTTCCCCGACCAGGTACCTCCTACCAGCATGGTACCGCCCCATGCTGGAGTAGCTCTCAACTCCAGATCGGTCTCCTAGTATGTGAGGGAGTGTGTGAATGTGTTTGTGTGTGAGGATAGAACAGGCAAGAGGAAGGAAAGATCGCCCGCGGTTCGTGGCCTGTTTGTTAGGGTACTGCTCCGGCATTCGCCTGGTATTGATAGGAGAAACTACAAAAATTACCTCTCAGAGCAGCCGGTCCCAGAGCAGCTAGAATTCTCCTCCAGACAGCGAATGAATTCGACGTAGCTAGCGAGCTTGTCGTGGCTTCATTCCAGCGGAGCACCACCAGCGTGGCACCGTTTCAGCCAGGACAACCTCTAAGCTCCCGACATGTGTTGTGGTGTAGTGCATGTTAGTGTGTGTGTATAATTGGTGAGGATAGGAGAAGGAAGAGGAAGGAATAATCGCACTAAGTAAGGGTTGAGGATAGAACAAGCAAAAGGAAGGAAAGATCGCCCGCGGTCCATTGCCCGTTTGTTAGGGTACTGCTCCAGGATTCACCCAGATCGATCGTAGAAACCACGGAAAACTAATGATCACAGCAGCCAGCACCTAGAATTCTCCTTCAAATAGTAGATGCATGGTACATATCTCTGTAGCTAGTGTCTAAAATCCTGACACATCCGCACTCGAATCGTAAGACCTCTCGATCCGAGGTGGCATAGCATTGACATCAGGTGCCCTGAACCACCAGCCGGGAGAGATCGCTCATGAAAAAGCTTGATTGATAGATTGATTACTTTGTGTTTGACGATGTGTCAACGGCTGTTGTCATTAGTACCGTACGTGTAGTGCATGTAATATAGCTGAAGGTGTCGGTTTGACTACAGGATTCGTGTAAATCCGAGACGACTCAATGAATATTTACAATCTATTTTACTCAATGAATATCTGCAATCTATTTTACTCAATGAATATTTACAATCTATTTTAATGAATAATTCAGTGAATTCCAGTGACATAATCAGTAAACAATGTAACTAGCAATTAACAATATAAAATCAATGCTAATGCTATGACTACATGAATATGTCACAGTACAAATATGCGTATTGGCCGCATCATCATGCTACCGCTGATTTATATCAATTCTAGTTTTACAATATGTTGTCTAAATTTGTAATTAACAATACGTCATTTTAATCATGCATTTCATTAAACTGCTACAAAATAAGTCAAACTAATGATTGTGTATTATAAGAAATTAGAATTATTTCTTATAATTCTAATTTCCAGAATTATTTTATAAGAAATAGTTATCAATGACAAACTGGAAACTTCAATATGATTTCTGATTTGCTTTTTGCAGTAGCTGATCAGCGTGAACTAATTCAAACATTTTGTGCCAATTGACTTTACGAAACTAACTTACATTTTACGAATACTTACATTGAATGATGCAAAAAGTTGATCACAGAACAGCCAAACAATTTCAACCGTAGTATCCGTGCTTAAATGAAGACCAAGAAATAACATATAATGCACGCCAAAGAGAGGAACTAAGACCAACGTAGATTTCGCCCACTTTCTGAAAAAATCAATTACCATTAGGAAATAAATATAACGAGTTTACAGAATGCTTAAAAAAAGCAGCCATAATTTGCACAGAACTTTTGTTACAAGACTGAAAGTACTTACTTATGCAAATACTTCAAGAACGTGCAACAAGTTTTTGATGTAACGTTTTCATAGCTTTATGAAACACGGAATAACCATGATACTGCAAGCAACAGGCAAGCTGTTGCCTCAACAGAAAAAAATGAAAAGAAAATAACTCCGAACATATTTTATCCTCCTAATTATTTTTCTTCAGATGCATCACAACCCTCAACCGTTCATTAAAATAATTAAACATGAGCCACTCTGTACATGCCAAAATGCAACTATGTCAACAATATAGCATTTTGTAAAGTTTATTAACGATATGCCGAAATTCAATCAACCGAGCAGTAATTTAAAAAAATATTTTTCTCCCAGCTGATACTGTTTAAATGTCATTCTAAACTGCACCTTGTTCCGATCTCCAGAAATACTGAGTCTTTGACTTGAGTGGGTAATACCAGTTGTCAAGACTCTTCAGGATTAGCGAGATTTGGCCTTACAGACAAATTTTAATTAGCACAGCTCTTCATTATGAAGATTTGTGACTATTTTGATTTCAATGAACAAACATGTTATACCTGTTTTAATGATAGAAAAATATTTCTTTTTAAAATACAATTTTCAAATTTTACAATTTCGGACACGCTCACAAGTCAATATTAAAAATAATGCATTACAACATCTAAAGGAATGTCTGAGAGGTTATCAGAAGAAAGTTAAGATAATCAGATGATTTTGTGGACTTTATGCATGTATGGATTTACAAATGAAGTAATACTAATTCTCCAAACATTTACGGAGAATACTTGTGAACTTGGTGATCTCAAATTTTGGGGTAACTAGAAAAAATGTTTGTCCTTGAAATTCGAGTTGACACAATAATCGATATGAATTTAAAAGTCTACAAAAACGTTGATAAAAAGAATGCCTTATTCAAGTTTCAAATAGTTGATTGGAATAATAATAAAACAGTGTTCTTGCATTTTAAATAACATAACAAATCTGAATTCCTAGAAGAAAGAAAACAAATTTGCACTGAGGTAACATTACAAGAACACAAACTCATTGACGAACGTATAGCATTTTAAGATGAAAGCGGTAATTACCAAAGAACCTGAAACGAAATCAAATAAAAGCAAATAAATTCTGCCATTGCTCGATATTTCGTATCAATTGTGTTAGGTTCTAAACATTTCCTTCATCTAAGTGCAACACTTAAATCAACAATTTTTCACTTGAATACTGCAAACTTAAAACCGTATTAATGATGTACATTTAGAATTCCTACTTAGAAGTATAACAAAGTGTGGGTTGTCTGGCTACTTGATTTAAAGTATCCTGTGTTTATGAACTGTCTAACGTGCATTCATAAATAAAAATGAAAAAATTAATTACAAACCTGTACGTTTCTTCACAGACAGATGACTTAATTTTGAGCAATAAAACTCGTACTATATTAATAAATAGCACAAAATTCACCTGTAAGGAAAAAATTTAATGAGAAATATATTCGTTTAATTTATATTTAATTTATTCGTTTAATTTTTATTTGCTTTACTTCAAGAGGTATCTTGTAACAAATCCATCTAAACTTGACATCCCTTGCCAGCAATGTTCTATTCTTTGGTGAAATCACATTATGACGGTAATCGTCGAATGCCAAATTTACAACGAAACTATTGTATTTCATTATATCTACTTCACTGGAGAAATATTACGAAATATTTCGTCTGGTTTTTTGTATTGTTTTGTACTTAGATATCTTCTTAAATTTTCAACACATAAAAAGTACGTATTTTAATTGTACAAATATGTACCAATATTCATGTCAACGTACCATTTAATACAACATAATGAAATAATACATTTCCGCTTTTTGGAACCTATCTACATTACAAGCACTGAACAATATGATCATGGAGGATTACCTCATCGTCGGTTCTGAGAAATAGAATGGAGACATAATGAGGAAGGAAGAAATGCATTAAGGAAACAGGGAAGGAAGAAAATTTAAAGGTGCACTACCATCCACCAGCTAACGCTACCCCCCAGGGCAGCCGCCGGCACACAGGTTGTCGCCAGGGCCACGCGCAATTTATGAAGCTCAGTTTTGGATTGAGTAGATACGTGGAGGGGGATGCCACCCATTGAACTGTTTGATGTATTGTTTGATACGACTATTTGATAAATCCGGATGCGTCAACCAGCGCGTCATTAGACCCGTATGTGTAGTACATGTTTTCCTCGGGAGGTGGCGGTAGTCTTTCCCCACTGGATGGTGAGATCCGGCACCGATAGGCTCGTCAGATAGGGTTTTCCCTACCAGGTATCTCCCATCAGCGAGGTACCGCCCCGATTGGGACAAGCTCTAAGCACCCGACCCGTCTCTCGGCATAAGTGGTAGTATACTGCATGCAACTGTGTGTAAGCAAGGGGTAAGGATAGGACAAGGAAGAGGAAGGAAAGGTCGCGTTTTAGGTGCATTCGGGTGGAATTTTTCGGAGAAATCATGAAAAACTACCGGTCAAAATAGCCGGTCGTCAGAACTCTCCGCCAGACAGCGATTGAATTCGATCTAGCTAGTACCGAAATTCCAGCCACCGTCAGAATTCAAACATAGGACCTCCCGGTCAGAGACGCTGCAGGACATCAGGGACACCCTTCTAACACGAGCCGTGCATTTATCAAATTGTACTCTCAACCACCCAGGCAAACAATACGAAGCATCTGCTTGATATCGTAATAATAACAATTACCAGGTAATGCCAACAAGGATTACTTCTCTACTATCGTTCGCTTGCTACCGTCGTTCGCAAGAATTCCAGTCCAAGCTCTTTCAACATTTTTTCGGGAACATGAGCGTACGCACTTAAAATCGCAACCGAAATGTTTTGTTTTTAATTTGTTTTCCAATAATATCAGAAGCGGGTTGCTGCTTTATATTATTTGGCTGAAATGCTTTACATGTTACGCAAACTATTTTATGATAAGAACCTATCAAATTACACAGCAATGTTAATGAAAACGAATTACATTCTAATACTTTATTAAACTAAAGAAAATAGCAACAATAAAGATGCTGTTAATCATGTATGTATCACTGTTGTTATGTATATTTTCTGAATCGCTAATGACCTAGCTGTCGATGCGACGTTAAATAAAAAAATAATAAAAAAAGATGCCACTTCCATATCCGTGCTGCGCGATGGGCCGCCCGCAGTGGAGAAGGAAGAGGGGGAAATGGGAGAAAGGTGAGGAAAAGAAGTGACCTTGGTGAGGCAGAGGGCATTTTCCGGGCTTCGATGCCCTGAATCCGGTACATTGGACAGACCTAGATCGAATGATTCGGTCTCTGAAATTCTCAACCAGTCAGAGGGATGCATTGACACTGTAGTCTCTTTCAAATCTACCACCATCGGGATATGACCCTTGAACCACTTGGTTACCGAACCTGGAATGGTTGACGCTATTTTACGAGACAGACGGACCTGGTAGTGGTCCTTCCATTTTGGGGTTTTATCCATATATTTTAGCAATTTAAGTGTACGATATTTGGTTTGTTTGTGACTTTACTACATGTTGCAGGTTTACTAGAAGTAAAGTTGAGTGGATTTTGCTACGAAAGCTTCGGGTGATGAGAAACACTACATGCGTTTTTGTGGTTGGATTCTTCTTTCCTCCATTCACACAAACACCCGAGGTTTTTAACGTATTTTGTTTCTATGTATCAAGAAATACGGTATAATCTCTCAATTCAGTATTTCAAAATTACTAAAATAAGAATCTGCTGATGAACAAAAGATTTAGTCTATAAAGCTTACCACAACGGAAGCGATGATCGGAACTCTAATAAGAAGGAACACGACTCGGTTTTCGTTCGTTGTCCAGCACCAGGTATTTTCTAAAATTGTTCTGCACAGCGTCCACGGCAACACGAATATTGCTGGTAAACCTGTAAGTTAATGAGAATCTACATGCACAGGTAAGTCAATTGAGACGAACCATGAAAGTAAAGTGTACTTCAATACCACAAAATAAGTTACGTTACCATATACATTGCTTCGGAAATACATAATTTATGTTATTTCCATGCACAATTACGATTGCGTGAAATACGTACCCCAGCCAAGGACAATATACAGTGTGATGGAACTTGAATCAGTGAATAGTGCCATAAATATAAGGTTGTGGAGGTACAACCCCTCCATTAAAATCCATGAGTAATTTGCCATGATGCAATACTGCCAAAGGCTAGTAAACATTCTACATGGCCAGTTGGTCTGCAAAGTTAGAAGAAGATAAATTTGTCAGTAACAAGTTATTAAATAATAGCAATATCAAAAACATAGATTGGTTGTAATATTCCCAACTATAGGGCTTGGCCCTAAAAATATGGTGTCAACATAATATTTAGCTATTTTGAATATATTGCCTGAATGGTTTATGGTTTACACAGTACACAACACCTTTACTGTGCCGGACAGGACACGACACATTCGTAACTAATAGGCTGTACTCTAAATATTTTGTTCATTTTAAATACATTTTTTACACACTTTCTGATTACAAGCAAAAACATGAATTGAATTTTGAACATTATGGTGATATTAATACCTCAGTAATCCAAAGTACTACGGTAAACAGAATTTTCCCACCATTTCATTGATTTAATTACTTTAAGTTAAAACTGATCACAACATATTCAATAATTTAAAAGATGTTTGAAGGAAACATCTAAATCCACCTGCACTCAGAGCCATTAGGTTGACCGACATAAACTTTGCATGAACGGATTTGTAAATTTCTGACGAACAAAGTTACTTAGACTGTTATTGACTTATATGTACTATTATGTCTATAAATAAGTTTTAAACTGCTGTGTACAGCATTCGAAGCTGGCGCGCGCGCAGCTGTACGCCGCGCGCCACGGGACCCACTCGCGCGGAACGCTGGCCAGCGAGCGGGTAAGCCTAGAGGCGAGGCTAACCCGGACCACACCGCCCCTATATAAGCGGGAGCAAGTGGCGGCCAGGCAGTGAGGCAATAGCTGTCTGAGGAGTAACACGGCATCCGAGCAACGGAGTAACGTCTTCCGCAGCAGCAGCAGCAGCAGGGCATTGGTGATTGCCCGAGAGATGGTAGTCAGGGCATTGGTGATTGCCCGAGAGATGGTAGTCAGGGCATCGGTGATTGCCCGAGAGATGGTAGTCAGGGCATTGGTGATTGCCCAAGAAATGGTAGTCAGGGCATTGGTGATTGCCCGAGAGATGGTAGTCAGGGCATTGGTGATTGCCCGAGAGATGGTAGTCAGGGCATTGGTGATTGCCCGATGTGTGATAGGCAGGGCATTGGAGATTGCCCGTGAATAGCAGTATGACGGATTATGTTTGTAGCGAATGCATCAATAAACTATTGTTAAATGTGCGTGCGAAGTTTATTTTATGAACATAACATAAACTACAAGAGATTGAAATGGGAAATTGAAATACTCGCTCTTTTTATGAATATGAATAAACTAATTGATCGAGTCTGAATTTACTCTGCAAGTTTTTGTCGTAAGATTCCGGTGGTTCTAGCCAACCACCTTCATGTTCAGTGGCAAAGAAGTACCTGACAGTGTGATACAGAACGGCGGCCTTTTAGCCCCTGCAATAATAAGTGTATCGATTGTTTGTGGTTTGTGTTAATGAAACTAGTGGTGCCATATCTGCACGTAAATTCTCCCATTGTTTATAGACCGCAATTTTCGAATATTCCGGGAGTTCAACTCAAATGCGCTCTGAGCCATTCTCTTAAGTTTTCTTGTTCTATCAGAGGTAACAACTAGAAAAAAATTTGGACGGTTTTTGGGAAAATGTATTTTTTTATTATTTCCATTACTTTCTAGCATAAATCGCGCGAAAAGTACTTCTTTTCTAAAAAAAATTGTAAATGACTTTTTAAAGATCTTATTTTTTCGAACTTATTTCATTGAAGAAAAAATCTCTTTCTTCAAAATATTGGAGATTTCAAATGTTATTGTTTTACAACTTTTACAAGCAAGTTACCGGAAATAGAACTAGCACCATTTTCTATCACCATTTGATACATATGAGGGGAACATAAATAAAAGTGGAGCAGTTTTTTAAAAAAATGTTTATACTTTTTAATTGCATATATTTACCCAAAAAATGGGAAACCCGGGAAAATGTCCATCGCCATCTTTCAAGATCTATCTTTAAAGAACAGATTTTCGTAAAGAAAAAATATCATCCTCAATATCGTAGTTGTAGAAATATTAGAAAAAGTTTGCAATTATCTAAAAACCAGGGACTTCAACGAAAATGAGATTTGCATGTCCTTTATGCTATCCGATAACAAAGTTTATAAATATTTGGTGCCATGTCTGAGAAAATTTTGAAAATGTTGTTGAGGAATCACGTAAATTTACCTCTCAAAGCAAAATATCCGTTTCAAACTCAGAGGCCTCCAGTTTATTTAAATCGAGCAGGGAATATCAATTTTGGGGAAAATCGGCTGAACGGTTTAGAGTTTAGCGTTGACCAGACAGATACAGACAGACAGACAAAGATAGACACAGAGACATAGAGGCGGAGACAGAGAGAGAGAGAGTCAGTGATAAGATAGGCAAGGCAGACAGTGCCAGACAGAGGCAGACGAGAGAGACGAGAGAGACGAGACAGACACATTTTAGATTTTTGTGACCCCCGAATTATCGATTCTGACTACACATGCTAGAGAACACATATACACTATTCATAGGAACAAGATCTTCCAACATTTTGTTATTAGGGACAGTCAATAAAGAGTTTTTCGGTCCAAAATTCGCCGTTTTCCGGCGCACGATTACAACATCCCTTCTTCTGTAACCGCTACCTCACGAAATGAAGCTTTCGAAAAACTTTCTTACCAAACAGCGAGAACCGTTGACTGAGTACCTACAACGAAGAATGGAGGGAACCGCTACAAATCCTAACGCAGCGAGTTATTCACTTCATTGCACCGACCAACCAGGAATTTCTTCTACAGAAATTCACAAACTAATCAGAAGAAATAATAGCCCCCGACCATTTTGCTTAGCGATCTGTTTGAAGAATGTGCTCCCAAAGAGTTACCAGCATCAACGGAAATGTAACGAAAATGCCTTAGGAAATGCTCAAAAGAGGTAACGATATTATAATTTGCCGTATTAAAATACTTTTAATTCAAGTGCAATATAAAACATTTTATAAACGTGAATTCTAAAAGAACAAAACTCACTTGCATTTACGTGAAAAAACACGGTGCATTGGGACATGCATTAAATACGTAGTTTAGACATCAATCTAATAAAGACAAATTTTACTTGCAGCTTTTTCTTGTTTCTTTAAATTTTATATCTGGATTTTACTTCGTTTCTTCCAACCTGACTTAATATCTGATGGAATAAGAAATTTCAACAAGTTGGTTACGTTCTCTCATTGGTGAACGAGAATTATAACGTAGACCGCGTCTAAGCAAAGCTACGGAACGAGGCGGCGAGTGAATTCGGCGACAGCGTGGGAGAGCGACACGAAAAGGACCTTCGACAGTTCGACTTTGGCTGCTGGCGCCGGCACCCGAGAAGACATCGTTCTGACTTCGACGTGGGGAAGTTCCTTGAGTCAATAACGTTGCACAGTGATCTGCAGGAGCGAGTTCCTCCTGTTTAGCAGTTTGCATAAAATCGGTTATGACGTATTTTAAAACTATAATAAAACTTCATTACAGTTACGTTTAGAAGCTACGTAATTACGTGTCATATGCCAATGAATTCAGTACGAACCCTTCCGACTGTCGTAATTAAAGCAGATATTTAAATGTTCAGAATTTGTTGCAATTGTGTATTATAACTTTCCTAAAATTAACGATCAGTTTGAAGCAAACATTCAGTATACGTCATATATTACGACGCTTTCTTTCGTTAGACAATGTTCTTAAATTAACAATTCAATTGTATCGACTACGCAAAGAGTTCTAAAGAGTTAGTTAAAATATTCTTAAACTTGAATACCTATTCACAAAGAGATTCGACACTGAAACTTACTGTAAGTAAGTTGAAAGATTCTACTTCACTTTATACAATTCTAGATGTGAATTGTGTGGTAGTTACTTGACTGCGTACTTGTTGAAATCTTTTATTCACTGCAGTGTTTATTTTCAAGTGTAGATAGCAACTGTCTATTGTGTAGGTTCATTTTTTAAGATAATGCTGTTTCATTTTGATTGTTGTTTTCTTTGCTTGTAATTTTATGGTGATTATTAAATCAAAGGTTTTATTTAGTTAGTGAAATTCAGTGAATACATTTACTACCATTTTCTTAAATTTTGTATTTCTTGAAAATAATATACGCTTTCTATATTAAAATTTAAAACGTATTTGACTCTTTCTTCGTGTTTGATTCGTAAGATGATGCTCTCTGCTATAGATTAAATATCACTTTAACTGTTGTAATTTTTGTGTCATCCTTAAATTCGGATGCAATAATGCAAGCAAGACATTTCACTTGCTTGAGTCACCTGCTCAGAAACCATAGAAAAGAGAATGTGAGAAAGGTGACTTTACGATTTAAGGGCGAAAAAAGAAAAAAGCCCAACGGAGATGCTTAAATTGTCTATTTTATGCCTAAAACGCTTATTTTAAAACCTAAAATTTGCTATACACTTTATCACCTATATTTTGAAGTTAATTACACAAATTGTTTTGAAAAACGAATTATTATAATCTTTATAAACGTATTACATGAGCCTAAGGTGATTTACAAAAATATTGGGCTCATGTGTTGCTTAACACTACAAGATTATACCAAGACCGGGCCATAAATGTTTCTCTGACGAAAATTCACCATTTTCCGGAGCACGATTACAATACTTTCTCTTCACATGAAGTAAGGAGAGAAAGAAAAATATACATAAACAATACATTTCTTGGTGTATTTTCCATGGGCATCATGAGCACCAAAGTTTAGGGAGGGGGAATATTTAGTAAATAAGGTATAAATTACCGGAAAGCCCACATCGGAAATGTTGAACAAAAATCAAGGTTAATTAAAATGAAGTGGTCTAAAAACCTGTAACAACGTATTTTAAATGTACTTTAAACTCGAAATTCATTCCAGTTGATTTCTAATTAATATATTCCTACTGCAAATAAAAATTGTACGCTTTTTATTATATTCAGTGAGCAGTGTATTCAATGTGCCGCAGACATGGCGATTTCTTGAGCCCGCTGACCACCGAAGTATGGCAAAGTGCCTACTCATCAGGGGCAGATGAAACATACGTAATTACTTTGCATGAAATATTCCACCATACTTGGCAATTGCACGGATATCGATTCGGAGATCGATAAGACAGTAGAGCCGTACCGATCTCGGGCCGAAGGATCACCGGTTCGAGTCCCGCCTCGGCCATGGTGGTGTTTATGTTCGTCCTTTTACCCCAATCACCACCATATCATTTACCGGGAGAGATGGCTCAGTGCATCAACCCGATGTCACTGCAGTCCCTCTGACCGGGAGGTCCTTAGGTTCTAGTCCCGACGGTGGCAGGATTTTCGACACTAGCTTGTCAACTAGGTCGAATTCAGCCGCTGTCTGAAGGAGAATTCTAGCGGCCGGCTGCTCTGATCGGTAGTTTTCTGTGGTTTCTCCGATAAACACCAGGCGAGTGCCGGAGCAGTACCCTAACAAACGGGCCACGGACCGCGCGCGATCTTTCCTTCCTCTTCCTTGTCATATCCTCTCCTCTGGGTGGGAGATACCTGGTTTAGGGGAAAACCCCGCTAGTCGACGGTCCAGCCATCCAGTGGGGAAAAGATCATCGCCACCTCCCGAGAAATACACACACTACACTTTCGGGACTAATGACCTAAGTAGTTGACGCGCTCGAAAAAAAGAATCAATCAATCAAGCCATATCATTTGGTCTAGGTCACAGTTACCCATAACATTAAAACGAAATATGGTCGCTAATAACCTAGATGTTAATGGGACCTAACAGACAAAAATCCTCGGGTTGTTCATGAGCGTGCTAGCTTTCTATGGTGCAATCCCGGGTTTGATTTCATGTCGTGTCAAAAATGAAGCGGTGCCTTTCTAATATCGTCTCAGTTTCTACTGCTGTGTGACGAAAGAGGGGCTCAGATAGGCAAAGTATGCTAGATGCGATGATGGAAACGTCATGCTTGTCACATGTCTCCCTTGCCCAGAGGCGTGTCATAAATAAAAACAAGACCCGCCTGGGAACACAGCTAGCTGGCAAAAATCGGATTAATCGAATCTAAAATCCCCAAAACCTACATGTTCATTGGAAAAAGTTACCATTAACGACCTCTCTACAATCCCTCAAAGTCTGTAACATTTATTCTGATACACGACTATATTAATGATGTAGGACAGCATCAAGATCACAAACACCTTTCTACCAAAATCGACAAAGTAACATTATCGAATAACAAAAGCTTAAGCTCCTGGTCAAGCTTATTTTGTCACTTCCTTAAGTCCTACAAGTAAGTCCTGTGTGCAGCAGCAAAGTAAAATTTTATTTTTCTTAAAAGTGTAAAACAAAGAGAAAGGTGTCATTTCGCGGCACATCAAAGTTGCTGGCTTTTCAATACAGAATCTCTATAATAAATAAATCTCATTTATGAAGAGTTTTAAAGATATATGTAGGAATTTAAAAAATATCAGTATGTTTTATCAATACTGTATTCAGAAGACATTGATGAAGACCATATGGGGGTAGAACAAATCTTTCTACTCGTTATCAAAAATATTGAGAAGGTATTAATATCCGATGTTACTGCAATGAGTTTTTCTCCCAATTCCACATTCATAATTATTCACTCACAATGTGCTTTTAGCGTAACTATTGTCTCGTACCTGGTGTTCACTGTGAAAGTAGTTGCCTTCTTCCCGGGTGAGCAGATTGGTAGTCATCCCGAGGCCCTGCACGAACAGCGAGTCCTTGAGCAGTGACATGAAGGCGCGCATGATGAACGACGCGAACAGGTGCATGTGCAGCACGTTCCGAGGGCAGCGCAGCTTCCTGCAAACAGCAACAGAACTTCCTCACTTCCACTTGGCGAGAAGTAGGTGGTGGTTGTGTTAGAGATATTCTGGAAGACTTTGCAAGATAGCGATGCAAACAGGTGCAGGAGTAACACGTTCTGAAGGAAGCGCAGCTTAATGAGTCAGATAAAACAGTCATGTTTGATTTATTTATGGAAGACATTTGATTTACATCTTAAAATGAATAAATTTCACAACCAATCAACGGTTAATGCACAGTCAATTAGTGGAATATTAATTATTTATAATATTAAAATTCAGATTGTATTCTTCCAGCAAAAGGAGGCTATTCCTGAATGTAAATGAGAGAAACAAAATTGTTCTAAGCACACGGTATATGTGGACAAATGCAGTCTTCGAGAAAAAACGTTCGCTTCTCTCAGAATATTATTGTTGGTATAGAGGCGGCCAAATTAATTCCAATTTGACGCCGTACTTGGAATTCAAACATTTATAACAATTCTTTGGGGCTAATTAACAGAAAAGGGTATGTATTTCAAACGTCGCGGTTCGAGATAGCCTTAATTTTCCCTCAAAAACTGGGTAATACCTTAAAAAAATCATTGTAATACAAGGCTCTTTCGATGTCAACTGCTTCCGAGGATGACCGCTAGAGCGTGGTACATCCCAGGTGCCGTGAGGAGCGGAAGCTCAAGGACCGCGGGCAAACACATTGTCGACAGATTCACACAATCAGACGCTTTCCCATTTAAAAAGCGAAGAGATTGCATTGTTTGAGAATTTGCAGCCGAGCGATCTCATGGGAGATCGGCTAGCTAGCGTAAAAGCGAAAGGATATTACTACGTAAAGTTGGTAGCGATTCTGAAGCTCAGTGGCTTTGCATTCTTCGCGTGTTTTGGTGCGAGAATTTCTTGCCCACAGAGGTAGCAAGATAGATAAACTGAAATAACGTAGATTTCTTTCGCCCAGACACATGTGTTGATGATAATTTCTTCAATACTTAATGAACCTCACGCTGAGGCGTGCTACCAATTTGGATATCTGTCGTTTTCAGAGTCTCTCTTTATGACCAGGACGCAGACAGACGAATAACTATTCTTGGGCACAATTTCTTCAAAAGCTCTGCTAATATTTCGCAGCCTCAACAACGGTGCAAAAATTACTGGATTATTAAGTTATATTGATGTGTTCTAGTAAAAGTCTTGTCTCATTTTTTGTGAGGTTATAGTGTTTTAGTAGTCGTACAGTTTAGATCTCTTTTTAAGTGTCGTCACGATCTTTCTGAAAAGGCCTCAAACTAGTGCTTCGTGATAACATAAGTAGCATAAGTATTTCTTGAATTAGCCACTCCAACTAAGTATAAATATTTAAAAAACAATGCCTCTTAAAAAGCAGGTCTTCTTGAAGTTGCATTGGTTTGATTCGGGGTTAATTAGTATCAAAGAGCATCTAAAATCCTTCTCAAATCTTAACAGATCAAACATAGAATGTTAAATGGAAAGGAATAACGAGGTGTGGAAGAACATGAAATTAACTAATGAAGATGCTTCAAAACTAGAAACTTGAGGAGAATTAAATTCATGTTTTGAAAACCTTCAAAGCCGATTAATTAAAGTGAAAAGCCAACGTCTCTCTGTAATACCTATTTTAATTCAAAAGCTACATTTCAACACGTCAACACGTGGTATGCGCAGATTACCACACCTATATTGAAATTACCTATATTCTTGGGCATGTACGATCAGTTAATGCACTTTTATGATATCCTCATAATAGCATTAGTGAAAAATTATTCACTTAGCAATATTGAAAAATATATGCATTTGCTTTCGGACTTGAAGGGGGAACCTTACAATTTAAAAAGCATTTTAAACGTGTCAGGAGATAAAGTTGATAGAGATTGAGAATTGTTAGTCGAAATATATTGAAATCAAATAGATAATAGATTCCCCGTATCAAAGCTTTACACAATTTGACACCAGTTGAGAATAATTCATCGTCTCTTGAACCCTTCATTTCTCAAATTGCTACGAATTGGAGTAGGTTAAAATCGATGACATTAGAGATTGACATACGCGAAATAATCTTACAGCAGTTAATAATCTCTATAATAGAATTCAAAACTAGGGAATCGTGGTATCCTAATCACAAATTGTCAAAAAAGATGCGAGGCTTACAAGAATTAGTAGACCTTTTAATCCATAGGGCAAATTCCGTGGAATTCAATGAGGACATTTCTCAAAAAATACAATCAAATTCTGTTGCAGTTGGAAATCTCTATCAGGCTCCATTAAGCCGAAGGTGATTGCTATTAATGTATATAATTCCACGCAGTGCATCGTGTGCCCAGAAATTCATTCACTGTAAAAATGTATACAATTTCAACAAATGGCTGTGCAAAATCGATTGCAAGTGTGTTGCAAAAACTATTTGTGCATTTACTGTTTATTTAAAGCGGTCACGGATCATCCCTGCAGTAAAAAGAAATGCAGGATATGTAATCAGAAGCATCGTTCTCTTTTGCATGACCCAAATTATAAAAACCGAGTGTTAACGCTGCAAATATAGCTTCTTATTCAGATTCAGATTGGGAGAGCTATTAGTTGGGTTACGGCGAGACGAACGTTATGGAATGCTCGCTCGCTCGCTCGCTCGCTCGCTGGCTCGATCTCTGGAAAGACACAATGTATCCCTCTTATTAGAAGATAATATGAAGAAATAAGCAATCATAGAATAAACCGTTCACCTTTTTACCTCATTCTCAGATGAAAAGCAATGCCTTCCTTTAATTTGTATTGCACAACATTCCACTCGTGCCTTCAGAGTGGTTCCCGCGTAAAAGCGGTTGCTTCTTGAAAAGCCCAGTGGAGGGCGACACTAGTGCCAACTTTGATAGTTTAACCTGTTCTCATGGAATGAGAGCTCACTGAAGCTCGTTCCCTGGTCGGAGCAACTACTTTGAAGAGCCTGTTTCGCCGTTTGGATTTGGCGACAATGCTGTCATAGGTTAAAAACGGAGATCTATTTTGTCTAAATAATCTTCTCTGTACCAGAGTGCTCAGCGACGAAAACTGGTAGGAGCTGCCCCCTGGCGAAGGGAGATGAAACTAACAAAGGAGTCCGCCAGATCGAATGCGATACGGCGAAATGCGAAACAGACAAAGAAACTTTATATACCCGCTCTTTTCACAGCCAGCACGCGGTTTTGGAGGGATTTTTTTATTAGTCCGACGCGGTACGTTTAAAATGCAAATTCTGAGCTAGTAATAAAGGCCAAAGATTGTTATTAAAAACCAACCTCCCGCCACGGCGCCAAATATGAATCATTTTTGATGCGAATAAGTCAACACGCAGCTACTTGCGCATTAAGCCAGTGAGTTCTAACCTAGCCCCTAAATCTAATTTAGTATCTCACGTTAACGTACAATCAGAGCCTTCCCCGGATGGATGAGGTTGTTCCATAGATAACACGCTGGCAAAAGAGGCTGAGAAGTTTTTCTCTCATATGGTCTTTAGTAAAACAAAACAATTTCGGGCCTTGACCGCTGCCATAGTTTTTGTCACAAGTAATTACTCATTAGTCAAGGCTTTGCTAGAGTCGGGTAGAGAAATATGTTTTACAACGGAAGCTTTTGTGCGATTCTAGAACAAGTGCCTTTCTAGAACAAATGTAACTATTTGATACATTCAGTAAATTATCTAAATTCAGGCTCGAATGGGAAGGTAAATATAAATATCAAGTCTCGTTTCAATGATTGACACACTGGAGTTCAGTCTTCAATAGTGCCTTCAATTTCATCAAGATTGCATCAAACTTTGATGGATATATTAAAATTTACAATTCCCCCGCACCTCACACTAGCAGATGATAGTTTCCACTTGTCGAATAAAGTTAACATATTACTAAAATATATGCTTTGAAGTTTTCCAAGCTAAAATTTTACTGCATAATGGCATTCCTGTAATATTTGACACGGCTACAAGTTGTAGTAGCAGGATAATTTCCAATTAGTAAAATTGAGGGAGGACATAAGGTCAAGTGCTTTGTTCCTCCTGGAGGAACAAGCTGCGCTAACGAATAATGTAGAATTAGATACACAAAGAATCTCGGAAGGGATTAAGAGAAATGAGTCGTCACCTCTCTTAATTTCTAAGGACTTGATTCACCCTACTGATGCTCATTTTCTATCCATAACCCGAAGGCTATCTAATGGGCATTTTCCTTTATCTTTGCCTTTTGAAACCGACCCCTTAGTATTGGCGAGATCATATTAAATTGCGAGGCAATTTATGTTGTCATTAGAACAGCGCTTTCAAAGGGATGAAAAGCTCAAAAGGGATTGTGTTGCCTTTATGAAAGAATATATATCGCTTGGATATGCAGAGGTATGCCAAGAATCGAGGAGTGAAACAAGCAATTATACTCCCCATTTCTGTGTTCAAACTCCACTGTGTACTTCGCTCACCACGAAATTGAGAATTGTATTTCACGCATCAGTGAAAACCCCTTCTGGGCAGAATGTATATGATATCCTCTGGTCTGGTTCCAGTATCTAACCTGAATTAATTGATATACTCTTAAGATTTAGAATTTTCAAATGCGTCTTTGCTACTGTAGAGAAAATGTATCGTATGGTTCGATTAAATGAAGAACACACTAATTATTAGAAACGTCTATGCTCAGCTCCTCCAAAAACTTACAAATTAAAAACTGCCACTTATGGCCTTACATCTTCAGCATTTTTAGCAACGCGAAATAATTCTAAATTATTCTCTCTAAAATTATTCAGAATTTACGTATACCTTTCGGACCCAAGAAAAACACTAATCCCTCATAAACTGGCGGAAGTTCTGTCCATTTCTTTACTTAACGTTTCAATCCACTCTTTTAACTTAATATTTGAGTTTGTCCTAATACTAATTACGTTGTATATCGTCGAGTCAGTTCAAAAGGCAACAATTTAGAATTCTATTCTTTGAGATATTGCCATTTTAATGTGTAATATCGCTCAGCAAATGTCAGTTAACATCATAAATTTAAAGTTTGAAGAAAAAAGGTACAAAATTAATAATACATTTCAAATTCAAGTGATGTAAACTGACATTTTTAGCGCGATATTTAACTTTAAAACAGCAATATCGCGAAACTTAGAACTTTGTGTTGTAGTTTTGTGGAGCTAAGCTGTCAATTTATATTGAAACAGAATTCATTGATCAAAATAAGATGATGGCGAACTCACTTGAATGAGACGAGGATTAAAAAGGCAACGACTAGCGATACCAGTGACACCGTATGACCCACTTCAGAGATGCCCTTCAGCGTGGGCAGGTAAGACTGCGAACAATCCAAAACAAGATTTTTTTATTAGTTTTATAACATGCATATGAAAATTGATTTAGGTCTTTCTAAACAATTGCATCATTTTGAAATACTCAATAACTAAATACGTACGATGTCATATTTTTATATTATTTAGTAGTGCAGAAGTTCCCGATCAGTGGTTCACAGAAAATTATTGTTCAGGGAACAGGTCGTTTCTGAATATGATCTCAGTTGGTGACCTACCTCTATGTGCTTTTCGTACTCGTCTTTGAGGCCTACGAGGACAGTGGCTTTGGGGCTGGGGGCGCACTGTGTGAAGTTCGTCCACGTCTTGTTTCCATCGCGGGAGTACCATTGCCCGGCGTCCGTGCAGAACCTCGACGCGTTGTACTGAAACGGAAAACATTTCTTTAACTGTAGATTAAAAAGGCGTCATCTGTCAGACGACGCAACTGGTATCAAAATCTTACCCCACTCACCTCCCCTCGCTCATTTCTGAAACTCTGTGTAACTTCATTGTTGGACTAATCAATGAAATGCACGCATTGCTGCGCTATTTTGCAAAATGATGATAATAATAAATAATGAATAATGAATATGAAAATGAACAATGAATACCTTGTCTTGTAGCATTAAAGTTTTCTTCCGAACATTATCAATAAAATGTAATTGGACGTCGGCTATCTTAACATAGGTCTGATGACGAAGAACTAATGCGGACGCCTCTTAAAAGCCATGTGTGGACAACACTAAGCAAGTGCGTGCTGTGACAGGCAAGTTATTTAGCTGTATCTATAAAACATTTTAAAATGTATTTTGTAAGTCCCTATAATACAAGTCCAAACCATTCCATTTAGTGTTACATTCTAAAAATGAGTTTTTTTAATTTTTACCCTAAGTAGTCTGCAAGACTACGCCTTTGTAATAACTAGGGGGCGGTTTTTGATGACCTAAAATCGCCAAAAATGACCAATAAAATGCTCTTAAAATGTTTTTAAAATGCATTAAAAGCAAAGAAAAAAGACGTAAAAATTGTGATCAAAGCCAGTTCGGATGATCAATTCAAGCTGTTGGATAAGTTACTGACGTAATCGAGGCTTCTTCTATTCGTACAAATGATACGATTCAACAAAAACAACAAAATGATATTAAAATCGATGAAATCGGCGAAAAATGCATTAACAATGACGGGAGAAAGTAAAATTGACTTATTAGTAGAAATCGTCGAAAAAAAAAAAAATAAAAACAAAAAAAACAAAAACAAAAAAAACAAACTAACATAAAGAAATTGGGGATTTCCTTTCGTCATAACATAAAATGAATTTCTATACTGAATGGCATTTTCCTAAAGTGAAAAGAAAATAATAAAATTTCATTAAAATCCGCCCCCTAGTAATAACGCTTGGTACAGGTTGCCTTTGGTTATGTGGGTGAAACAGAATGGAAGTATTTTGGTTCTGGGAATGTAGTGCGCGCTATACCCCAGAAGCGGCGGCGTTCTTCGTCTGGTGAACGAGATATTCTGTGCTGATCTACACGTTGATTGCGGGAAATTACCCTCTCCTGGAATATTCTCCAGCGCGGAACCACCCCAACAATTTCTAAACTCTCGACCAAGCCCAGCGGATAATGTGTGTATGGTGGATAGCTATATGTACATGAAAAAATCCGAGTGGGATTTTAACCATTCGTAATTTGGGGTGAGAGAAATATTGTAAAAGTCTCAAATTTCAGAAATGAACGAATTCGGGGTGAGAGAAATATTCCATAAACGTCAATTTGTAGAAATGAAGGAAATTCGAGAAATTAACGAAGTTTCTTGGTATTGCGTCGACTCAAAACGTATCTGATGTAAGATCGGCCCAACAGTATTGCGATTTTACATGTTTATAGTTGCATGATTGATAAAAGCGATTTGAAAAAATTCTTAAATGAGATTTTATAAAAATGCAAAACGTAGCGCTTTTGGTCCATTGCAAAAATGAACTGCTGAATTTTCTTAAATTTGATAGTAATTTTATGATAAAAGACGATTGAAAAAAATTGATTTGTCATTTTCCCTGCACATACATTGTTTGGGGAGATGGAAGGAGAAGGGAGGGCACCAGGGTCAACTACCCATTCGGATTTAACACCAATCGCCGACCCTACTCGCGACTGTTTCTAACCACGAAAATTTCTAAGCTCCTGGCATATGTTGAAGCGTAGAGCAGGTAAGTGTGCGAGGGTTAGGAAAGAGCAGGACATAAAGATGAAGTAAAAATTGCGCACGGTCAGTGGCACCGACACACGCGTGAGATTATGGGCTTTTCCTTTCCACGTATCTCCGCCAGGGGAACGGTTCTACGCTTCCAACTAGTAGCCTCTAAGCTTCCAACTAGTCACCCAATAAATGTGGTAGTTTAATGCATGTTGTATCAACAATTCTCAATTTGGACTGTTGCATATGTGTGTCCAAGGGAGAAGAACAGTTAAGGATGAAAAACGAAAGTTCCATCCATGACCTTTTTATTAGGGTTCTGCTCCGGCGTTCACCTGATATTGATCT
Source organism: Acheta domesticus (assembly GCA_031308135.1). Classification (NCBI taxonomy): domain Eukaryota; kingdom Metazoa; phylum Arthropoda; class Insecta; order Orthoptera; family Gryllidae; genus Acheta; species Acheta domesticus. The sequence continues at coordinate 167,558,819 of JAHLJT010004567.1, forward strand.
GAGAAACCACGACAAACTATCGAACAGTGAAGTCAGCCACAAGAAATCTCCTCCGGATAGTAGATGAAACTGATTTAGCTATCTGTCTAGTTTTGAAAATCCGGCGCCGTCGGGTCTCGGACCTTTAGGACCTCCCGGTCACCACGCTGCAGCAGCAAGGAAATTATCCCTTATCCACCTCTGCCGGAACGTTACTTCAACGAGATACAAAGTTATTTTTTTGTAAATTGTTCGGAATTAATATATGGAATAAGTAAACAAATAGGGCGGAAGTTGAGTAGCAACGCGCTCGCGAGTGTGCTACTTTTTACTTCATGAAAAATAGGCACAATAACAATACAGTCTTTTCTTCTACGGGTCCTGTATTTGCATCGTAATTCGACGAATAAAATTTTAAAGTTACGAATGGTCACGTTCTCACCATTGTTACAGAAGAGTAATTAAAAGAAAATAAATGACGATCATCCAAATATTTCTTGTTACTATTCTCCTGTTACTATTAGGAACATAGGAGAATAACAATATGTAGTGTGAAAGTAAAAAATAAAACTAAAATATTTATTGTTAATTTTTTTGGTAAAGGAATGAGTAATAGCCGGTCCAGTGATGCTGCACGGTACGACACGATAAATGCTGGCTCTCTCAATCAGCAAACAATCCTAGGGAGTTAGAAAGAGGTGTTTATATAAATTATTATCGAATGATATTGTAATTTGAAAATTTAATTTCTCTAAAATTTGACAAAACCTGTTATTTAATCCACCATATGCACAAACATTTTAATTATAGATTAATTTACTGATCCACAGGAAAGATTAAACTTCGAACAATGGGCAAAATTATAAACAGAGCGTGCAGTAATACCAAGTTTTTTAACACGAATAAATAAAGTACTTTTTTTTCTCAGTACAACGGCGTATAGTTTGGATTTGCAGTTTATGATAAATAACTACGTGCACTTTAAAAAAATTTTGGCTTAAAAATTTAGCACTATAAAAATTTTGTTCAACCCTCTTGTACTTATACACATTGCAATAGCAGGGTGTTCGATTCCCGGTTGGGACAAAAATAGAGCTGAAGCTTTCCATCACAATCGTTCCAGTTTCTATAGCTGTATGACAAAAGAAAAGCTTAAGCAGGACAAGTGTGCTAGATACAGTGATGTGAATACGCCGAACTCGCCAAATATCTACCTTAATAAATAACAACAGGGCCAGGCCTGGGATCATCGCTAGCTGGCAAAAGTCGGTTTAATCCGACCCTCAAATGTCAAATAATTATACTGCGATTTTTCTAACTTTGACCCTCAAGGCTCGTCTTCACAATGGAATATGTCACTGTTTTCCTTGACGTTCTCAGTCGTGCCGCCAGATATCGCGACTATACCAAGCAGTGCTTGCGATCATGCGACTTCTAGTGAACGATGGAGAAAAAAATGTCGTGTGATATTCCATCGTGGTAAGAGGTCTTAAGGGGCAGAGTTAGAAAAATCGCACTATACCTACATACATCGACGTTTTCGAACTTCTTTTGAAATAACAATAGTACACCAACCACTAAACGAATAGTCTACAACCACTAAACGAAAAAAAGAGAAGAAATAATGTACAAAATCCGTTTCAATAAACAAGTATGTACGCCATCCCCACCGTAGCTCACCTGCGAATGAAAGCCGATGATGTATGTCGGGCAGCGCTGGGTGAGCAACTCCCCCGGAGACGCCCTGCCCCAGCAGAGGATGCCGTCCCACACCGGCGGGCAGAAGTCCCCTGCCGACACACCACAACGCTTCCTCTCAAGAGAATGCCGGCCTCCTGCCATGTCAACACCTTTGAGCATTGGCAGGAAGGCTGTTAGGATAGTCGCAAAATGAGACACAAGTCGAAGGGTAACTCATGAGGAGTTTTCGATCACCACTGACCATTGGACGAGCGCACGACGGCGGTTCTACCTTGACGACCGCCAATATTGTCAAGGTTGATGCCACGAGCGGGAGTCCGTGGTACCAATGCCACCATGAAGTCGCCCGTCCACACGTCCTGGAAGTTAGCAGGTCCATTTCATCCAATCACAAAACTGCATAGCTCATAATTTGCCGCTTTTTTGCCGTTTTTGAGATGGGAAAACCAAAAATTTGCCGCGAGCCATTTTCCCCCAAAAATCAGTGGTCTTGCTAACTTCCAATGGAAGTTAGCAGGTCCATTTCATCCAATCACAACACTGCATAGCCCATAATGTTCAGCTATTTTGCCGTTTTGAAGATGTGAAAACCAAAAATTGATATCTCCATTATTTCAAAAGATATTAAGAATTTAAAAAAACATTAAAGATACGTTCAATATAAGAGCGCAATCAAAGAAGTAAAACGACGTCCCCCGTACAAAATCACACATAACAACTCATAATCGACGCCAAAATTTCCCGAAAACTAGTGAAAAACAAAATCTGTAATAAAAAATTTGCCGCCAACCGGTTAGACACAATTACCGGGGTTCGAATCCCAGATATGCACCTCTTAAATTAGCCCCATTCAATAAATAGACGCATTCTCTAGTAAACCATTAGCTTTAACAATTCATACTGTGCGCCGAAATTAGCACCAACCAAGTGGCAAACATAATCATTAATAAAATAATTTGCCGCGGATCGGCTAGTTTAAATTACCCGGGTTCGAATCCCCAAAACTTATACTTTGAAAGATCCATTCAAGGAAACGCGCGGTGTCTCCAAAACCATTAGCCATAAACAATTCAGTATGAGCGCCGAAATTAGCTGCATGAAAGTGTAAAATATTATCTGTAATCAAAAAATATGCCGCGAACCGGTTAGTGAATGTTTCTTGAGTTTTTATTTCGAAACATTTATCACTTCGATCGGCGCCTTTCTAGAAAAGTGCGCCGTATCTCCTAAACCATTAACCTTAACGATCCCCGTTCTGCGCCGAAATATGCTGTGAGCATGTGCCAACAATAATCTGTAATCAAAAAATTTGCCGCGAACCGGTTAGTGACTGTTTCTTGAGTTTTTATTTCCAAAAAATGTATCACTTCGATCGGCGTCTTTCTAGAAAAGTGTACCGTATCTCCTGAACCATTGACCTTAACGATTCTCGTTCTGCGCCGAAATCTGCTGTGAGCATGTGCCAACAATAATCTGTAATCAAAAAATTTGCCGCGAACCGGTTAGTGACTGTTTCTTGGGTTTGAAATTCCAAAAATATCCCTCTTCGAACGGCCTCTTTCTAGAATAATGTGCCGTATCTCCTAAACCATTGACCTTAACGATTCACGTTCTGCGCCGAAATCTGCTGTGAGCATGTGCCAACAATAATCTGTAATCAAAAAATTTGCCGCGGACCGGTTAGTGACTGTTTCTTGGGTTTCAAATTCCAAAAATATCCCTCTTCGAACGGCCTCTTTCTAGAATAATGTGCCGTATCTCCTAAACCATTGACCTTAACGATTCACGTTCTGCGCCGAAATCTGCTGTGAGCATGTGCCAACAATAATCTGTAATCAAAAATTTGCCGCGAACCGGTTAGTGACTGTTTCTTGAGTTTTTATTTCCAAAAAATGTATCACTTCGATCGGCGTCTTTCTAGAAAAGTGTACCGTATCTCCTGAACCATTGACCTTAACGATTCTCGTTCTGCGCCGAAATCTGCTGTGAGCATGTGCCAACAATAATCTGTAATCAAAAAATTTGCCGCGAACCGGTTAGTGACTGTTTCTTGGGTTTCAAATTCCAAAAATATCCCTCTTCGAACGGCCTCTTTCTAGAATAATGTGCCGTATCTCCTAAACCATTGACCTTAACGATCCCCGTTCTGCGCCGAAATCTGCGGTGAGCATGTGCCAACAATAATCTGTAATCAAAAAATTTGCCGCGAACCGGTTCGTGACTGTTTCTTGAGTTTTTATTTCCAAAAAATGTATCACTTCGATCGGCGCCTTTCTAAAAAGGTGTGCCGTACCTCCTAAACCATTAATCTTAACGATTCACGTTCTGCGCCGAAATCTGCTGTGGGCATGTGTTAACAATAATCTGTAATCAAAAAATTTGCCGCGAACCGGTTAGTGACTGTTTCTTGGGTTGAAATTCCAAAAATATCCCTCTTCGAACGGCCTCTTTCTAGAATAGTGCGCCGTATCTCCTAAACCATTGACCTTAACGATTCACGTTCTGCGCCGAAATCTGCTGTGAGCATGAGCCAACAATAATCTGTAATCAAAAATTTGCCGCGAACCGGTTAGTGACTGTTTCTTGGGTTTTAAATTCCAAAAATATCCCTCTTCGAACGGCCTCTTTCTAGAATGATGTGCCGTATCTCCTAAACCATTGACCTTAACGATTCTCGTTCTGCGCCGAAATCTGCTGTGAGCATGTGCCAACAATAATCTGTAATCAAAAAATTTGCCGCGGACCGGTTAGTGACTGTTTCTTGGGTTTCAAATTCCAAAAATATCCCTCTTCGAACGGCCTCTTTCTAGAATAATGTGCCGTATCTCCTAAACCATTGACCTTAACGATTCACGTTCTGCGCCGAAATCTGCTGTGAGCATGTGCCAACAATAATCTGTAATCAAAAAATTTGCCGCGAACCGGTTAGTGACTGTTTCTTGAGTTTTTATTTCCAAAAAATGTATCACTTCGATCGGCGTCTTTCTAGAAAAGTGTACCGTATCTCCTGAACCATTGACCTTAACGATTCTCGTTCTGCGCCGAAATCTGCTGTGAGCATGTGCCAACAATAATCTGTAATCAAAAAATTTGCCGCGAACCGGTTAGTGACTGTTTCTTGGGTTTCAAATTCCAAAAATATCCCTCTTCGAACGGCCTCTTTCTAGAATAATGTGCCGTATCTCCTAAACCATTGACCTTAACGATCCCCGTTCTGCGCCGAAATCTGCGGTGAGCATGTGCCAACAATAATCTGTAATCAAAAAATTTGCCGCGAACCGGTTCGTGACTGTTTCTTGAGTTTTTATTTCCAAAAAATGTATCACTTCGATCGGCGCCTTTCTAAAAAGGTGTGCCGTACCTCCTAAACCATTAATCTTAACGATTCACGTTCTGCGCCGAAATCTGCTGTGGGCATGTGTTAACAATAATCTGTAATCAAAAAATTTGCCGCGAACCGGTTAGTGACTGTTTCTTGGGTTTGAAATTCCAAAAATATCCCTCTTCGAACGGCCTCTTTCTAGAATAGTGCGTCGTATCTCCTAAACCATTGACCTTAACGATTCACGTTCTGCGCCGAAATCTGCTGTGAGCATGAGCCAACAATAATCTGTAATCAAAAAATTTGCCGCGAACCGGTTAGTGACTGTTTCTTGGGTTTCAAGTTCCAAAAATATCATTGTTCGAACGGCCTCGTTCTAGAATAGTGCGCCGTATCTCCTAAACCATTGACCTCAACAATTTCCGCTCTGCACCGAATGATGCTGTCAGTAAGTGCCAACTACAATATGTACTCAAATAATTTGCCGCGAACCAGTTAGTTACAATTTCCCGGGTTCAAAATATCAAAAATGTACCTTTTCGAACGGCCTCTTTCGACAAAAGCGTGCCGTGTCACGTAAACAATTGACCTTAACAATTCTCGCTCTGCACCGAATGATGCGGTCAGTAAGTGCCAACTACAATCTGGAAGCAAATAATTTGCCATGAACCGGTTAATTACAGTTTCCTGGGTTCAAAATATCAAAAATGTACCTTTTCGAACGGCCTCTTTCAAGAAAAGTGCGCCGTATCTCCTAAATCATTGACCTTAACAATTCCCGCCTTGCGCCAAAATTACCTGTGGGCAAGTCAAAACTATCATCTGTAATCAAAGAATTTGCCGCGACCCGGTTAGTTTCTGGTTTTTGGGTTCAAATTTCCAAAAATGTACCTCTACTAACGGCCTCTTTCCAGAAAAGCGCGCTGTGTCTCCTAAACTATTGACCTCAACAACTCGCATTCTGCTCTGAAATCAGGTGTGAGCAAGTGATATATATAATCTGTAATCAAAAAATTTGCCGCGGACCGTTTTGTTACAGTATCCCGGGTTCAAAATTTAAATACGTATCTTTTGGAATGGTCTCTTTCAATGGAAACGCTTCGTGTCTCCTAAACCAATAACCTAAACAATTCATCCTCTTCCTCTAGTGGCAATAATCATCTGTATGCCGCGGGTATGTTAGTTACAGTAACCGGGGTTCGGATTCCCGAAATTTACATCTTCCCATTTGAGGAAAAGACGCTCTGTCTCCTAAAACATTGCCCTTAACATTTTATACTGTTCGTTGAAATAAGCTTTAACTTAGTGTTAAATATAATCTGTTATAAAAAATATTGCCGCAGTCCTATTAGTTACATTAAAAGAAATTTTATTCAAAAAAAATGTCTACCTTAAAATTTATCCTAGCGGTAAGACGCCGAAAATATTTTGAATTTCTGGAGTTTTTGAAAAAACAAATTTTTGAACGAAACTGTGACCTGCAGCGTTCTCTAAAACGTTCATTGTAATATCCAACAATAAAATGTAATAAAAATGTTAGATTTATGTTTCCCAGGTGCTTCATGTAATGTACCTCCAAAATTATAATATCAGTTTCCAATTCAATGGGCCGAGAGATCAGTTAGATCGATTAGGGACTTATAAATTTTGGAGAATATCGGCCGAACGTTTTACTCGGATTTCGGCCGGCCGGCCGGAGAGGCATACGTTTCGCCGTCATTTATTTATTTATTTGCCAAAAAACAGTAAAAACTGTATATGACGTTTGGGGAAAGAGATTTATCGGCGCACATTTTCTTGAGGGACAGAATTAAAAGAAAAAAAAAACGAAAATAAAAAAAAATAAAAAAATAAAATTAGAAAGTAACTATTTTAGAAAAATGAAAATGTTTGAAAAATGTTTGTTCCCGACTTATAGAAAATCAATTTCAACGTTCAAGAAAATGTGCGCCAATAAAACTCGAAGATTATATTTAACACTAAGTGAAAGCTTATTTCAACGAACAGTATAAAATGTTAAGGGCAATGTTTTAGGAGTCTTTTCCTCAAATGGGAAGATGTAAATTTCTGGAATCCGAACCCCGGTTACTGTAACTAAAATACCCGCCACATACAGATGATTATTGCCACTAGGCGAAGAGGATGAATTGTTTAGGTTATTGGTTTAGGAGACACGAAGCGTTTCCATTGAAGAGACCATTCCAAGGGATACGTATTTAAATTTTGAACCCGGGATACTGTAACAAAACTGTCCGCGGCAAATTTTTTGATTACAGATTATATATTACACTTGTTCACACCTGATTTCAGAGCAGAATGCGAGTTGTTGAGGTCAATAGTTTAGGAGACACAGCGCGCTTTTCTGGAAAGAGGCCGTTAGTAGAGGTACATTTCGGGAATCCGAACCCCGGTTACTGTAACTAAAATACCCGCCACATACAGATGATTATTGCCACTAGGCGAAGAGGATGAATTGTTTAGGTTATTGGTTTAGGAGACACGAAGCGTTTCCATTGAAGAGACCATTCCAAAAGATACGTATTTAAATTTTGAACCCGGGATACTGTAACAAAACGGTCCGCGGCAAATTTTTTGATTACAGATTATATATATCACTTGCTCACACCTGATTTCAGAGCAGAATGCGAGTTGTTGAGGTCAATAGTTTAGGAGACACAGCGCGCTTTTCTGGAAAGAGGCCGTTAGTAGAGGTACATTTTTGGAAATTTGAACCCAAAAACCAGAAACTAACCGGGTCGCGGCAAATTCTTTGATTACAGATGATAGTTTTGACTTGCCCACAGGTAATGTTGGCGCAAGGCGGGAATTGTTAAGGTCAATGATTTAGGAGATACGGCGCACTTTTCTTGAAAGAGGCCGTTCGAAAAGTTACATTTTTGATATTTTGAACCCAGGAAACTGTAATTAACCGGTTCATGGCAAATTATTTGCTTCCAGATTGTAGTTGGCACTTACTGACCGCATCATTCGGTGCAGAGCGAGAATTGTTAAGGTCAATTGTTTACGTGACACGGCACGCTTTTGTCGAAAGAGGCCGTTCGAAAAGGTACATTTTTGATATTTTGAACCCGGGAAATTGTAACTAACTGGTTCGCGGCAAATTATTTGAGTACATAATGTAGTTGGCAGTTACTGACAGCATCATTCGGTACAGAGCAGGAATTGTTAAGGTCAAGGGTTTAGGAGATACGGCGCACTTTTCTTGAAAGAGGCCGTTCGAAACGGTACATTTGTGTTATTTTGAACCAGGAAAACAGTAACTAAGTGGTTCGCGGCAAATTATTTGAGTACATATTGTAGTTGGCACTTACTGACAGCATCATTCGGTGCAGAGCGGGAATTGTTAAGGTCAATGGTTTAGGAGATACGGCGCACTATTCTAGAACGAGGCCGTTCGAACAATGATATTTTTGGAACTTGAAACCCAAGAAACAGTCACTAACCGGTTCGCGGCAAATTTTTTGATTACAGATTATTGTTGGCACATGCTCACAGTAGATTTCGGCACAGAACGTGAATCGTTAAGGTCAATGGTTCAGGAGATACGGCACACTATTTTAGAAAGACGCCGATCGAAGTGATACATTTTTTGGAAATAAAAACTCAAGAAACAGTCACTAACCGGTTCGCGGCAAATTTTTTGATTACAGATTATTGTTGGCACATGCTCACAGCAGATTTCGGCGCAGAACGGGGATCGTTAAGGTTAATGGTTTAGGAGATACGGCGCACTATTCTAGAAAGAGGCCTTTCGAAGAGGGATATTTTTGGAATTTGAAACCCAAGAAACAGTCACTAAGCGGTTCGCGGCAAATTTTTTGATTACAGATAATATTTTACACTTTCATGCAGCTAATACTGAATTGTTATGGCTAATGGTTTTGGAGACACCGCGCGTTTCCTTGAAAGGGGCTTTCAAAATATAATTTTTGGGGATTCGAACCCGGGTAATTTAAACTAGCCGATCCGCGGCAAATTATTTTATTAATGATTATGTTTGCCACTTGGTTGGTGCTAATTTCGGCGCACAGTATGAATTGTTAAAGCTAAAGGTTTACTAGAGAATGCGTCTATTTATTGAATGGGGCTAATTTAAGAGGTGCATATCTGGGATTCGAACCCCGGTAATTGTGTCTAACCGGTTGGCGGCAAATTTTTTATTACAGATTTTGTTTTTCACTAGTTTTTGGGAAATTTTGGCGTCGATTATGAGTTGTTATGTGTGATTTTGTACGGGGGACGTCCTTTTACTTCTTTGATTGCGCTCTTATATTGAACGTATCTTTAATGTTTTTTAATTCTTAATATTTTTTGAAATAATGGAGATATCAATTTTTGGTTTTCACATCTTCAAAACGGCAAAATAGCTGAACATTATGGGCTATGCAGTTTTGTGATTGGATGAAATGGACCTGCTAACTTCCATTGGAAGTTAGCAGGACCACTGATTTTTGGGGGAAAATGGCTCGCGGCAAATTTTTGGTTTTCGCATCTCAAAAACGGCAAAAAAGCGGCAAATTATGAGCTATGCAGTTTTGTGATTGGATGAAATGGACCTGCTAACTTCCAGGACGTCCCGTCCACGCAGTTCATTATCCCGCCACAAGAGACAACGCCATCACTATTGCAAAATGGCGGTGTTACTAATAGTTTCCTTTCCCGACGCTAGTGGTGGAAAGAAGCTCGTTGCATGCTACGTGCCATGACACGTGCCACTGCCACCAGTAGAAGACCTTGACACCACTGCCTTTGAGCATTTGCAAGAAGGCGGTTAGGCTAGTCGGAAAATGAGACGCAGGTCCGTGACATTACGTAGGGTGACTCATGGTGAGTTTCTGATAACCACTGCTTATTGGACCCGCGGTCGTGCGCTGGTGCGCGCGTCCAATGAGCAGTGATGATCATAAACTTCTCATGAGTCACTCTACGTCACGTCACGGACTTGCGGCTCATTTTGCGACTGGCCTTAGACTCAGGACCTTATAGAAAGAATAGACTTAACTTCGACTTGGTTCTTAAATACTATTCTTACGAATATGCGAGTAAGTATATCTGCTAATTCGATCAGGGTAGTTGAAATCGCTGAAGCAGTAGTGCCCTATTGGTCCCGAACCAAAAGATCGTGGGTTCGAATCCCGCCTCGGGCATGGTTGTGTATGTTTCCTGATTGTGTGTGTTGTCTATGTATAATGTGTTGTGTGTCCCCAGCGGTTGGCCTTAGGAAGGGTATCCGGCGGTAAAAATATCGCCAAATCGGGAATAAAATGGAATGTGTGGAAAATCAATAAAAATTGAGCCCACCCCTATTAGCGCCGACGCCGTAGAAACGGGAAAAGGCACGAATGGAACAAAATATGAATGTTAAGTTTATGCATTTTTCCTGGCGCATCAAATACTTTCGTCATTAGTCCCGTGAGTGCGGTGCATTTTATGTATTGGGAAGTGGTGACGTTCAGCATTCAGCACCCAAAAATTCAGCATTCAGTAATTATTACTGTCGCAAACTTTCCCAAGGGTATTTGCTGAAATTCTTTCCTTGCCCGAATTATTGTTATATTATGTTAGTGTAGGTGACAATAACTATCCGCAAACAATTGTAATAGCTGTTTTGGTATTTGCACTTGTAGACAGAACACGGGCGCCTATGGACAAAATATGTCAGTGTGGAGCGCCAAACGCCATCGTTGAATATATCATACCCCCCTCACCCCCCCCCCCACGTTTGGCACTTGAATTTCTCATAGTGCTCCCGCTGGGGCCCGGCCGCCCGCTGAGAATCGCGAACAATCGGCCGTGACTCTACGGAGCGAAAATGTGATGATCCCAGTTCTAGTGTTATTCGGACTGTGAGGCGAGTTGCCGCCGTGGGGGGTGGGGGGGGGAGGTCGTACCCAAAGCCTCTTCCGAAGCGTTCGTCTGCAGCTCAGCAATGCGCAGGTGGCACGCCAGTTCGCTCGCCCACAACATGCGCATTTGCGCGTCCTCATCCTGCGGCGCTGGAAGGGCCTGCAAACAAAGGCGTTTGTCAATCACAATTATTGGCTCTGAACAGTGAAAGTCAAACTTCCTAAATAATAATAATAATAATAATAATAATAATAATAATAATAATAATAATAAAACTTGGATAAACTCCCAGGACATTCAAAAGACTGAAAAGCGCAAGAAAGTTTATAAACCTGTAAAAATTGCTTGTAAACATTATTATTGATTATTATACATCTACTCTGTGGAATCAAGAGTACCTTAAATCACTCCTCCTGGCATCATATTCTATAGTCTATTCATGAAATCTACAGTCTGCTCTAGATCTGTATGTAATTTTATTGTAGTACAGTACTTCGGAGGCAGTGTCGCTTCATGTGAACTATAGTTTATTCTGTCACCACGTTATAAGCAGCGCTAAGGCCAAATGGTTCCTTGCACAGTGATTATTGTCGTGAAAGCTTACAAAAGCGACGTCAGTGCGCTCATAATCATGCAACTCACTCACTTGTAAGACATGTAGCCACTCTAACGACTATCGATGTTGAGTATTGTAGTATTTGAGAATCGTCGCGTCGTATTTGAGAAAAAAATATTTAAAAAATATTGATTCAGAAATAATATATGACTTTTTCTGAACGATAGTTTCGAATAGAAATCAATATAAAATTTACTAATTAATAACGTTTCCATTCACATTCACTTCACGTTTAATTTGTAGTAAATGTAGCTATAATAAATGGAATATTAGTCTGAGAGGTAAATCATGTATATTGCTTCCTTAGTTCTGCAACATATCCGCACATGACATGTCCCCAATTCCTTCCTGAGGGAAGCGATGCGAAACCGTCAAGGCCATTTATTCTAGTCAACTTAAGAAAAACCTGCAGGAAAAAGACCTTTTCAAATAAATGTTCACTGTGACGTTTGTCATGACGTTTCATAAAAGAGAATCAATATATGCGTGCGTTCCAAAATATTAGGTCAGAGATCACAAAAATCGTTTTTTCGCGAATATCCTGCTTCCTTTGCAGTTAATGTAGAATAATCATTAAATACACGATATGCAGACAATGAAATTTCCTACAAAATTAGTTCACAACATCTTTTCCTAGAACCAATGGTTTTCGATATAGTACCATCTCAATTCTAAACGTATGTCAAAATGAGATTTTCATCAAACGTTTAGAAAATATAATTTCCTATTAAAATGATAATTACTTTTTCGTACAATAAACTGCCCGACGATGCGGTGCGGAGAAAGGGTAATTTCATGCATAAGATGGAGTCGTTTTTCTGTGCGAAAATAAAGATATAACATACTTTATAACTTCAATAAATAAAGAAATATTAGTAATGTAACCACTTGTTCTGAAGCTACACTATAATTTTCATTCTGATAGTCAGAAGTCTGCCTATTATATGGATTAGGGATATGTGTAAATAGACCAAAACATAACACAAACACTGATTATATATTATAATATGCAGTTTGAACTATTAATGAATTCAAAATTTAAATTATGCATACGTCAGACGTGAATAATGAGGGTCAAATGCCTCTTTCAGGATATATATTGAATATAACCTTTTCTTCCCCGTAAGCGTTTCAAAACCAAGAAGACATTGCAATTATTTCAAATTGAAGTGCGAAGTGCACCGCCCAACAAGCACTGATGATTTTCGCGTTCAGATGCAAATGACGTGCACGGTCGCTGGGCGGGGGGGGGGAGGTCGGTGATCGATGGAGGCGCGGATCCCGACTGCGGGCGCCGCCATCTTAGCCCCCGGTGACAGAGGACGATCAGCCGCACGACGCTGATGAATGGCCCTCCCCCACACCCTCCTCTCTCCGCTCTCTTCCTGCGCGCGCTGCTCTCTGCGCGATTGAGACTTTAAAACTTCGGCGACCCTTCTACCCGCGGGAGCACAATGGGATCGCTGGCGCTTGGGGTTACCATGGGGATGTGATGGCGGGTGCCAATATGCGCAGAATATGAAGTGAATGGAAAATATAATTTATCAATGTGATAGAGTTGCAAGAGATATATGACAAAATTATATATTGCGCGGGGAAACTTAAATTTAGTTCACTGGCTGTGACGGCTCAGAGCAACACCTGTTTTTAGTACGATAAACCGTACGGAGGAGGGGTGACGATAAATGTGTACGTAAGATAGTCGTTTACAGTGCGAAAGTAAACATACAACGTACTTTATAAGTTCAATCAATTAAGAAATTTAATAAAATGTAAAAATTTGCTCTGAAGCTATACTATAATTTTAATTCTGAAAAGAATCTGCCTATTGCATGGCTTAGGAATATTTGTAGATACACCGACACATAAAATAAACACCTATTATTACAGTTGCATCTCTGAGAGGGATATGCTATCGTTCGAGTCCCAACTGTGGCAGGAGGCAGATTTCCTACACTACGCGAATTCAAGTACTGTCAGGGGGAGAATTCTAGCAGCGAGATCGGTTAGTTTTCGTGGTTTCTTCGATCAACATCAGGCAAATGCCGAAGCAGTATCTTAACAAATGGGACATGGTCTACTCACGATGTCTCAGAATAAATGTTACCAAGTTATAGAGCCTGTAGAGGGTCAAAAATGTTCATCTTTGCGAACTACATTTTTTGACAGGCGATTCGTTTTTGTTTTTAGAAATATTGGAAAACAGGTTCCAGGAAAAAGAAAAATGGAATTTGAAAAGGAAAGTGAATAATTATTTACCTTTAATATTTATTTCCATTTTTAACGTAATTCGAAGGTTCACACAAAAATTACACATAACATGCACAAATTTGTTCAATAGAGTATCATTTTGATTTAATTACAAAGCATTTATAATAAGTAAATGGTGCCAGAAAGATGTAGTTTTACTTTCTCATTTAGGCAACAGTAAATAACTACGGTTCTTTATCCAACATAGTGAAATAAAATGTAGAGTAGTAAAAACCTTACAAATAGTGTAATACACTTTAAATATTGCATTAACTGTATCATATAATAATAATAATAATAATAATAATTATTATTATTATTATTATTATTCCATTACATCACGACTAAAGATGTTACGAGTCGGCTGAATATAAAATCTACTCCAGGTTGCAACCAGCTACCTAAGGAGCAGATCCGGTGACTATCAGTGCCTCTACAATACTTTACGCAAAATGTGGGCTGTTCCAAATAAAGCAATTTCTTGCACTTCCCAGTCTTTTGAATTACCTGGGAGTTTAGACAAGTTCTTACTCAAATTTGGCGGAATAAATCCCAGAGCTCCGATAACTATCGGGACGACCTGTGCTTTTACGCCCCACATTCGGCTGATCTCGATTTCCAAACTCTTGTATTTAAGACGTTTCTCTGCCTCCTTGGTAACGACGTTTTGATCGCAAGGTACAGCAACATCGATAAGTAAACACGATTTTTTCGCCAAATCCCGGATAACTATATCCGGTTTGTTTGCCGCTATCGTGCGATCAGTTTGAATTTGTTGGTCGTACAATATCGTACACAATCCAACAGACGTCACCGGTTTTGGTGAGTGTTCGTACCACTTGGGGCATGTGTTTGGAACTTCGAGGGCGGTACAGATCTGCCAGTGGAGGTAGCTACACACCCTGTCATGTCTTTTCAGGTATTCGGTCTTTGCTAGGATTGGACAAGCTGAGACAATATGATCAATGGTTTCTACTTGCTCCAGGCAAATGCGGCATTTATCATCTTGGGAAATTTTGAGAACCGCTTTATCATAATGTCGTGTTCTCAAGGCCTGATCTTGGGCAGCTATTACAAGTGCTTCCGATTCTGGCTTCATTCTTCCCCTTTTAAGCCACATAAATGATTGATCTTTATTGATCTGCACCTTGTCCATTCTTTTTAGGTATTGTCCGTGGAGTGGTTTGTCTCTCCACGATTTCTTTAACATTTTTTGTGTCTCACACTTCATGTTTAGCAGCATCAGAAGTTCATTGTCTGTGTTATTCGACGTGTCTTGCCTAGTTTTTTTCGCAATGCTTCTAGCTACACTAACAATGCCTCTGTTTCCCATTCTTCGGTCAGATTTCATGACCTGCATCATTAGAGGGTCATCTTGATGGCTGACTACATACTTTCCCATCCCGACTATTGCGTTGTGCCAGGAGGCCTCAATTTGTCTGAGGCCTCTTCCTCCTTCCTTACGTGACACATAAAGTCTATGTATATCAGCTCGAGGGTGGGCAACATGATGCATTGTTAGCAGTTTTCTGGTTTTCGATCCATGGTGCGAATTTCCTGCTCCGTCCAGTCCACTAGTCCAAAACTGTATTCGGCTACAGGTACCGCCAAACTACCTATTGCAGAAATTTTATTCCTGGAATTCAGAGCGGACTGCAGGACCAGTCTCACTCTCCTATAATACTCCCTACGAATTCTCTCTTTCATTCTGTCATTCGAGATGGTTTCACATTCTTCAATGCCCAGATATTTGTAAGTTTTACCTGGCTCAAGATCTTGAATCACAGTGTGCGTATCAATTTCAATATTCTCAGACGTTGTGAGTTTCCCTCTTTTTAAATTGATTTTTGCACACTTGTCAAGACCAAACTTCATGCAGATGTCATTGCTAAGTCATTCACGACAGACAGCATTTGGAGAGAATCGCTCATTCTTAGCAAACACTTTCAGATCATCCATGTAAAACAAATGTGATACTGGCCTTTCATCACCATGGAGCTTAAAACCAAAGTCAGCTTGCGACAACTGTCTCGATAGTGGGATCAAACTAATGCAAAACAGCAGAGGGGATAGTGAATCTCCTTGAAAAATACCCCTGTTAATCTGAATACTTCTGGTTTCTACTGCTTCTTTTCCGCTGTGGATTAGTAACCTGGTACTCCACGACTTCATACTAGCCTTGCAAAATTCAATAAGTCTAGGATGAAATCGATAGATCTCCAGGGTCTTCAAAATCCAATCGTGTGGTACACTATCAAAGGCCTTTTGGTAGTCAATCCAAGCCATGCTCAAATTACGTTTGCGTTTCTTTACATCATTCAAGATGACTTTATTCAGTAGCAAGATTTCCTTACAGCCATAAGAGCCTTTACGACATCCTTTTTGTTCAGCTGGCATTAGATGATTCTTATCTAGATGTCTGTACATTTTGTCAGCTATGGCTGAAGTTATAACTTTGTACAGTACTGGCAGACAAGTAATTGGCCTGTAGTTCTTCGCCAAAGAGCTGTCTCCCGCTTTGGGTAGCAAATACGTGATGCCGCGTGTGAGCCATTCCGGGATTTCCTTTGGGTTTTCAAAAATTTTATTAACAGCCTTTGCTAGATGAGAATGTATTGCTGTTAATTTCTTAATCCAATAAATCTGGATTTTATCAATCCCGGGGGACTTCCAGTTTCCCATGTTCTTAATTGCTTGGAAGAGGTCCTCTTCCGAGAATTGGTGAACATCTTCCACTGTTTCTACAAGTTCATCGGCAGCATCAACTTCAGATTGAAGCCATGATGCGTCTTTGTTGTAGGATCTGCTCTCCTCCCAGATTCCTGCCCAAAACGCTTCGACGTCTTCTCTTGAAGGAGTGACAGCTTTGCCATTCGGTTTTTCAGTTAGATTGCGATAGAATCTCTTCGCGTCTGTTTCAAACAACCGGTTCTGTACACGGAAATCTATTCTACGTTTGTAACGTCTAATTCTTTGAGCCCATGCTTGAATTTTCTCTTTTAGCTTTTCAACTACCATTAGCCTGCTGGTGTCATTTTCAATTTGGTATTTTTGTTCAACATTGAATATTTTTCGTTGAACTTTAGAGGTGTGCATTGATTTAGAAGATGCCTCAGCTAAGAGTGATATTTCGCGCCGGGTGTCGGCTATCCGTTTCATAATTCTGTTCAACCATGGGGGTACAGAGCTGTTTACTCTGTTTTGCTGTCGGCCGTCGGTGTTCTTGGCTGGCCCCAAAATTATCTGAGATACTAGATATCCAGTTGCATATATGATGTGATTGATTTCAGTAATATCTAGATCTCTGCCTGGGGTCTCCACCACCTCATTTAAGACAGAATTCACTGTTTCTATCACTCTTTTAGCTTTGGCAGTTTCGTATATTCTCCTCAACGGTTTGCGAGATTCAAACGGAAGTTGACTAACTCTTTCTATCTCGCGCCGAAGGAGATTTCGCATTATGTCCTTATCGTGTAATTCATTGCCAGATGAATTTTCACCACTGACGTGTGTTTCACCGGAAATAGATGAACCTTCCACGGGATCATCATTTTCAAGTTCTACATGTTCGTCATGTGGGTTGTTCGAGCGAAGTACATACTCCGCATTTCTCTCAATGTCAGCAAGTTGTTCTGCTGTGAATTTTCCACTGCTGAGTATGTACCGTCGTTGACTGGCAAGCTTCTTTGAGTCTAGGTTAGGTCTGATATCTGGGTTCCGCTCTCTCCATACCTTGAAAACTTCTATTTCTGAGCCCCCATTTTTCGCTTTTGCATAGTAAAAGCACCACATCACCTCCTTTAATTCATCCCGGGTCCATCTCTGACGATGGCTTCGAGCTACTGCCGGCTCTGGGTCCCTGGGACTAACATCCGTGGATGGCCAGACGTCGACAAGGTGACATTAGCTCGGTTTCTGAGCAGGTATGGGACATTGGTAGAACAAGGCACGTTAAGGTTCATTACATTGCTTGTTCTATCCATTTTGCTCATTAGTTTGAATTGAAGATTCGCAGGATGCAAGTTCGAGTTCACAGATCACACTTAACCTTCGGGTTGTTTCCTGCCATCCGTTACTGCGACCCACAGTGGCCTCGGGGCATCCCCCCGCAGGGTCCAGCAAGGGGTCCCTCCGATCGCCAGTCGGCATTACTAAACCCTACGGGATTTTCACTGACTGCTGAAGGCAGCCTCCTTCGCTGGCTAATGCAAGGTTCGGGCCTCCACTCTAATCAGTGGCCTGGTGTGCCAACCCAGTTTCTCTCCTGTACCCTCTATGGGCCGACAGCAGGAAGTCCAAAGGTTCATGACCCTTCCCTCTCTACTTACTTCCCACTCTCCTCAAAATGGAGTACTTCTTCGTCTGACCCCTCACCTTCAACCTATTCAGCAAGGGAGGCCCTACCGGTAGCTAGGCTACCACTGACATAGCTTTAAGGCTCATGGGGGTACTCAAGCTCCACCACCAACTGCAAGGTCGTGTACTCCCTAGGTGGAGTTATTATTATTATTATTATTGAAATTGATGTAAATTCTCCTGTTGATCCTGATATAATTGTAGGTGTTGATGGTACGAATAAATATATGTATTTGACCATATAGGATCAATCAAAATTGATTACAGGAATTAAACTTCTTTTAAAAAACATTTATTATTGGCTCAACGTTTCGCATGCTTTGTACATGCCTTGTCAAGAGCAATTATGGCAACGGTTAACAATGTTAAATAAATTAATATAAAACAATAGAATTTACAATTTTTAAGTTAAATATTTACAATACTGTTACATCCACAAAACCCTGAAGGTTTGTCAAAACAAATATTTACATTATGCAATTGATGAGAGTAGCACATTTAGATATGTTAAGGAATAAACATTTCAAACATGTAGGATTGGCAAAAAAAAATAACACAATTATGGAAGTTGGTGCAGCATTAACATTTTATAAATTTGGTTCAGCTTCTGTATGTCACTTTTTGTGTTCATCGTATCATTCATTATTATATACAACATTTCAGCGATTAGCCTTTTTGATGTTTGTTTTTCATAATGTAAAATTTTGACTTTACATTATTTTTAGGGTTTTGTGGATGTAACAGTATTGTAAATATTTAACTTAAAATTGTAAATTCTATTGTTTTATATTAATTTATTTAACATTGTTAACCGTTGCCATAATTGCTCTTGACAAGGCATGTACAAAGCATGCGAAACGTTGAGCCAATAATAAATGTTTTTTAAAAGAAGTTTAATTCCTGTAATCAATTTTGATTGATCCTATATGGTCAAATACATATATTTATTCGTACCATCAACACCTACTATTATTATTATTATTATTATTATTATTATTAATATTTTAATTTTCAGTCTCATAACATTTCCATGCACTAGCTACAACCGGTTTTTCGTGCCAAAGTCAAACCTGTTTTAGCTCATTATATACATATTCCCTCATTATGGCTCTCTGCACTTCTTACGTTTGAAAATTCACTGGAGTCAAACATATTCTTCTATTCTCGATGACAATTTTTTGTTCTTCGAAAAACTGAACTTGTTATTATTGTTCACTCAATTGAATACAGAATTTGGTGCTTTCGGACACTCTGTATGTACACACACAGAAGTTAAATATTGCTAATATTATCATATCTTGTCGATAATGGAGGTGTGAGATTCGCGTTTTCAGTAAAACTATAACTTCTTTGCAAGAGATGTTTGTCACTAATCCCCGGTGGGCGAGATCGCTAAGTCAATAGTGTTTTAGCGATCTCGGGCCCAAGGATCGCGGGTTCGAGTCCCGACTTGGGCATTGTTGTATTTGTGTTCGCCCTTTCACCTCCTGTCATCACCATAGCAAGTCATATTCACAGTTACCATAACGTTAAACCGAATAGAGGTCTCTAATGACCTAGATGATGATGCGACTTGAAATAACGAAAAAAAATGTTTGTTAATCCCTCCAACAACACTCAAAATCCAATAACCGCTCAAGAGAGCTGTAATTGACTGAGAGAGAGCCCGTCTCTCTTTTCATCATAGCGATGTGAAATACGTGTGTACGTCTCTTCCTGAACAGTAGGTCAAGACGTGTCGTATGGCATCTCACTTGCTCTGAATGGGCGCAGATTTTCGGATAAAGAAATGTAGAACACACACAAATCAGCTAATTTACGTTATGTTGTAGTGGTTGCTGGTGGTTCTTAGCAGACAAAATGACAGGATTAAAATTAATTTGTACATTGACTTTTTAGACACATGTTGAGTATTCGACTGGAAAGGTTATTAGAGAAGAAAAATGATCTTAACGTATCTAGAATCAATATTCAGTGATTATTAGAGACCGGAAAAATATGTAGTATTAAACGTCAAAATATGTACATAAATATGTCATGAAAACAGTAAGAATACGTAATAAACATGTAAAATCGGATTAAATATGTAATATTAAAATTCTTTAATTAAAGACAATTTATATAGAAAGAAATTAGAAAAAACTGCTCACTTTATATCATACGACTTTCTCGTCAGTAGTAAAAGCGTAATATATTGTAATCCAGGACTGTAGATTAGCAGCCAGACTAATGGCAATGGAAGCCATCGCACAAACTGGCGAGATCTACGACCAGCAAACATACACTGTAGCATCTTCATCGAAGTTTTAAACGTCGCCCATCGCAAATTTTTCTTAATTAAAGTTACAGATCACAAAACGCGGTGTCAATGATAGTTTGGACACGTAATTTCCCCAATAACATAGGGAAAATGCTGATGTTAAAAAACACATTTTTTGATAAAAAAATATGGAATTAAATTGAAGAAAATTGATAAAATAAGAAAATATATTGTGAAAACAGCTAAATATGTAAAATATGTAATACAGTACTAAATATGTAAAAATATGTAACGAAAAAAATCGATATTGTGTTTGGAGGGCTATGATTCGCCAAGATTACAATTTTGAGAACAGTAAGTACAAAGACAAAAAATATGTAATTACATAAAAATCCGGTCTCTAGTGATTATATTCATTGACGTTAGAAATTGAGAATGAAAAATAAATAACGCTTTTATACCATAAGTTTTATTGATTTATTTGTTTATTTTAGATCGCTGTGCAACTGCATGGCCAAAGTTTGTTCTCACACATTCAAATAAATAAGCCGACTTCACAGAAAATATGTTTAAATATTTATACAATAGTGAAACAATTTTAATTTTACATCAATATCTCGCTTGCGGAGTGGGGAAATCTGTCAATGGAAACGGAGTGGTGAAACAGCCATTTACGACCGGATTTTCCAAGAGTTCCAAGAGTTCATATTATTAGTAGAGTATATGTGTGATCCGTTATCTAGCAAGCTTCGAATGTGGTCATTGGATGAAAACTGATGTTGTGTGGCAGAATTGGATGACAATGCTCACACGTAATTCCACTACTTCTGCAGTCTGTATCTGGCTCAAACCCAAAGATCCTTTACAACATAGACCAGTAAAATGTTGGAAAGGATGGATTTGAAAGTCTTGGGTCATGAGAAACGAATACGAAATATTTGCAAGCAATAACAGCAGTGCTTCGACGCCTCTGAAGACATCTCGTATAATGGTGTATTTAAAGAAGTTCTCACGCCAAAAATGTTTTTTGTGCCTTAAAAATCTCTGAAGAAATGAATTATAATTGTCGATTGAGGCTAATGTAAATCTCAAAAGCTGCTGTTCAGTTTTAAGAGACCTCATTATTTTTTATATTTTATTAAAATTTAATTTGCATTGATTACTATAATGGCATTTCCAAGAGAATTGAAGACAGATGGTTGGATTGTACTGAAGATTAAAAAAGTTATTCGTTGCTTCGCGTTATTTCTAACAAGCTCCATACCATACATCCCCGGTCAAAGAGGACCTTCATCAACCAATTCATTAGGAGCCGTAATACGCATGCTGCTTAGTTTCAGGGCAAAGCGGCGTTTCGGTTGAATGCTCCGCCTCAAGAGACGGAGCGAAGCGTGTTCGTCAAAGGAAAGCTGCCCCAACGCGCGGGAAAGTTCCGAGAAATGTCGCTCTGGGCGCCACAGTCGCCCGTAGATGCGTATTATTCACGCTCCAAAGCGCATTAAATGTGGCTGCTATCGTTCTTCGTTCTCCCTTTGTGCGATTTGCATCACATTTTGCAGAGGAGGGATGAACCCTAGTTGCATGCAGAATGAGGTTTCTCTGAATATCGATAGTTCAGTTATTGATAGTTGAGCAATTGATAGTTTCACAGTATCGTGATTACAACCTGTTAAATAATTTAAGAAGAAAATGGTTATAATCAATTTAGCATAGAGATTAAACGTGAATAAGTTTAATGTACAAGGATTTTTCATTTCTCATAATTTAAGCCCCTTATCTCTTCGGTTTTCGCGACCTCAATATTTTCTTCCCCATTTCCAACTATCTTCACGAACACTTTCCAGTGTATAATCCTCCTGAATGGTATTTATACTCCAGCAATCCGGTTCTAGAAGCGCCAGGAGGCATTAACGGTCACTCTGTACGTGGTTTCCAGAAACTGTGCAGGAGTTTACCAACCTGGCGAGCGTTAGTTCGTGTAGCCTTAACTAACGTAATCAGAAGGCTCATGTTAGCAGATCATCTATTTATTTTTCTCATAGGTCCGTGTCGCCATTACAGCTACTACTCCGGAAAGCGGAGTAAGGTAAAGGATTCCAGAGTGACGAAATGGTTGGAAGACTGTCACCATGGAACAATCCTAAAGCAAATAACCATGTGCAAGGCGGAATTCGAACTGTCGCGTGGCGACATGCAGCAGGTGGTTGGCAATCCTTCTGGTCAGTACCAGCGTAGCTGTAACCTATATAAACAGGCTGTTCTTGTTCGCTTAATTTTATCATCCTATACAGTTTGGGGTTCCCCTAGTCCTCTTCTTTTAGTCCCTTTACATATGGTACAGAGTGACGTGCCATCCTCGGAGCTGGCAGCCTCCATCAGCGTAGTCCTGAGGCGGCGCGTCACTTTGGAGTACTGTGGTTGATTTGGAAGTTTTAGTGAGTTGGGAAGGGGGAGGGCAGTTTCCTCAAGAAGAAGTATTATTCATGACAACGCACTATTTATTACACATAATAAAGAAGAGAGAGGGAGGGGGACGATAAATTAGATGAAGGAGATACGTGGAGTCGAGCTCAGAGATGGAGGCCTCTTGACTCTGTGGACAAGGTGCGGCGGGGACGACAGCGGCGGTGGCGGCGGCGGTGGCGGCGGCGGTGGCGGAGTTCTGAGACCGCGTCATCATTGAGGAGGCTCCTGATATATTATATGCACTTCACTCGATCCTCACGTGTACCTCCCTGTCTCACATCTGCTACTGTCTCTCTGACTCCGCGGGGCCCTATTATATTGGCCCCTCGCTTGCATTCTTGTAGGTCGCAGCTGGAATGTTTTGCTTGCCGTTGCATGCCGCTTGACTTGGGTCTTTCCGCCGGCGCGGTGTGGTTTAATATAGGTTCGCCACTTTTTCCCATAGACTTCGTCATTTTTTGAAACTTGTCCCTAGCTTTGATGCAGGTTTGTCCGCAATCAAGCACACTAGCTGCGGTCGAGCAGCGGTTGACAATGGGTGGCCTATGTCGGTGAGGAGACGTTGATAGAATCATCTCTCTCACTAGCAGACTGAAGTCAATGGCCTAGCTAGTAGATCCTCCCCGTGATAGGACCTCTATGCTTGCATCCGCCCGACCGCGTTGGCAATCGCAGACCTATGACGGCGAGGAGAGGATGAACATCTCCCACCAACAAGGCCACGCCAATCGTCTACCTTTACGAATTGCCGATTGCTTGGATTATATGACTCTACATGGCAACCAGTGAAGGCGAGGAAAAGTTTGTAAAAATATTTTTCCCATTAGCAGTTTGCCTGATATGTGCTCTCGCCAACGGCCTCCACGTACGGATCCTCGAAAATCAAACTTTTTCTTCTTCTTCTCCTCTCTCAACTTTTTTCCTTTCAAACAAGAGAATATTTCGCACATTATTGCCTTCTCTCTTTTGATGCGTATATGATGTAAGATATTTAGTAACTATCTTTCATTTTTATGTACCTTACGAATGCTAAACTGGACGGCGGCGAGGACGTTTTTTCTGGAGAGGAAGGAGGTGTCGGTGCCGACTCGCAACGGGCGGTGGGCAATCCTTCTGGTCAGCACCACCGCTGCTGTAGACTATATAAACGGACGCTTGCGGCGTCCGCGTACTCTAGTCTTGCACTTTCCATCGTCGCTTGACGATGACGACCAACCGCCACGCCACGCTGTCTCTCTCGCAAAGTCCACATTGCCTTCGACACGTAAGTACAATAAATATGTATAATCTAAGTTGTGTCTCTGGTTCGAGCCTTACTCCCCCGCGGCGAGATAGTATAGGATTTCCCCGTTTCCTAACAACACGCGACAGAACCCTTCAAGCTCGGATCTTACGACACAGTCACTGTCTTCATTGATTGCGGTCGCGTCAAATTATACGGTCATTGCTCTCGTAAGTGTGGTGCATGATTTTATCACTGGAGGTAGCTGCGATATTTCTCCGATGGATGGTGAATCCGATGTCGATCTACACCTCGGCGTTTTCCCCAACCAGTTACCTCCCACCAGCAGGGCACCGACCCAGCCGGGACAAGCTCTAAGCATCCATTGGTCTCCCCGCATGAGTGGTAATGTAGTGCATGTCAATGTACGAAAGTAAGGAATGAGGATAAGACAAAAGAGCAGAAGAAGGAATGATCTCGTGCGGTCCGTTTGTCAGGGTACTGCTCCGGCATTCGTCTGATATTGATCAGAGAAACCACGATAAACCACCGATCAGAGCAGCCTGCCACTTGTTTCAGCCATTCAAGTTTTGAGTTTAGCCACTCCAGACAGTGGCTAAACTCAACCCAGCAATCTATCTAGTGTCGAAAAACTGCTATCGTTGGGTCTACAACTCAAGAAACAAAGAAAGATACTAAGAGTGCTGCGGTGACATGTTGAGTGTTCCAGAAGAGCAAAAGCGCCTAGTTCAAAATTCACCAATCTTTTAGGGTGAAACATGAGATCAGTCGGTGCTCCATCCTTTTATTTCCATTCTCTCCCTACTCTCTTTCTGAAGGTAGAACGTTGGTCTTATTACTATGTCCCATATGAACACACAACCAATCTAGGAAAGTCTGCCCAACGGCCTGCATTAACGGGTTCGTGACCAGAAAAATACATAGGATTCCTTCCCCTTCACCTCATCCCTTTCCCCAACCCAGGCAGCCTGCTGGGTTACAATAAATTCGAAATGGCTTCACTTCTGCTGCCAAACGAAGAGTGTTTGCTATACAAGGTGGCCCATTTAATTTGACAAATCAAAACAATTCGAAAAATACACAACGTACAAAAAGTGTCGAAGACAAAAAATTTAAATCTCCATGGGGAACATTTGTCATACTTAAAATGAAATTTCCCCGCTTACCCCTTGAAGATGAGACGGAAGCCAACTTTGAAATCTTAATTGGGAACACTCACTTTTTATTGCAGATTCGATTTCTACAATAAAAAATGCAAAAGTTTGGTCTAAAACATTTTCTGATCGAGAGACGATCCGATTATTTGTATTTATGAACGTCCAGGTTCTTCAAATCGCCCGCGCTGATTTAACCACGTTAAATTAAAATTCTTTATTGAAAAAATGAGGGAAATTTTCCATTTAAGATTTCAAAGTTGCCTCCCCCACCCCCGGCGGGCGGGAGAGGGAGATTTGGTTTTAGATCAGGCAGATTTTTACATTGGAGGTATTAACTTGTGTATCTGGAATATGTCTGGATCATCTCTCTTGATAAAAATGTTTTAGACCAAACTTGTGTATTTTTTAGTAAAGAATCCGAATCTGCAATAAAAAGTGGGGGTTCTCATTTAAGATTTCAAAGTTGACTTCCACCTCGCCCTCAAGGGGTGAGAGGGGAAGTTTGATTTTAAATCTGACAGATGTCCTCCTCGCAGATATTAATTTTTGTCTTTGACTTTTCTTGCATATTTTGCATATTTTTCAAGTAATTTTGATTTGTCAAGTTAAATGGGCCACCTGTATATACTAGTATCCATCAGTAGTGGGCGTTCACGTACACCAAGGCCGAATTGGGTTTAAGAACTATTTAAGGAGGAAAAATAAATGCTCTTCACTCACCGTCGTTGTAGTCGTGGTTGTGCCAACCATTTCGACTCAGCCAGTAGAGACTACATTCAATAGAAGTTACAGCTACATTGGTACAGATGTGGTCCACGGGACAAAGGTTTCTGAAACAAGTAATGGAAAGTCACGTTATTATTATTCGAAGAAAATGTGTACGAACATTTACGCAAGATCCGAAAACGAATCAAAATATGTGTACTGCGTAATGGACAGAATAAGTCATATAATTTGAACAATTCACTCTCTACAAGCTCTCAAAGATATTGTAGTTTGCATAATTGTACTTAAAGATTTGAAGTTTAAAGTCTTTCAAATCAGTGCAAGAGTAAGTGTCATTTGACAAAACAACATTTTAAGAAAACAAAAAGGATCGCTTAAGTTATATATTTGTAACCGTACTTCTTGTTATCCCTTGTTTTTCTTGATTAAAGAAGACATTTCTTGAGCATGAGACGGTACCGAAGATGGTGTCTGGTCAATCTTACAAAGAAAACCACGGAAGCCTCCGCCGACTTCCCTCCCCTCCTCCGAACCCCCTGCTCGCGATCGCCCTCCCAGCGCCCGGCTCGCTCGGTTCCCACTAGCAACTCATACAACAGACATGCACACAGACGCGGCCCTCGCCGGCCTGCCAACTTAATACAAAATCACTTGTCGTCTATCCGCTGTGGTGTGCACACGCTCGTTCGTGCAGCTCAAATAATCATTGTACCGTTCGTATGTGAACAACAACTGTGTGGTGGGCACGAACTCTCTCGAAATCTTCAACTAACGGTGCCGCTAATATTCGGCAACATATCTTCAACTAATTGTGTCGGTCTTATTCGGCAATATACAATTGTGATGCACACGCCTTCTCAAACTATTCAACTATTATACCTTTCAAATACGGTAGCCAACTTTCAATTCCACTAATATTCGGCAACATACAATTGTGTCGCACGCACTTCTTGAACTACTCAATTAATTGTACCGTTCCTACACGGACAACACTTCAGACTATTGCGGAGTGTCGAAGAGGTGATTATCTGCAACCGAACTTCGAGTTTCTCCAGGGAACTCCCAGACATCCTAGTACGTCGCAGAACTACCAACACGTCTAGTGCTGACGACCTAGTCAACGGAGCCTTGCTGCCTGATGCCTCTCCATGCATCGTTGTACTCCAGCCTGCTGCCGCTCGAACTATTGGATGAGTGTCAGAATTCTGTAAAGCATTTGCTAAAACAAAATAACTAAATTCCTCACGGCAACTTGAAACTAAATTTATCAAAACTTAACTGGAAATTATCTATTACAAACTTAACTTATAAATTATCATTCCCAAACAAATTATTTGTAAACTATTAGCTTCAAACTTAATTCATTGTATGATCATAACTTTGCCAAATCAAAAAAATTATATTATACTTAGTTATAAGCAATTCATTCATCTTCATCTAGATTAAGGTAATTATAAGGTTATTTTGTATTGTTTTGCATCAAAATACAAACAAGTGAAAATCACAAAATCCTTTTCCTGAACTACCAGAACCCACTTGCTCCTCCCTCCTGCAATCAGGCCCGCTGTGCAGATTCACTCTCAGAATAAAACAGTGTCGTTGGCGTATCACACATGACGCAATAGAAGCTAAACTGATTTTCGTGCGTGGCCAATAAATAGGCGTGACTCGGCTATGCATTAATACATTCGAGTAGGGGTAATCTCGTTTTAGATAATTCACTCTGTCACATCAGATATAAACCTTGAAACTGAAAAAGACGCTCTTCAGAAGATCCTACCCATTTATGTGTGATTTACCAAAATGGTAGCCAATAACATTACGAGGGAATGTATTTCAGAAGTATAGTTCAGTCAATAGGCGATCGTGGCGGTCGCTATGGAAATCAATAGTCGAGGCGGAAGAACATTGTTCGTTGAAAAATAAAAGAGGGATGTAGTTTTGAAGCTTGAAGATGACGGGGGACATTCACTCTTGTTCACGACATGGTAGCGAGCTGGTCAAAGATTTACCTGTGGTTGGGAATAAGAATTCTGGCATTTTAAAGTAATTCAAACGAAGTCATATTAAAAAGGATTAGGAACCGGGATAGGTAATAGTTATTACCAGAGGACGTGGGAGGAAATATAAAATTTGTTTTCATAATATTAGAGCAAGATAAGATACAATTCAGGAAAAAGGCTGGGACTTTGTTCATTGTGGAACAGTACGCTTATAGGTATCCGTCCGTGACACATACATAGGGAAGTTAACGGGACATTAATATCTTAATTTAATGGACGACACAGTTTGGTATTGAACGAACGGAGATTTTTTCGGAAGAATGAAGTCATCGCGGGACAACTGAGAAGGTTCTACGAGGAGCCGTCGACAGGGAACTCGAGAATGCGCGCAAAGAATTATAAAGTGTACAGGTCTTTTGTTTTTGAACTATTAGAAATGCAAAACTGGTCATGACCAAAAGAATTTGTGGTTTAACAAAAACTTTGAAGCTTGTATAACAGCTACCTTGTTTTAGAGTTTAATAATTTTTGTATAATAAATCAAAATTGATATTTTGGAAAGAAAGCTGATCATTATTTTACAATAAGTGAAATCCAAAATTAGACGTTATTTTAACAGAATTTTCAGATTCCTCGCCACTCCGTACGGATGGCAGATTGAGAAAGTGATTGCAGAACGGGTAAGCAATTGGATTTTTCCCCTTCTTTGTTACCCAGGACTTTCAATAAGAATTTTCTGCCGAAAATTCGCCGTTTTTCGCGCAGTATTACATAACTCTCTCTCTACTGCGCAAGCGGTAGCGAGAAAGTAAAAATGACTGATCCTGAACTGGAAGGAACTGCACTAAGTTACTACGCACAATTCCGCATCGTTCACGTACACTACTTCCCTCTTTCCTGCTTACTGTTGAGCCCTGTGTACAATCCATTAAGGGATATGTGCAGTTGGTGGGCAGCCTGCCACGCACGTCCTGTTTCTGAGTTCCGACCCTCCGGGCCGAAACCTGCCAGGACGTCAACTCCGATCTGCGTGAGTCGCGGCGGGCGGACGAGTTATGGCGCGCGGAACCACAAACTAAGAGGATTCGCTCTGACGCCAAATACCAGCGCCGTCCCCGGGGACACAGCCTGCTCGCAGCGGGTTATCGCTGCGATGCAGAGGGAAGCAGAGCAAATCCGGATGGACGTAACATTGGAAAATACTGTTGCCTATGGAAACAAGTGATTAAGAGTTAATAATAATAACAATAATAATAATAATAATAATAATAATAATAAAAACCGAGCGAAGTGGCGCAGTGCATAGCGCGCTGACTTAAAAGTCGGGAGACCCAGGTTCGATCCCCGGACTGACCTTCCTGACTGGGGTTTACGTTGTTTCCTTCGGTCATACAGACGAATCCTGGGATGGAACCGAACTCTCGCCCCTCCCCACCTCTCTCCTCTCTCCGCCCCTCCTCTCTGCGCACCTTGCGTCTCTCCCCACCTCATGCTTCTCCCCGCCCCTCGCCTGTCCCGCCTCGCGCCTCTCCCCGCCCCGCGCCTCTCCCTGCCTCACGCCTCTCCCCGCCTCGCGCCTCTCCCCGCCTCACGCCTCTCCCCGCCTCGCGCCTGTCCCGCCGAGCGCATCTTCCCGCCCCGCACCTCTCCCCACCTCGTGCCATTCCCCGCCTCTCGTCTCTCGCCCCCCCTACTCTCGAACTTCTCTACCTTCTCTCCCCGCCTGCGGGTGCTTGTACACTCTCGCCCAACTTCCCCCGCCCGCCTTGACCCAACGCAGCATGCCAACCAATCCTCCCCCCATGCAGCTCCGCTGCTGCGCCGCCTACGCGATGAAGACGTGCGCTAACGCTAACGTCGTCAGACGTGTGCCTTTTTCTGATAATGCGGCGTTTGAAGTGAGTTGTTTCTTGTTCTGTCCTTGTTAGGACTTACTGCAATTATGTTGTGTGCACTATTTGCCTGAAAATTATTTGTGCAAGCAACTGTGATAGCAACTTATGCTGCTTCCGGAGGGATTAAAAATAGACATGTTTCTCAAAGATTAAAATTTATTATTTGAAGTTTACTGCGATTTTTAGTAGAAATGCAATTAGTATTTTGGTGGAAATACTGAACACTTAAAAGTATTGAAGGGTAAACGGTACAATGATTGGCCACTTAAGAGTTGTCACAGTATTAACCCATTTTAAAAGTAAAATTTTGAAAATTTGATACTAACTTTCTACTGTCCAATGGTCCTTTTACTTATTCCAACTAATTTCCGTCGGAAAATGAACATTACGTCATTAATTAAGTTTTTAATAAAAACGTGTCATTTTGTACAGTGATTGGCCAGAAATTATAGTGATTGGCCAACATGATGCCAGTGATTTGCCATTGAAGTATTTCTAACAAAAACAACTTGTTTAACGATATATTTAATTAATTATTATATTACCCATGAAAACACAACTTTTAAGTTATAGATTGAATGTAACTTTAATTATTTATGTAATGCCGTTGGATAATTGCAATATTCTCGATTGCCAAAATCTGAGCATATTTGACTTTATTCGTATGTCAAACGTGAGTTCTGACCCCCAATACAGACCTTTATATGAGCTTTATTTCATCATTCAAGTTACGATGTACCTTATAATTTCTTCAAATCATATTTTGATGCTCACATACGAACGTTGACACATGAACAAGCGACTTTACTTGTCCATGTAGTACTTACGGGATGTCTTCTTAAAAGAGCCTTGACGCAGCCTTCTCCTGGACGGTTGTTGTTGAACGTATCGGGCCTTGGTTTATCAATTAAAAATTGTTGAACGCTACTCTATAGATCTTTCTTCTTCCTAAGAAAATCATTCCTGGCTAGTTCACGTTCCACCACTAGACTGGCTTCTTCTTTAGATAAATCACTATCAGGACCTAGTGCTTTTTGTGATGTGGATTATTTAAACGAAACTGCAAACTAGTTCTGGGAACACCAAATGATTTTTAAAAGACGCACAGATGCTCCATTATTTTTAATACATTTCATAGGATTTACTATGGCTCCAGCATCATACTACTGTTTATGCATCTTTGGCATTGTAAGATCACTTATTTCCGGCGTATGCAGTACCTGAGTGCAATATTGTTAATCTACGATTAAAAAGAATGTGACAACAATCATCAGCAGAGCGGCCAATAACACAATCTACAAACTATCGAAGATTCAGTCATTGGCTACCCCCTGCGTCACTAAATATGCAATGCTAGGCTTCTCATTTTCAGCTGACATTATTGTCACTCAATACGATTTGTGTTTCCCGACATATAATTGTGATTTAATTACCGCCGTAATCAACAAACATCACTATTGGATATCAGGTTTCTAAAGAAAATCTTAAGAAATCGTTATGTACTATGAACCCTCACAGCACTCTTAACAAACATCCCCCATATTGGCAACAGTTGCACTATTGCGGTCAAAGTCAATATTGCATAATAAATACTCAGAAAGGGTCCCTTCGCACCATTTACTAGCAAAATATTAGAACCCTGTTTTAGAACAAGCAGTAATTCCAATTATAATTGGAGTGGTCTATCACTGAGGGGTTGCCAATCATTGTATCGTTTACTCTGTATCTAAATAAGGTAAATATAGAAAGGAAAAAATGTAGATAAAAATGCAAAGTACACATTCATTGAAAACAAAACAAGACATAGCATTTAAAGAGGGGATGTTTGTATTCTCCCGGTAAATAATGGATAATTGAGAACAAATTCAATAAACAACATCAAATAATTCGAAATTTTTGCTCCTTGAAAACCTCCAAAGACTTTTCTAAACAAGAACAGGTGATCTTATCAAGAATAAGAACTGGTCATTGTAATTTTAGTCACAAGCATCTTCTAACCAGAGATCCCCCTCCCGTCTGTGTGCCCTGCAATACCTCTCTCAACATCCATCATTTGCTATACTACTGTAATCTATTTGAGGACAACAGACGCGAGCAGAATATTGATGAACATGATGAAGAACTAATCCTAACATCCGAGGATTATCAAAAAAAAATACTACATTTCTGTAAATCTTGTAATTTCCTAAATGACATATAATTCTTTTAAATATGATTCAAAACTGTTAAATTTTTCTGTATAATTTTTCTGTTTAATTATTGTTTATTATCATTGTCATTGTGAGAGTATTGTGTCATTGTGTTATTATTATTGTCATTGTGTATCATCAATTATCATTGTTTTTATAACTAAAGAAAATATTATGTATTGTACAAATTTGTAGTCGCTAATAACCATAGCTGTTGATGCGACTTAAAATAAACAAATTAAAAAAAACAAATAACAAAAAGAACGATTTAGGCGACACTGTTGATCGCAGACGGAGAGGCAGACGAACGTCACGGGTTGATTTTTTGGAAGGCCCACGACACCTCTATATTCTGACTACTCGAGTTAGAGGAAGCAATTTACTTATTAATAGGAATAAGATTTATGTAACCTGTTGTTACCAGAGTCCGACAGAATGAGATTTCTGTCAAGAAAACGCGGATTTCCGCCACAGCATTATAATTCTACATCTTTTCTCCGTCAGTATGTAGTAAAGCCAGAAAGTGAAAAGGCTGCTTTACAATTCGCTGTTTTATTGCGAGAAAATAAGTTTTCTCTGAAATGTCCGCTTCATACAAAGATATCACGTGAAAGGATAAAAGTCTTGCTTATGAATTTTTAATGTTCTTTAGTTTATTTTGAAAGGGAGACACAGA
This sequence comes from Acheta domesticus, assembly GCA_031308135.1. NCBI lineage: Eukaryota > Metazoa > Arthropoda > Insecta > Orthoptera > Gryllidae > Acheta > Acheta domesticus. The sequence continues at coordinate 167,591,526 of JAHLJT010004567.1, forward strand.
GACTCGGAGTACTCTGGGAAATAAGCTCTCTGTGTTTACAGAAGACTTTAATTAAGAGAAAGAAAATTTACAATAGACAACTTTGGAGGAACGATTTTAAAAGAAATTATAATGAGAATACTAAAATTTTGCAAAAAATGAAATACATATAAAATGCTGTGTATCACAATTCCTTGAAGGGTACTATATATTTCACAAACTTCTACAAAGAATAAATATTTTCTAAATATTAAAAATCGTGTTATAAACATTTGAAGGTTGGAATGAAATAATATGTGTACAGTATGGGCAGACTACGATATCTCAGCTGAAACACAGAAGCCTCTACTGCATCATTAATCGGGACGCCGCAGTTTTCGAATCCCGACGGCTCGCAAATTTTCAACATTACTTTGATCGAACCGCAATTCAAACGCAGTCTGGAGGAAAATTCTAGCGACCTTTTGCTCTAATCGGCAGTTTTTCGTGATTTCTCTGATCAATATCAGACAAATCCTGGAACAGTTCCCTATCAATCGGGCCACCAACCATGCATGATCTTTCCCTCCTAATGCTCATCTTCAGCTCTCCCTTTTCACACACATTTATACGTAAAACTGTAGAGAACGACACATGTCGGAGAACAGTCAAGAGTTTAGCGTTTGACCCGGCTTGGGCGGTGTTCCGCAGGGCTAACCTCTTCGCAGGCTGACGTGTAGGACAGTGCGGCATCTCACGTTCCAACGAGGAAGGAACAGCGCAACATTCAGGTATAAAATATGCATCACATCTATGGAAATAACAACCATTATGTTAAAGCACTAGAGAACACTAAATATTCCATCAATAAAATCAAAAATAATTGATTAACATATTCACAACTTCATGCGCTAGCGGAGATATCACCCAACCTCTCACATCTGAGACCGGGAGAGGTGGCACAGTGGATGAACTGATGTCACTGCAGTCCTTCTGACCAGGAAATCCTAGGATTTAAGTTCCGACACTAATAGGATTTTCAACTCTAGCTAGAGATCTACGTCGAGTTATTCGCAGTCTGGAGGAGATTTCTAGCGGCCGGCTGCCCTGATCGGAAGTCTTCCTTGATTTCTCTGGTCAACATCAGGCGAATGCCGAAGTACCCTAACAAAGGGGCCATGGACCGCGCGCGATCTTTCCTTCCTCTTCGTCCTATCTTCACCATTTACTTACAACAAACTTAATTGCACTACACATATCGGGAGAGCTTAGAACTTTTTCCGGCCGAATTCATCAATCAATGGGAAAGGAGGGCAAAAGAATGAGAAAAAATGTCACGCACGGTCATTGACCCTTCTGTAAGCGCTGTTCCATAATTTCCCTGGTATTGATCTAAGAGAATAATAGAAAACTACAGATCTGAGCAGGCAGTCACGAGAGTTCTCTTCTAGACAGCAGCTGAATTCCACCGCTGTATCCAGTGGCAAAAACCCGCCACCATCCAGAATCGAACACTAGCGCCTCTAGGTCAAGAGGAGTTGCAGTGGCCACTATGTCACTTCGTTTTAATTCACTTCGCACATGCACGTTAGTGTACTTATCAATCCCTCCAGCCTGCTGCAGTTCTCAAGTTTCTAAAGGCTAGCTGAACCTGTGTGATTACAAGCACCTGTGTATCGCTCAGATGAAAGTGCTGTAGAAACGTTTAGACAAAAATAATGCATATCCATGAATATACATTGTTTTATATTTAGCAAGATCTTTACACATAAATATATGGATACTGTTTTGGTTATAACAGCAAATTCTGTTATTAATCTTAATGTATGTAACCAAATTTATAAAATACAATTTCTAAATAATAATCAAAACTTTCTGACCTCTATAATGTTTCTGTAGATACCACAAGAATGATAAAAGAAAGTAAATAGAATACTTAAAATTGATAGACACAATCGTTTTAACGATCATACAACACGATGTTCTGTAAGCAAGATCAACTGCTCCCCAATTTCCCGTGAATTTGCCTAGTTGCACATGACGCCATCTTCCCATTTCTATTTTAGCCGCGCATTTCAAAATCTACTAAATGAAAATCACATTAATAAAGGAAGGATGTGATATATTCAATATACGGTGTAGTGACCTCCACTTAATTTTTTTGTCATTTTTTGATACCTCACTTGTTTAAAATCGTACACTGGAAGGGGAATAGCAGGTACAACAAAATCATTCGGTTTATAACTTTAATATACATGATGGCTCTCCTCGTAAAAAGTTTGGGCAATCCAAGGCAAACGCACAATGTGTACATTGAACTAGGAAGCATCTCACAAAGCAATTGATAAGCAACTCCAAAAGCTACGAAAGGTCACGAAGCGAAGTTGACTCAGTCAGTTTAGAACAGACGACCATTATTTTGTTTACTTTTTACTCATCCCAGAAAGTCACAGTTACTTATCTGCGCCCGCCCGCAGAGAGGAGTTCTCATCTTCGTATCCGCACGAGTGGTTCTCATGGAAGCCACTGCTACGCGCCATGGGAAGTAGTTCTCTTGCCTTCCGCAACTTTGACAATTCTTCAAGTGATTTTTTTAAGTGTTGTAATAGTTTATTTTCCAATTTTATTTTGTGCGTGCTATGTGGAGATATTTATGAATGACGACATTTAACACAGTTCTACCTATCTCTCTGTTACATTAATTAATGTGATTTCGCAGGGTTCGCGTAATTAGAGGCAGATTTTACGAATTTTAGTAAATGATTTAACGCATGATTTGTTATTGTTCCAATAAAGCTGATAGGTATCAGGTGTTGATTACGTCAAAACACGAAACAGAACACTGCAGCAGAACAAAAGCATGGCTTTCCTGGTCTCACGGTAAGTTACCACTGCGAAATGCTTTGAAACAACAAATGTGTACCGGTGGTTGTATGTTTCAGATCAAGTAACAATTGAGAATGCAATAATTCATATTACTTTTTAGGTATGTCTGCTGTTTCTTTTGGAAACTGCAATTCTTCTCTTAATTTTTTGTAACCATTTTCTTGTTAATGATAATATTGGATACGCTAGATTATGAAGTGTCCATTTAATGCATAATTTGTGAGTAATTCAAATAATCAAACAATTCTTTTTCGTATCCAATTATAATCCTCCTAATTCTGATTTCTTATTTTCTTATTCAATATCCATTTTAAACATCCCTCAATACACTCCGCATCCCGCTATGAATGGTTGAATAATACTGGGGCATTTATCACACTCTACGTGAACGTAAACCTGCGAAATAGTTTCTATTTAAAACCTAAAATTTAGTGCACGTTAACTTATAGAAATAGCTCACGCTTTTCAAAGTTACTATTGATCATCTCTTTCAGAATTCAAGTTTTTACAGGCAGGAGTTTAAGTCTAAAATAACCATTTTGAATCAACCGTATATTATCACGTGTCAAACATACGTAGTATAGGACGATAAAATATTCCTTTCGTGAATAATACTCCAAAGAAATGTGACGGATATGAACGATTTATAAGTCGCCATGTACACAAAAGTCTGAAAATGTTCTACTACCTTGTAATGAATTGCCCACAGAAGCAGACCAAAGAAATTTAAGACGGGACCATTAGAGTTTTTCGATTATGGTATAAATAATAGATGAAAACTAAGCTAAAAATAAAATTTTAACAATGTTATCATCTCTCCACCCGATCCCTTCCAGACGATTTTCGGCAGTGAGACCTCCGGACAACAATGGTCTTGACGTAAATTGATACTCGTACGTTTTCTCGAAGATACTTTGTTATAGTGTAACTTTTTACAATTATAATATTTCAAAATAATATTTATTCTTTTAAAATCAATAAAAATTATTTCAATGGAAATTAATGAAACATTGAAACAAAACAATTATTTAATTTGTCAGAATCCTATTTTCAGTTTTCAAAATCATTCAAATATTTTTCTTTATAATAATTACAATTACAACAGTACTCTTTCTACACATCAGCTCCTTTTATACATCGTATTGTGATTTTACCGTTTTTCTCCCTAAAAAGGCACTTTTATTCCTTTCATTTGGTATCGGATGTAAATGTTGAATCTAGCATTTATATAAAGTCAAATACAACTCGGAACACTCGGGAAGTGTTGTTAAAATCTACATATGAGTAGTTATATTACTCCAAAACGAAACGTTCAAAGACCTTAAAATTTGGAATATTGGGACAAAAGGCCTCAAAGAAACATTTCGCATACCCAAATCTACAGAATGATATTTTCTGGGACATTCTATTACATTTTTCTGGTTCGGCACTTCTCGATTCTAACCCACCTGTTCACAGATACAAATGTATGCAAAATTAAAGTAATTAAATTTCATAAATTTAAGTGAATTGCACGAGTGGACCTCTATGTTTGGTAAATACGTTAAATACGAATAGTTTGAGTTGCAAAGGGTATATTGTACTGATAATGGTTAATAGGGCCTTGAAGAAAATGATATATGGGCTTAGTATAGAAATTGAAAGATAGGAAGAGGGTGTGGGTGCACGGGTACGCTAGTTGATGTGCGTTTGCCTAATCAATGACACTATAATGTTATGCATAAAAAAATATGTGCAAGAGAATGAATTAAATACACAATATCTTTCTACAAAGAAGCAATTAGTAACTGACTTCATTGATATTGTACGAGATTGACCTTCAAAGATTTTCCGGTTATCCATTATTTAATGCTAGGAATTGTCCTGTTACAAACAATACGGCATATGGATCTTAAAATTAAACTTAATAATAAAGACACATGAGAAATATACACGCATTTGAGTAAAGTGAATGAATGGTGATAAGAACTCGAATATATCCAAGGAACTGTTTTCAATTGTAATTCTGCAAATTGAAAGAATTGTTGGAAATATCTATCAAATCCTCTTTAAATATTTTATTTTATACTCAACCCTTTTCTTGGTATTTAATTCTTGAAATTTATTTACAAAGTGGATTGTTTCCTTTTTTAAAAATAAATTAACATAGCCGATAAACAAACTTAAATATAGAGAACAAACTTAGAGACCCAATTCTCATTTAATTACATATAATTTAATCAAGCAGCTCATTTATGGCCTATTTGAAATAAGTCACAATTAACATCTTTGCCATTTCAAGTTGGTATCAATGTAATCTTACTTTCAATTTAGAAACGCGTTACGCAGTAAAGAACGCTCTTTCCAATGATTTGATTAGAAATGAACAAATCCGTCATTTCACTAAGTAAACGTCCCACATTAATAGTACGTCCAATTTTTCGTATCATGCTGTTATAAATTTAATTTATTGGCCTCAATTCGAATATTTTATTATTAAATTTACTGAACTATAATGTTTCCAATCAAACTGACAAACTTTTCTTTCAAGAATCAACTTCAGAACCGTGTTTTCCTACATTCAATACATGTGTGCATTATAATTAACACCAGAGCGCCCAGAGGCGCCATTTCGACTCCTAGTGCTCTTTATATTTTTGTAACTTCTTTTTGTTTTAAGATAAAAATTTGTGATTTCGAGACTTTTCATCAATTTCAATTACTTGCAATATGTTAAAAACTGAATCGTGTAATAAACATATTTGATTCAAAATTATCGAATTTACCTGCAATTCCCACGAGGCGTCATTTCGATTCCTGGGGTACTGACCCTAATCTTGTAGGTTTTGTATCATGTATGCTTAAAAATGTTTCTCTACGACTGCTCCAGGATGTATACATTTCTGCACGTTATCGGATGCAGTAATGATGCCGATTCCACAAGCCGTGCAAGAATATTATTCTCACACGGCTGTCGACCAATCACATTCGTCTTAGTTCATTACACCACGACAGAGGGTTCTCGCAGTCGCCTACAGAGGCGCTGCGTGCTCTGCCGCGGCTGGTCGCAACTGTCGTTAGGTGAGCCACGAAACAGTATGCGAGTTGGCGTTGAGGCTAAGGCGCCCATTGGATATCTTTAAAATATCAATTTTAAAGTCGTAGAGAAAGTATAGTCTTCTACTCGCGTAGAATGGCTGTTATTCTACGCTCGTTGAAGAATATACTATTAATGTGTCTCCTAGGATTTCAGACACGTTATTAAGAAATATTCGAACATTCCTTCCGTTTTGCATTGTTTTCAGATATTCTTCATCTTCAATACAAATAGTCTTGCATCATGAGTTGTTTCGTTACGGCTCCGCAAAAATATAGTTTTAAAAATCAAATTTTTGTCACTTGAAAGAAAAGGATTGTTATCATGTGAAGGTTCAATGACAAAACATCTCTTATTATTTATATAAAGGGGAATGTTCCGAGTTGAGACGATATTTTTGGCGTACAGGGGGGCAATTTGGACTCCAGGTAGTGATGATGAGGTTAGATACACTTCGTTTTCTGTTCACTCTTGTTTCATGAAAGATACTTTTCGAATTAGTAAGAGAGGTTTGAGAAGAAGAAAAGGATAATTTTACAAAATTTCTATGAAAAACAATTTTTCTTTAGTACAAAGTGATACATTTACAAACCGTAGACGTATTATGTGAGAAGAACAGGGTTGATATGCACGCATTTTCCATTCAAACTCAATTAAAGCTTATTGTATACAAACCGAATGAAACCAAAAAATTGTGACTTGTGGGGAATGATTCCTTAAAAAGGTGAGTGCGAATTTGTTTTTCATTCACTAGAAATATTGGGGAAGTACTGAAAACAGAAAGGAGATTCTTGAAAAATGTAGCCGTGAATCACGCATCAGAATTACACGACAGGTGTTGATCAAACGTCTGGCTATTCTACCAAATGTGCTTGAAAACTGTGGCCTGTACAAGGCATTAAAAGTTTTAATCATACAACTGTATGCATTTTCTACTGTAAGCATAATAGAATCGGTAATGTAGTAAGTAAATACAACACCAACAAGAACTAAGTGCCATTTAAAACTGTGATTAAATTTCTTTGAAAACTTCGTCATAAAAATGACATCAAGTTTCTATCGTTGTGAAGCAGACACAAATTTGTAACACATATATGTTTATAACAAATATTATTTAAATAAAATAATATAAATAAAGTTGACAATGCGAGTCAGTATGGGAAATTCAATGCAAAGGAAATTATTTTTCTGACACGTCGGACTCGTATTACGGAAAATTAAAAGTTAATAACATTTTTATTGTTATTGATGCTAAAATATTACTAATAGATAACAGTTTACTTTTCAACATATTATTTTCTCCGTTCGTCCTTCCCATTTTGTCCACTTTTCACTTCCCAATTTGTCCACGATGTTTCTTTACTTCCATTCTGCGGAATAGTATGGGCAAAAATTATTTAAAATAAATTAAAGTTGTGGCGTAATAATTCCATTATATACTAAATAATTATCTTTAATATTGTTATACTAATATAGATAAATATTTTTGTAATATTTTCATTTTGAAACGACTCCAGGGGATACAAGAGAGCCGGGCGTTCTAGTGTTAAACATATGTGTTGTATCGCAGATAACGCGACCTGTAATTTAGACAATAATGCAAAGTATACTCCCTTGTGTTCAAGTACTTCAAATCCCGGTCACTTGAATTAAAATTTGTGAAAAGCAAGTGCCAAAGCAAAGATTCCTTGAGAGTCATACTGTTAGCCCTTGCTGTCAATACGACGTGTACTCCAACTTTTCATAACTCATTGCATCATCTGACCACATCATATTCAAAGTCGACGCAATGGGAACTGCGTTGAGACTTTCGCAGTAATATGAGAAAAGAAAGACCTAAATAACTGATAACTTTATGAAATAAGTCATAAAATGTCGTATTTGCTTATGTTTAACTAAGTACTTCCCAACATTACAGGTGGTTCCTACTGGTGTTACTCCATCTTGGGATAATCGTAAATCACACAGCAATGGGACAATCACAGGTGAGAATCACAGCAATAGAAGAATAACACTCAACCGAAATTTGACTTGGCATTTTTGGTACGGAGTCTTTCTAGTTTCAGAAATATTATCAGCAGTCACTGTGCTATTATTAGAACTTTTTCGAGTTATGCAATCAATTTAAACGTGTAAAACTTATTTTACAAAACCTGTTATTACAATTTTTAAATAACTATTGATATTGATCCATTGCTTACTGGGCTGATAGTCTGACCGTGAAATCCTTCATTGTTTAAAATAACTTTTTATTAAATGTGGTATCAATAATGACTAATTTAAGAGTAATATTTGTTTCAAATTTTGTAAATATTTGTTTTCCATATACTTAACGTTGTACAGTTTACATCAATGCCAGAAATTATAAAATAATGATCCGTTCTAATTATGAATATTAAGGTGATCAGATTAAGGTGATCTGATCACGTTAATATTCATAAATATAATGGGTATTATTTTATAATGTTTATTATACTCTACAATCAATGTTTATTATACACTACAATAGTATAATAACTTACCTATTCTTTTCACTTCGAAGTACAGCTCTATTTCAATTGTACATTGGATTTTCATCTTTCAGCTTTTACGAAAACCTTAAAATCATGGAATGTAATTTATATACTTGGCTGTTTGAGAGGCGCTGCGTCGTACGTACTGATACCAACAATCTGAGGGTCATACTGCTGCCTTTCTCAGGACAGAGGGCGGTAACATGTAGAACGCGGTGTCTCCCGGACAGCCAAGAATAAATTGATTTCAACCACGAATACCTATGCTGTTAATGCAATTTAATTCAACAAAACTGGGCAGATGACTCCAGAGGTAGATCTCCTTAGTGTTCCTTTGTTTAGGGTGTAGAGATGATCGTAAATTGTGAATGAAGACGAAGCAAAAATTACAATGAAATGTTGGTTCAAATAAGACGGATTAAAATCCAGCTATGAAACAATGAAAAAATAAAAAGCGCTAAAGGTTACAAACGAGTCAGATCACTTTAATCTCCCCGGGGCCACGTAAGATTATGTGTACCGTGCGTAGAAACATATAGTAGAAATATATAGTAGATACCGTAGAAATATATAGTAATAATAATAATAATAATAATAATTATTATTATTATTATTATTATTATTTGCGTATCGACCACTTCTGATAACGCTACTCATTATCTTACGTGGCCCCGGAGAGATTAAAGTGTGTAATTATAGGGATCAGATTGTTATGGGTGCATCCCTCGATAAGACAAGCTGTCTACACCTTGAATTATGAATAATGAGGTGATACGATGATAAAGAAGGGTGAAGGGACAGTCACAAAATGCATATGCAGGTCGTCTCGAAACTGCAGCCTCCTCGGCGCCGACAACGGCTGCCGCAACAGTCTGCGCCACGCGGTCGGCTAATTATTATTATTATTATTATTATTATTATTATTATTATTATTACTAACATAAACTAGATTAAACTATGCATGTGTTTAAAATACAGGGAATTTCCTGTCATTTCGAATTGGAAATAACTCTTCTTCTCGTTCAAGTTATCATCTTGAACTTCTGATTCATTAAATGCCAATCTCCAAGTGCCCGGGCGTCGACCCTTTGATTATCCTTATCTTCGGACACAAAAATATTTCCAATAGGCTTCCTTCAAGAGACATTGTGCAAAAATGACGCAGTCCATCCACTCTACAAAGAAGTCAATATAATGAGATTGGACCACTGGAGGTCGTGTTTCAGTCTTCCGCATATCCCTCGCTCATTATGTCATAAATAACATGGAGACAATACCAAATTATATAAAAAAGTAAGAGAAAGTGTAATTTTTACAAATTAATATTACTTTCTGGAAGTGACAATGCTAAGTTCAGTAAGAAACTAAATTTCTTCTATCAATGTGCTTCATTTGCCAACGGAAAGTCCCTAATCTTCTAAGGGATCGTTGAAGTCTGGTGAAGTAAGTTGTTTAACGTATGTGTTTCTCGCAGCACCAATGATGACGCAGACCAGATATTTTCCTATTTATTTTTATTTACACACACACATATAAGGATAATATTAGGGTTCCTTTCTTCTTCCATTCGTAATAGATGAGCCATTGTAGCCAGCGAGCCATTGTAGAGTTCTGACCTTAATTTCTGTAACAATATCTATTGTTTTAAACATATTGGCAAGTTCTAAATTACTTTTTATCCTCCTACGCCCATTTTTACATGCGGGGCCGAAAGTGCACCTTAAGATATTCCTTTTCCAGGACATCAGCCCATATTCAAGTCTATTTGATAATGTCCAACACTCGGTACTATACACTATTACTGGTGTTATTGCCGTATTGTACACTTGGACCTTGAGGTACCTATGTATATTTCTTTTCCTTAATACATATCTTAGTGCTCTGAAACACGTATTGGCTGAGGTCATTCTTGCTTTTATTTCCATTTCTATATAGTTCATGGAAGTAATGAGAGGTTCCAAACATCTGAATACTTCTACTCTTTCATATTTCTCTTTACCCATTTGAAAGTTTGAGTTCATTCTTTTTCCGATTAATCATATGCTTACTTTTACTACAGTTAATTTTAAGACTGATTACATTAGCAGCTGTTATTAATTCTTCTACACTTTCTGTGAGGAATTTTTGTGTTCTGCTTAAGATAACAACATTATCTGCGTATGCTTACAGTTGTACAGTTCTATTAAATATTGTACCTCTTGGATTTATTTTGACGGCTCTGATTATTTTTTCCAAGCATATATTCAATAGTTGTGTGGATAGTGAAACTTTCAAAACTTTCAAATAACATGTTTTGTACTTTAAATTTGTTAATTGTGTTTTTTCGTACAGTCATTTTGACTAGCCTTTGCAATTTACTTGGGAAGCCACATTCTAACATTATTTGCATATGCATTATTACCATTACCCATTCTAGCATTATTTTCTTATTAACACAGTCATATGCTTGTTTAAAATCAAAATGTAGCTGATGTTTTTCAATATTCTGTTCCCATGTTTTCCCTAAATTGTTCTACGTGTGTAGATTTGTTCAGTAGTAGACCTATTTTTCCTAAATCCGCACAGATAATCTCCAGAGCATTCCTCCACATATGGTTCCAGCCGTCATGATAATAGACGCATAGCCTGACGCAGCAGACCGGTTGGCGCCGAAATTGGCGATGGCCAATAGGCGAGCGCGTAGTATATAATGACAAGATTATAACTTAATTTGCTAGTTAATACATTAATGCCCAGAATTATTTTATCGTTCCTTTTATGTGAAATTCTTACAACATATTGCTAATAACGTCATGAAATAAAATGATTTTTGTCAAATTCCAAATTTTTAAACAAACCATACAAAAATTTAAGATATTTAGTTGTAGACGTTACAGTGCGCTTTATGCAGTTAACTTTTTAGTAAGTTACTGCACAGAGTTCAGGTTTATCGATTCTGAGAATGGGCTATGGGGGCGGCCTAAAGGGTGTGGTCTTCAGAGAATTGCGAGTCATTGGCAAACGTAATTCGTACAATTATCTTAAGCATATGCGATAAACACATAAGTAAGAAGTTGATTGCTTGTTCGAACAACTTCTATATGCTCTAACATCCGTGATATTATTGATGTATCCTTTATCAATTACTATAAGAAATATCTGATTGGGTGTTACCCCATCTGGTGATATCCATGTTTCCAGATGTACCTTCTTGTGAGGGAAGGTTGTACTGCTTGTAACTATTTCCTTGTTAGTTGCAAAGTCAATGCAATTCCATCCGTTTCCATTAGTAATGCTACGGGGTGTATCCCGCCATACAAACTCATCATAGAATCATGACTTATTTTTGAATTGAAATCACCCGTAATGAGTTTGATGTCATGCTTTGGGCTTTTTAAGTACAAATTACTTAATTGATAATAGAAATTTTCTTTTTCAATCTCTTCCATATCATCTGTAGGTGCATGCACACTAATCATTTTTATGCTAGCAAATATTCCTTCGATTCTAATAGAGCATAATCTTTCGTTTACTGGATTATATTTAGTCGTTGATCAATTCACTAGTTAAATTTAATACCTTTGTGGATTAAAAATCCTGTACCAAATTTATCCAATCTTTCATGACCACTGTAACATACTATGTAATCGCCTGAGTCCAGCATTTCTTTTCCAGTCCATCTCATTTCTTGTAATGCCGCTACAGAAAGTTTATATTTAGTTAGTTCCTCTTTTAAGATTGACAATACATCCGGTTTAAAGAAGCTCCTCACATTAGAAGTTCCCAAAATCATATCCTTTTTCCGTTTAGTATGCCGTCTTCAAAAAAAGTCCAGCATTTTTCTTCGAGTCTCTGAACAGTTATTTCTTCTGGAGAAGGGTTGTTAGCTCATCGTCCAACGCCCAACGTGGAGGGACGAGATTTCTATAGGGTTTACTCCCCAGCGTTTTTGAACCCACCGCCAGCTAAAAGGAAACGGAAGAAGAGGAGGGTGGGCAGTGAAGAATAGGATTAGAATAGAAGAGTAAAATAGAAATGACTCCCTAGCACTGACAACCTAATAGCACCGGGGTCGGAAACACAAGAGTAGGCCGATACGAAGATTGGTCTCCAGGATAGAAAACATAAGTATGCCACAAGTAAGTAGAAGTAATGATACACCAAGTTTGTAGGAAGTTAATGATGTTTATGGGTGTGACAGCGGGCAGCTGCTCCTATTAGTCGCCTTCTACGACAGGGGGAGGTCCCCTGCTATTCTACAAAAAAAACACATGGCACACATTATATACTTACATGTTATATATTTGCAGATAGTTTTGATTATAATCAACTTTGTACTAGGCGCGACAGATCGTGAAGGGGCTCAAGCCTACCAGCGACGACCCTGCCTCGCGGCCATGGATTAAGAGGGTACGTGGGGTTAGCACGTAGACACCCCACGCCGTATTCCGGCCTAATCAACCTGAGAAGTGAATTTTCTCATCGTCACACAGCAACATATACTGTGGCATTGCAAGTAAAACGCACACTATAGTCTTGCCTCGACCGGGAATCAAATCCGGGGCCACGAAGGGGAAAGCGAGCACACTGATCAAAAGGTTGCCAAAAGGCCTGATTGTAATTTATGTTTTATTGTATAATTAATATTCAAAATAACAAGGACTAAGAATTTTCGTGTCCGCACTAAAATCCGTAACTCCCTGCCAAATTACTTGCTGGATCTGTGGCTACCTCCCCACTGGGCTCAGTGGGTGACACACGAGCCCATTTATATCGTCACCCAGTTCGTGTGTCGCTTCCGCACCCTCGGCCCCACTCTCCAAAGACCCTACCACGAACAGCAGATGTAGGCACTCTGGAACAACTCCCCTGTCAACTACCACCCGACCTGCCCGAAGTAGAAGGCAGAACAGGACGCGTTTTTCGAAATCATATTTTTCCAGAAAATAGTACTAATATATTGATCTAAAATATTTGCATTAGTAGGTCCTGCACGCTCAGAAACCACGACCTTCGATTTAAGACCATTTCTTGGTCACTCTCTTCAGCTCATTGTTATTAACAAGAATCGCGCTTCCTATGAATACGAATGTTACTGTTTCAATATCAAACACTTCTAATGCACGATAATTCTTTCTTCGATTAATAATTTCAAGTATTCACAGACTCTATTCGTTATTTTGGAATGACGAGGTGTCGACGATATTAAAACAATACGAAATGCAGATTCAAAAACTGGTATTGATGGACTTTCGTTATAGCTGCAACTGGACATGCCTCGCCAGCTTTGACATGAAGGTGCTTTCAGAATTGCTGAAATACCAGGAGGTGCTATATAAATGATATATTGATATATATGAATATATTGGCCTTCTAAATGAATCCCAGAAATTGGTTGTTTAGACAGATAAGATTATTTTCTCATTCCATGCATATTAATAATGTATTTTCCTTTTATAACTACACTTTGTTAATTAGCACTCAACTGAAGTGAGTTCGGCTCTCACAATTGCAATAAATAATTACCTTTTTTGTACCCATTTATTCTTTTAAACAAGTACTGCTATATACTGATGTAAATAAATGGAACTCACATAACATCCTCTCCCTCCTATGTTTCACGCAAAACGCCAAAATATTTACTGATTTTTCTATTACAGGGACTTCCGGGTCTTCCTGGGCCTAAAGGAGCTGCGGGAAAAGATGGTATTCCTGGATTTCATGGACCTCCTGGAATTCCAGGGCAGAAGGGTGAACCGGTGAGAATATATTGGCGCTAACACAAAAGAGAATGTCAAAGCATTCTGAATAAATATACGTCAAAATTATGGAGAAAATGAACAAAGTGATGCAGGGGAGAAGGAATCTACATTAATTTTATGTTTTGTGATTTAAACTCAAAAGGAAATATACATATTCACACTAATTAATTCATACATTTTTTTATGTTTTAAATTCCTAATGAAAAAATATGTAAATTTTCAATTCAGCATTCATTGTTTAAATTGTTCCATTGAGCAGCTATATTTTTATTATCGTACTGAGTATATCAAACTTTTTCTAAGATCTTCAAAGTAAAGAAAACACCGGGGCGATGTGAATGAACATGACTGCCCTCTCTCAATCGATAAACGATTACAATGGGTCACATTCCCCTTCATTATTCTAAAACACGCAATGTAAAATAAGTTTTGAAAGAATAAAAACTAGCAGTACATGCTCATACGTTTTTCAAGAAAGCCAATAACTTTCTGGGTAATCTTTCATTACAGGGAATTCCGGGCCTAACTGGACCTGTTGGGCCGAAAGGAGAAACGGGATTTCCAGGACCGCCTGTGAGTATATATTAGCTCTAAATCAAAGATAATATGAAAAACCAGTTAACACATGCGTAACTGGTTCCACGGCAAAGGCCAAAATATATTTGATGATCTAAAGCACACAAGTTTAGAGGCGTGCAGGCCCAAGTGCGTGTATATATATATATATATATATATATATATATATATATATATATATATATATATATATATATATAGAGGTGTCCGAGGAGGAAACGTCGAAACTTCGAAAATAAGCTTTTAAGAATTCTAAGCATATTTTGTCCAATAAACTACGTGGATATTTCGGATGGTTGAGCCGCAATGAGCACTCAAAAGTTGCTTTGAAAAATTATTTCTAGACAAAAATTTGCATTATGGAAGCATAAAAACACTCCTGAAACACGTAAATTGTTTATTATTTACAAACGAAATAAGGATATTTGCTCAGACAGAAAAATTAAGCGAAAATTAAAAATGCAGTCGAATTGTGTAAATTAGGTGCTTTTGTATTTCTCACTTAATTTTTCATTCTGAACAAATGTATTCATTTCTTTTATAAATTATAAACAATGTACATGCTTCTGGAGTGTTTATATGCTTCTACAACGCACATTTTTGCCTAGAATATATATTTTCAAACCAACGTTTGAGTGCTCATTGCGGCCCGACCAATCGGAATATCCACGTAGTTTATTAGACAAAATATGCTTAGAATTATCTTAAATTATGAACGTTTTCAGACCATAATCTACAAGATTGAGACATTCTTGGACATTCAATTAAATTTTCGGTTCAGCGCTTCGATTCTAAAACCACCAGTATATTTCAACCCTTGTGGCTGGTAGTCATCTTTGTGACGACACGCTTAGAAGGCTTAGATTCCTCCATCTTATATTTACGCTTTCTGTATACACCGTGGTTTGTGCAGTCATACAAGGTTACTTGCATAATCAATAATTCAAGATTTGCTCTCCAGCAACAACTAGAAGTACTATTATAGTTGCTTTATACCTATGAAGATATTTCTTATGCGTGAAGAGAAACCATTCAATTAACCTTTTTGCCGTGATCTACAAATGATATGTACCTAATTGTGGAGAGATATGGGCGTACAGTGAAGAGTGAAGACTGTGTTTGTGTTTTACCTGTACCGGCATTTTCGTTATCAGCAGTGATTCGATGAAATTTTCATGTCAGCGAGTTCAGACACGTAGCGTTTTCTAAAGTAAGAAGCTAATATTTTTTGTGACTATCACGAAAAGCTAAAAGTTAACTGTCTAAGAATACTGAATAATTAGTTCAAATGTTGCCTATAAGGAAGTGTTGTAAATTGTTCCAAGAAAACTCCCCGTAATACCGAATAAATATTTATTGAAATTTTTGTAAATTATCAATCGCATTGTTTTTATTGGTATTTGATATTGTGTTAGTACATTGCAAGTTACCTTTATACAGCTTGAACAAAAATGTTTCGTTAACAAATTTCCTTCTTAGAATAGAAATAGAAGGATAGGGATGAGTGTGAGGTTTGACATGCTAGAGTTCTTGCACGGGTACGCGGAGGTAGTAGGGTAAAACTTGTGTTATGACACAACACAAGGAACAGACTTTTAAATTAGCTAAAGTAAAATAGTTTGAAATAAATGAAAAACATAAATCAAAACGCACTAGCCTACAATACTATGTGAATTAATTTAAAAAACAACTAAATTTAAAATTATAGAAAGAATAGCGCAAGTCACTCGACAACTGCTAACAACCGTAGTCCAAACGCACGATTTAAATGTTGCTTTTATCTGGAAGTATGTAAATCAACACCCAGCTGCAACCTCGTATTGTAAATAAAACACCGTTTGATATTAAACTCAAGATGTTAGTTTGTTAAGATATTCAATACGCCTACTAAACTGTATCTAACGGTAACAAATGGTATTTAGTATTCAAAGGTGAAAATATTAGTTTGATTATTGTTCGAACAAGTTACTATACATATTATATTTCTATTTTATTTTTATTATTATTCATTGAAGCACCTCGCATCTCGCAACCTCTGTTCCAATACTCGTGTTGCAATTAACGGAAGTGTATGTCACAACATTGCTTCTCTCAGCACCATTAGGCAACACTGATATTCTACGAACCGCGCCTGTTAACTGCCAGGCATCTTTCCGTTACGTAACACAAAGCATTCCAAAACTTTATTATCAAACATACCAATGACATAATTATTGTAATTAAAATTTATGTCCATTTTGCATATCTTATCTTGAATTACCTTACGTTACAGTAATCACAGATATATTATTTTGCTTATCTCAATTCTCATTGGACACCGCCATGTCTGCGCGCCTAATTGTCAATTATACAATATAAAGCATTTTAAGACATCACTGTCACTCACATTTCATGATACAATTATTACGATCAAAATTTATACCCGTTTATATATTTCATCTTAAATCTCCTTTATTTTATAATAATTGCAACCAAATTATTTGCTATCTTAATTCCCATTGGTTCCTGCTTTGAATTGGCGGGAAATCACGTCTTCCTCTCCCAGCGAACACAATCGTCCAGTAGTCTTCGTTAAAATGTTATGTGAAGCACTTCACGAGTCGGAGGCTCCGCGCCACGCGTGTTATTACTGTGGGACATCACGTCCATTTTATTCGTTACTCAGTGAACAAGTTACTATCTTGCAACTTATAATGTTAACATTCCAGTCTGCAGTCAGTCTCAAGTGATGTGCCTCGCGACTCGGAACTTCGTGCCAGTGCGTGTTTCTCAGTGAAACTCAACTTGCTTATCATGCACTTTATTGTGTTAGTATTCAGTCACTCTGCATTCAGTCGGTACGCAAACCATTCCAGGACTCGGAATCCGCACTGATGCCTGTTATCATGTGTTACTCGTTTCTCCGTGAAACCCAAGCAGTTTACTTAATAACTTTGTACTCTTAATGTGCAACACAATTCACGTGACAATCTGCACATCAACCAAATGTGTTATTCCGTGAACCATCATGTGTTACTCGTTTCTCCGTGAAACCCAAGCAGTTTAATTAATAACTTTGTACTCTTAATGTGCGACACAATTCACGTGATAATCTGCACATCAACCAAATGTGTTATTCTGTGAACCATCATGTGTTACTGGTTTTTCAGTGAAGCTTAAGCAGTTTATCTTGTAACTAGCACTGTCAATATGTGGCACAATTCACGTGACAATGTACACGTAACACACTTCATGTGACAAGAGCTTCCACACGTGGTTTGATGCGTGTGAACGCTTAACTCCCTGCTTGTATCAAAGTTTTCAGAGATCGATCTGTTCAAACAATGCTGTGGCCATCGCAGAACATCACTCATCACTCGATGGCAACCGATACTACAGCACCCTGTGTTCACTTCAAGATGATGCAATCTTATATGTATTGTATTTCATTTGGTGCATGTGTCTCCATGCTCCGCACAGCTCAGTGCTAATGTGCTTCGCTATAATCCAATGTGTAACTCAGTGTTGATCTGCCCAAATTAATTATATATTTTCTTGTGTTTATATGTTGTGTTTCATTATTGCACTCGGTGACAACTCACAAACCAGGCAACCTTTCCTGCCTTGAGCAATCAAAATTGGAGGGTGGTCCTTCATGAGCTATGGTAGTTTTTGTTGGAAGAGAGGTAATATCACCACAGTCCACTGCTCAAGCTCCTTCCAACAAAATTGGTCCTTCGAGCATTCGGATGTCTGTCTTATGTATATTCTTATTTCATATCTATTCATATAGGCAGGCAGAACCAGTACCAACAAAATTGGTCCTTCGAGCATTCGGATGTCTGTCTTATGTATATTCTTATTTCATATCTATTCATATAGGCAGGCAGAACCAGTACCAACAAAATTGGTCCTTCGAGCATTCGGATGTCTGTCTTATGTATATTCTTATTTCATATCTATTCATATAGGCAGTCAGAACCAGTAATTACAAAACTGGTCTCTTTTCGAGCCAAATTTGTTTTATGTATATTCTTTAATTGTGCTTTCAGCATTTTAATTATTAATTATTTGTACCCCTTTTTTGTGAATGTCACCAATGCAACACAACTGTTTTTAAAAGGCAATTTATTCATTCAAAGCAAGTGATTAATTGCAATTTATTATTTTCTCAAGTGTGTCAGCACAACAATTGTTTTTCAACATTTTGTAAAAGAAATTCATTTTCTTAAATGTTTTTGTCATTACAATTAACTGTTCAACATTTTGTAATGCTCATTCATGCTTTAAATGCAAAGTTCTCATATTTTTGGTTCAATGTTTCATGCAACTGCTATGCTGAGATTCATCAATTTGCCAACACTTCATCAGCTGACCATATCCTCACATTATCAGCTGTAATTGCACACCAAACTGTAAGTATTGGAAGAGCTTGTGACTATGCTGTGCTTCAATGTGCTTCAGTGTAGGTTATTATCTTGAAATCAGTGCTTTGAATATGTGTCAGTGCATAATGCCTTGTGCTACAATTATTTGTTTTGTGTTCTTGGGGAAACTATTAATCTTTAAGTGTTAGGATTCCTACATCCCACTGTCACTCCAATTCCTTTGTGTGTGCATTTAATTAGTTGGCAATTCACAGTTGTGTGGACAAAATTTTCTAATACCACATCAACTAACTTTGCTTAAAATGGCAACTTATACACCCCCAAAGAAGGTTCTTATATTAATGAATAAGGTAGTCAGCTGTTGTACTACCATTGAAAAATTTCTTACAGAAAACGAACAACTTACTTCTCTTAAGTATGAGGAATTACTTGCTAGGAAGGACATTCTAGATAAAACTTTTACAAAGCTCAATGATCTTACTGATACTATTGATGCATCAGATGAGTTCAATGAACAGTTACAGAACATTTTTTCCAAATATTGTCACCTTCATTCATTGGTGAAGGTAGCTACATCCAGTTACCAATCAGCCTCTGCTGTGAGTAACAGCCCTTTGAGTCCTTCGAGCTCTTGCAATAATGCATCCATTACAAGTTCTAAATGTAATTTCAAATTACCTGACATCAAATTACCTACTTTTGATGGAAATTTAACCAGCTGGTTAACCTTCAAAAATTTGTTTGAAGGCCTAATAGTTCAAACTGATTTACCAAATTCTACTAAGTTTTATTATTTGGCTGGCTCATTAAAAGGAGTAGCCAAAGATCTTTTACAAAATCTCCCTGTCACTCATGATAACTTCAATGTAGCATGGGATCTCTTAAAACAGAGGTACGATTCACCTCGATCCATTGTCACTCGACATTTAAATTTAATTTTGAAGCCACCAGAGCTTACTATCGGATCAGCTGATTCCTTACAAGGTTTGATAGACTTTTATAGGTTACATGTCAATGCCATTAAGAGTATTAATGCTGACACTGACTTGTCAGATTTATTATTGGTTGCTCTAATGCAGAAAAATTTACCTTCTGACATCATTAAACAATGGGAATTGTCATTAGATGACAAGGAACTCCCTACATTTGATTCTTTGCTTCAATACCTGGAACTTCATCAGCGAAGTTTAAGAGCTTTGGAAGATCCAACATCTTCCCTAAATAAATTAAATGCTAAGGACAAGCCTAATACTGCAAAGTCAGGGAATGTCAACAACGCAAAATCTAAATCCCATAATTGCCCCAAGTGCAATTCGGAACATTTACTTATAAATTGTCCTTCATTTTTAGAGCTTACACCCAAACAACGTCATGATTTTATTTTAAAATGTGGCAGGTGCATTAAATGTTTTCATCCCAAAACTAACAATCATTCTTGCACTAAAAAATGTGCCATTTGTGATAAAAATCACCATAAATTATTACATTTTGGTGAAAGGGCCCCACAAACTCAATCAATTTCAGCTGTTAGTGGTATTGCTAAGGTAACCTCTTCGGTTCTAGTACCCACTGCAGTAGTCTCTTGCACTTCTAGCAGTGGCAGAGACAAGCCATTTGTTTCACTGCTTGACACCGGAAGCGGTGTAAATCTTATTACTTGGGATGCAGTTAAATCTCTCAAATTGCCTACAGTCAAGGCTCCCATTGTCATATCTGGAATTAGTTCTGATGCCTTGACAAGCACCCACATTGTGTCACTTACTTTGAAGCCATGCAATGCTTCTCTAGGATGGTCATGCACGATTAAGTGTTCAGTAGTACCTACTATTCCTAAGGCTCTCTCTCATAGTTTTGACTGTGACAATTGGAATTTGCCCACAGACATAAATTATGCAGACCCCAATTTTGAAATTTCTAAGCCCATCGATCTGTTACTTGGGGCAGATGTCTTCTTTGACATACTGTTATCTAACAAGCTAACGCCCTCTGATGGTGTTTATCCTGTACTACAGGAAACAAAACTTGGTTGGATAGTTGCGGGCAAGACCCCACTTCCCTCCCTTACTCAGACTAATTGTAATTTTGTTCAATCTTCGTTCACTTTACCTGACGAGATAAAACGATTTTGGGAAATAGAAGAAGTCTCTCCTTGCAATCCCATCCTGCATGATGAGGACTTGGCAGAGCAGCACTTTCTTTCCACACATTATCGTAACCGCAATGGTAGATATGTTGTGAAACTCCCAATTAATTCTGAGCTCCACTCATTGGGTGCCTCGAAACCTCAAGCTCTTAAACGCTTCTTATCATTAGAAAAGAGGTTTGAAGGCAATCTTCAGTTGAAACAAGAATATCATGATTTCATCAACGAGTACATTAATTTGGGACATATGCATCCTGCATCCACCTCTAATGACTCCATTACTTATTATATTCCACATCATCCTGTGTTTAAACCCTCTAGTTCCACTACAAAACTGAGAGTTGTGTTTGATGCTTCAGCAAAATCCTCCACAGGTGTTTCACTTAATGATACTCTCTTGAATGGGAGCAAAATTCAAGATGACTTATTCGACCTTTTACTTAAATTCAGAATTCATAAGTATGCTATTGTAGCAGATCTCAAAATGATGTTTCGACAAATTAAAGTTGATCCTTCTGATCACAACCTGCAAAGGATTTTGTGGAGGGACTCTCCCTCCAGACCCATACATGAATTTGTATTAACTACTGTAACTTATGGCCTGAAGCCTGCTACATTCTTAGCTGTACGCACTTTGCAACAGCTGGCCACTGATGAACAGGCCGATTTTCCCATTGGCTCACAACTACTTAAATCTAACTTTTATGTTGATGATTTTTTGTGCTCCTTTTCTAACATAGAGGATGCAGAACATGCAATATGTGAACTTAATGCCCTACTGGCAAAAGGCTGTTTCCTCTTACGTAAGTGGGCCTCCAATCACAAATCTGTTTTAGTAAATATCCCAGAACATTTGTTGGCTGAATCTGGGCAGAAAATCTTTCACTCGAAGGATTCTCAAGCTATTTCAACATTAGGTCTCTCCTGGGACACAGTTACTGACATGCTCAATTTGATGCTGTCCAGTAAAATTGATTTCAACATTACTAAATTCACAAAAAGAACAATGCTTTCAGTCATCTGTTCTCTCTTTGACCCACTTGGTTTTCTAGCTCCATGCATCATTAAATGTAAATTACTGTTTCAAAGGGTCTGGAACTACTCCCTACACTGGGACCAACCTCTTCCAATTGAAATTGCCTCGGAATGGCAGGAAACCTTTGCATCCTTAATAAACATTCCCAACATTGACATTCCACGTTGCATTTTGTCCACCAACTGCTCTTTAATTGAATTACATGGCTTCTCTGACAGTAGCCTTGTGGCTTACGGAGCAGCTGTTTATGTTCATTCTATCAACGAATTTGGAGCACATTCTACAACTTTGCTTTGTGCAAAATCGAAGGTAGTTCCCTTGAACATAAAAACCAAGGGTGATTCTAGCTTAACCATTCCTAGACTAGAACTCTGCGCCGCAGTGCTTCTAACCAAATTAGTGTCTAAAATTATCAAAATTTTATCTTTAAAATTAACTCTTAGTTCCATCACATTATGGACAGATTCTCAAATTGTGCTAGACTGGATTCGTTCGCCACCTCTTAAGGGAAACATTTTTGTACGAAACCGTGCTCAGTACATCAGAGAAGGCACAAATGGTTTTACCTGGCGTTACGTTCCGTCTGCTTTCAACCCAGCTGATTTGCTCTCACGTGGAGTAAACCCACGGGAACTTCAAAATTCTGAAATTTGGTGGTCTGGTCCACACTTCCTATCAGCAGGAAGTGATCAATGGCCTACTGATTCAATTGTCAAAATTGAAATTTCTTGTTCACTCATTTGCACAGTACACAGCTCTTATCTTAATGAAAGGCTGTGCTGCCATTATGGATCTTTTCAAAAAACTGTGCGAATAATGGCTTTTATGCTTAGATTTATTTCTGCACTTAAATCCCGCAAGTCAAACTCAGTTTTAAATGCTACTGACAAAATCATTTCATCACTTAGTGTGAAATTAATTGTGCCACTATGGCCTGTGTCAAGGTTGTCCAATCTCATGCCTTTCTGTCCACTATTAAGGCGCTTTCTAATGATGCAGTCTGTCCTACGAGCAGTGGCTTGCACTCGCTAAATCCGTTCCTTGATAAGGACGGTTGTCTTCGCGTAGGTGGCAGAATTTCAGAGGCTGATTTACCCTTTGACACCCTACATCCATTAATTCTACCTTGTGTTCACCACTTCACTAACGTACTTATACTCGATGCCCATTTGAAGCTGGCTCATGCCAATGTTCAAACTTTAGCAGTCTACTTGCGGCAAACCTATTGGATTATCTCAATACGAAGAGCAATCAAATCCGTTATTCGGACATGTATTACATGTTTTCGACGCTCTCCCACTTCTGCTCAACAGCTTATGGGCAATTTGCCTGCTGTTCGAGTCACGCCTAACACCGCCTTCAGCACAGTAGGGGTTGACTACACAGGTCACTTCTGGGTGAGGTTTGGTGTTCGGGGAAAGACTAAGGTCAAGATATATATTGCACTGTTTGTGTGCATGGTTACGAAGGCTGTTCATCTCGAATTAGTCTCTTCGTTAACCACGGAGGCATTTCTCATGGCATTAAGGCGATTTTTGTCTCGCCGGGGCCTCCCCACTGTCATTTACTCTGACAATGCTACCACTTTTGTAGGCGCAAATAAACGTCTACATGCGCTGCATGAGTTATTTAGATCTGCAGCTTTTCAAAAACAAATTATAGATTTCTGTTCCAATGCGCATATCAACTGGCATTTCATCCCCCCAAAATCTCCACACGTGGGAGGTCTGTGGGAGTCCAGTATTAAGATACTCAAGAGTCATTTACTAAAGGAACTTGGCAATACAACATTCACCTTCGAGGAATTTTTAACTGTCACGGTTCACGTTGAATCTATATTAAATTCACGGCCTTTGGTTCGTCCTACGGATGATCCTTCTGAATTTAATTACCTCACTCCAGGTCATTTTTTGATTGGCAGACCTTTGACTGCATTGCCAGATCCTAATGTATTTCAGATCACTTCACTACGCTCCCATTGGGACCAAATTCAAACATCTCTAACCTCTATTTGGAGAAGATGGTCCAAGGAGTATTTACAATCGCTGCAACAGCGTAGTAAATGGACTTCCACCTCCCCCAATATCAAAATCGGTACTCCCGTATTACTAATTGATGAAAACCTGCCACCATTAGAGTGGAGATTAGGTATCATTAATAAGCTCTATCCTGGGAGGGATGGCCGTGTAAGAACGGTGCAAATCCATACTAAGGCAGGCACCTTCATGCGGCATATTTATCGTTTATGCCCGCTTCCAATTCAGAATTAAACCAGCCTCAACATGCAATATTTGCACCCTAGCTCTAAGTTTTGTCTTAATTTGTCATACTTTGTTATTATTTTTAAGGATATTGTATAATATTTTAGTCTATTCAAGTCATGTCTCTCCAAATCATTTGAAAGAGACATCAATTTCGAGAAACTCAGTTTTCTCAATCATTGTGTTGCTTAGTTCATCACACTCATGCCAACCAGGTCATTGCGACCTACCTTCAATTTCGAGAAACTCAGCTTTCTCATTCAGCGTGTTGCTTAGCTCATCACAATCAGGTCATTGCGACCTATTCTCAATTTCGAGAAACCCAGTTTTCTCATTTTGTGTGTTGCTCAGTTCATCACACTACTGCTATGGATCATGGCGATTCCTTGTTCAATTTCTTTTCATTTTATGTTAGACTAAGTATTTTAAGGGTTGTACAGTTATGTTAGAATTAGTGATTTTTTAGATTCCTTTTATCATTTGTATGTTAGACTAAGTATTTTAAGGGTTGTACAGTTATGTTAGAATTAGTGATTTTTTAGATTCCTTTTATCATTTGTATGTTAGACTAAGTATTTTAAGGGTTGTACAGTTATGTTAGTATTAGTGATTTTTTCATTATCATTTCTATTTCATGTTTATTAGAATTAAATAGTTTATAAGGACCAAGTTGTACATATTCATTCATTCAAGCTTTTAGGTTACTTTAGTATTAGCATAGATTAATTTAGTATTACTTTAGTATTAATATTACTATATTTTTTCCCTTACGCAAGGGCTATCAGAATCACATTTTACTCATACTATCTGCGCTCCGCGCTTGCCATTCTGTTCAGAATGTCCCTCATTTTTAGCACTTGACTTACAAATTCCACTTACGATTTTAGCCATTTTAACCAATTTCAGTGCTTGATTTATCTTGAACCGAACATACCTTTGGCATTATTCTTAGAGCCACGCACCCTACTGGGTAAGCATGGCCTCAAATCATATTGCTTCGCCCCGCGCTTGCCATACTACTAAGAATGCCTTTGAATTTTAGCACTCATTTGTTTATATGACAAGCTCTTGGGATACTTTCCAGAGCCACGCCCTACTGGGTATCCACACATTACCCTATGTTTTGTTTATTTCCAATTTACCCCATGTTTTGTTTATTTTTAGCAAACAAGGTATCTTAACAAACAACAACTCACAACTAAAGAGATTCCAAATTTGTTCATTTGGACTCAACTTGAGTTTCCCTTTACTAATCTTAAGTTAATACCATTTGCTAATTGCCAATTTGTGCCATTTGTTAATTGCCAATGTGTACATCTTCTTATACCTAAACTATTACCTATCTTACCACTAACTACCATAACTTGTTCTCACACCTTTTCTTTTTTCAAAAAACATAGTTTTTTTGGCCCGGGAGTGATGTTCGAACAAGTTACTATACATATTATATTTCTATTTTATTTTTATTATTATTCATTGAAGCACCTCGCATCTCGCAACCTCTGTTCCAATACTCGTGTTGCAATTAACGGAAGTGTATGTCACAACATTGCTTCTCTCAGCACCATTAGGCAACACTGATATTCTACGAACCGCGCCTGTTAACTGCCAGGCATCTTTCCGTTACGTAACACAAAGCATTCCAAAACTTTATTATCAAACATACCAATGACATAATTATTGTAATTAAAATTTATGTCCATTTTGCATATCTTATCTTGAATTACCTTACGTTACAGTAATCACAGATATATTATTTTGCTTATCTCAATTCTCATTGGACACCGCCATGTCTGCGCGCCTAATTGTCAATTATACAATATAAAGCATTTTAAGACATCACTGTCACTCACATTTCATGATACAATTATTACGATCAAAATTTATACCCGTTTATATATTTCATCTTAAATCTCCTTTATTTTATAATAATTGCAACCAAATTATTTGCTATCTTAATTCCCATTGGTTCCTGCTTTGAATTGGCGGGAAATCACGTCTTCCTCTCCCAGCGAACACAATCGTCCAGTAGTCTTCGTTAAAATGTTATGTGAAGCACTTCACGAGTCGGAGGCTCCGCGCCACGCGTGTTATTACTGTGGGACATCACGTCCATTTTATTCGTTACTCAGTGAACAAGTTACTATCTTGCAACTTATAATGTTAACATTCCAGTCTGCAGTCAGTCTCAAGTGATGTGCCTCGCGACTCGGAACTTCGTGCCAGTGCGTGTTTCTCAGTGAAACTCAACTTGCTTATCATGCACTTTATTGTGTTAGTATTCAGTCACTCTGCATTCAGTCGGTACGCAAACCATTCCAGGACTCGGAATCCGCACTGATGCCTGTTATCATGTGTTACTCGTTTCTCCGTGAAACCCAAGCAGTTTACTTAATAACTTTGTACTCTTAATGTGCAACACAATTCACGTGACAATCTGCACATCAACCAAATGTGTTATTCCGTGAACCATCATGTGTTACTCGTTTCTCCGTGAAACCCAAGCAGTTTAATTAATAACTTTGTACTCTTAATGTGCGACACAATTCACGTGATAATCTGCACATCAACCAAATGTGTTATTCTGTGAACCATCATGTGTTACTGGTTTTTCAGTGAAGCTTAAGCAGTTTATCTTGTAACTAGCACTGTCAATATGTGGCACAATTCACGTGACAATGTACACGTAACACACTTCATGTGACAAGAGCTTCCACACGTGGTTTGATGCGTGTGAACGCTTAACTCCCTGCTTGTATCAAAGTTTTCAGAGATCGATCTGTTCAAACAATGCTGTGGCCATCGCAGAACATCACTCATCACTCGATGGCAACCGATACTACAGCACCCTGTGTTCACTTCAAGATGATGCAATCTTATATGTATTGTATTTCATTTGGTGCATGTGTCTCCATGCTCCGCACAGCTCAGTGCTAATGTGCTTCGCTATAATCCAATGTGTAACTCAGTGTTGATCTGCCCAAATTAATTATATATTTTCTTGTGTTTATATGTTGTGTTTCATTATTGCACTCGGTGACAACTCACAAACCAGGCAACCTTTCCTGCCTTGAGCAATCAAAATTGGAGGGTGGTCCTTCATGAGCTATGGTAGTTTTTGTTGGAAGAGAGGTAATATCACCACAGTCCACTGCTCAAGCTCCTTCCAACAATTATTTTTTGGTTAAGAATTGCTTTTCTTGAGGTACGTAAGAACGCACAAAATGATCCAATAAATTAGTATACAGATAATTTTAAAATTTTCGCACCCCACCAAGGTGGCACCCTGATTCTCCAAAACCCCTTCTATTGCTCATAACAAATCAAGGAAAATTAAATAATATTGCGAGAGAGTAGAGTTGTAACTGACTGATCTGGTATTTTCGCACTTAACTTCGCTTTCTGAAGTGTAAAATCTTTTTCTAATATTTTTATGACTATCAAGGAAAGCGAAAAGCTAACTCTCAAGGAAAATGGAATAATTATTTCAAAAAACACTGAATAAACCTTTATTGAAAATTGTTTTCAACATCGATTGCATTGTTATTTTTGTTTGATACTCAGTATGTACATTAGAAGTTATTTTTATACATTTTTAAACAAAAAAAACATGTTTCATTAACGATTTCCTTTTAATAGAATGGATAGACAAGTGAATAAGGAAAGGCTGGGGTTAAACATGCGAAATATCACGCACGGGTACACTATATATATATATATATATATATATATATATATATATATATATATTGAAACGAGTCGTGGATAGCCTCTGCACAAGATTTGTAAAAATAGAAAGAAAGAAAGAAAGGGGACAGGGATTCTTGTCCAGGAATGGGCTCCGGCTGAGTCACGCGCACACTGGAAATGGTGATTAACAAGAACTTTTTATTACAGAAATAATTGTTTTACAAATTTGGTTGCCTTTGGCGCTTATACTAGCATTCATTCTGTTTTTCCCTTGTGTTTAACTATACCTATTTTCGCTATCCTCTGCCCTCCCGGGGCTTCACTTCCTATAATGACTCCAATATTTGGTGGGGCCTCAACACGAAATCACTGTTCTCCACGGACTACTTATCCTCCCTCCCCAACCTTCCAGCCGCTTTTACTATTGATATTCCAACCTGACTTGCGTTGCTGCCTGCTCGCTCCTCCACCGTCGAGCCGGCGCCGAGCGCCGCGCCGTCCGTGTCCCTTCGTGCCGCGGGGGGAAGGCCGGCGCGGGGAAGGGGGTCTTGCGATGCCGCCCCGGTCGCTTATTCCATGCGCGGCCTGCCAACGTCGGGTCCGCCGCCTCGCCCTTCGGGTATGTTCGTTGTATTCGGCTGCGCTCGGAAGACCGGTGGACGCCCGTCGCCGTTAGCCGCTCCCCATCCCACTCGTGGCCGCGGTGGTGCTTCTAAACGTTACTACAACGTTTCGACTGCATCCGCATGTGGACTTCAACCCAGGCAGCAATAGTGGTCGACCGTTCACCGAGTCTGCTCCCAATGAAGTCGAACACTGGTATCCACCGTTCCACTTCTCCGCACAGTTCCATTCACTCCACGTGGAGATCATTCACTGCGGGTGACACTCCACCATGATCCCATGTCCGTCTCGTCTCGTTTCACCTTCCAACTAGTGCTTCACTCTCGTCACTTACTTTCCTTGACACCACGCCTTTCCAGTCCTCCGGCACCACGTTCAGTCCTACGGCACCACGTTTACTTTCACTAATCTTACCAATCAACAATCCGCGCCACTCCGCACGTCTGCCTCTCATGACATTCTCTCCGCTACTGTCGCGCCTCATGGCCTTCGGTTGCTCGCCGCGAACCGACTCCGGTTCCTCGCACCCGACTCCGTGGGGTGCCGGCCGCTGCCGCGCAGTTCAAATTCTTAATATGCGTCAGAACGCATTGTTATCACGTGAGTGATAACAATTAGTTTCAATATATATATATATATACATATATATATACACACTAGCTGAAGTATCCCGCGTTTCTTGGCTATTTATCACAATAAGTTAATAGATAGGAAGATGCATTCCATTCTTTACCGCCCTGCCGCGGAGCCTACTTGTATCCATTCTATTTTATCCCCGTTCCGTCTTGCCCGACCTCTCTCTGTCTTTCTCTGCTCTTTGCTCCCACCTGGAAATACTTTGTCTTTCTCGCTTTCTCAAAAAAATGTTTATATTTTTGAAATTGGGGTTCCCGCCCTCAAACTTTACTCACTTTATAACTAAAAATAATCAAATTAATCACAAAATTAAATACATTCACTCACATATTATTTTTGTAGAATTTTAGGCATTGTTCCCATACTTTCAATCAGTTGCCACGTCGTAAAACTGATTCTTTTTCATATTTTTTCTTATAACGTTATGAACAGCGTTTATAAAGAAAACTTTGAAATTAATTGTTGACCCCACGCCGGGGTAATTGAATTACAAAAAAAGTGCTTGTAATTGAACTTAAGTATGCGTTTCAGGGTCCTTGTTGATCACGTCAATGTGACATTAAAAACGTGACAACTATAATATCTACAAAAATTCGATAACACACAGTGGATTCCGGCTTGACAAAAGTTTTTCTATTACCTAAAATAAAGCCTCTTTTGTTCCACTTTCAACAACCTTGATAAACAGTGTTTGAGACACATTCAATTCCTTCCATTTCTCACTACACCTTACTTCAATTAAACCAAACCAAACTTACGAAACATACTCTCATCAATTTAGATCATCATTCCTTCACCAGCCCAGGATTTGCTTTCTATTGTGCAATAAAACACTTCTCTACAAAAATTCATCCATTTGTGAACAGTTTCAGCCTAAAATGTAAATCATTCACAATAAATTTCATTTGATTCGTTGAACTCGAAAATACACTACAACTAAAACTCGCAATTTACTACAACTAATCCAATAACAATTTTTTATAGAATACATGCGTGCATTCATACCTTTTTAAAATATGAAACATCCATTAGCAAAATGTAATTTTTCAAACATTCCATTTACGACTAAATATACTTCTCTTTTGTTCACTTTTTGTACATTTACGCCTAGACGCAATTAAAATCAATATCCAAGTTACTTTTATAGAGTGAAGAAAAACCGAATCATTCTTAAATATAAACATTTCTCATGAAACAAGTGACGGTATAATCAACAATCTGCACGTATCCTACAGATATACGCAATTCTGTACATTGCTGAACGCAATCGTCGACTTCAGTTGTCATCCTCAAGAGACGCGTAGCTTAACTATGAACATTGATGCACTTCAATCTATGATGTAATGCTAGCCGAAAAATGTTCAGAAAACTAATTATTTTTTTGAATATGTTAAGGTTTATGGTTGCAAATCTTAGTCTACAGTACTCCAGACCTTTAAAGGAAGCTAGCACAAACGTTTCGTCAGTATTGGTTCAGTAGATTCAGGGATTATCGCGCAGTAAGTCAAGGCACGTCTGGCTATATATTTATATGTATTTTCTGACGCTTCTCCCTTATGCGTAGTCGCACATGGGCTGACGTGCAGACGAATGCTCGAAAACGAGCTTTTGAAAATCTCAGGGGGGCAGAATCTTACAAGTGAGAAGGGCTGACCAAACACACACATAAATAATATATCAAAACACATGAGTTTAATAAAAATTCAGAAAAAATCAAACAAAAAAGAATTATTACAAATTATAATGTTTTTGAAACACTCAAAATACTTGTCCGTCTTTGGCGGATTAGGAACTGAATTTATTTATTGAAAACAACAATTGCCTGAACCTTATTCTGACTTGTGCACAGTTTGCTATACCATTCCACTACCTTATACAACATTTACTTTAAATCCTTTCTTATAACAATAAACCTAACCCTTTTAAAACATTACAAGATTATTATACCCTTATACCCTTTTATTACATTACAACATTACAACATAACCCCTTATAATTAGAAATGTCTTTCTCTTTCTCAGATCTTTGATCATTAAGGCAATTAAATTTTACTAGTGTTTTCTGTTCATAGTCTGTAAAGGCACAAATTCTCTCTATTTATTCGACTGGTACACAAACGGCGTTCTGAGCGCGCCGCACGAAATCCGTAAGCTACGCCAACCTTGGCCTTCCCTTCCGTTCGGCGGTTTCCTGACCCAGGCGGTTGCAACGTTGCGGCAGCTAAGCGATCTTAGCCCCGGGCGGCGGCGTTCACAAGCGTGGATTACACGCGGCGGGCAGCCGGCTCTCAGCGCGTCGCACGTAATTCGCCGACCTCTTCGTTTCTTCTTCTCATTCCGGAACACGCAGCTCGTCCCGTCCAGGTCCGTCTTGTCCCGTCTCGTCCAGATCCGTCCTGCCCTCGTTGGTACGCTTCCGTGCGTAGACAATGCACGTCGCAATTTGTAGCAAAGCGAATAAAAAGTTATTTTGCGTACAGTGCAACTACGTATAAGCAGTAAAGCGTTTAGTCCTTCTGCTGCGCGTATTAGATTGCAGTGATTGCAACCTCACGCCACTCAACTTCACTTCCAAATTCACAGCGTTTCACTATTAATTTCTGCTCGAAACGTTCTAATTTTTCAACTTTGATAACTTTCGTGCTCTATTTCCGACACAGTCTGCCCGGAATGCACTAGAACTATTATACGTATTCTAGCTATCACAGCACCTACTGTGAAAACTCCTAAATAACTGTAGATGTCGAGAGAGTAGCTGGATGAATAATAACCAAGTGCGTAGGGGCAAGCGACAAGAGAGCTTTTCTTTGGCTGTCGGCGGTATTTATCAGCACCTCTCCTCAAATGTAGGGGAGAGTTCCTTCGCTCCCTCCCCTGGCGGGCAGCTGCGCGCGTCGCAACTCGCTTTCGCGCGGCCGGCCGCAGGTTTTCACGGGCTGCTGCGAGGACGCGCTCCCGCGACTATCGCCGTGCTTACTTATGGAACATACTGTTCTCTGGCGTCGCGCACGTTGCTTGGGCATGCGTGGGACTTTGAATTTCTACCAAATGTCACAATATATACATATATATATATATATATATATATATATTATAACCTAATGGTTATCAGATCTCCAAACATTAGGAGACAAACAGAGAAGAATGATGTGACATTAAAAAAGGCTGCACAATAAGTGGAGAGTCTTGTAGAGCACGGGGCGACTCATCCCCGGGGCGGTGAACGAGGAAGGAGAACGCGGCAGTGAGAGCATGGAAATGGCGGCGAAGGGGTGGGTGTGCGAGCGCTGAAGTTTCGTTAAGAGGAAAGTCGGTAAAAGGAGCGGGATGGCATTAGTGAAAGTATAGAAACAGAGAATGTTTCGGAAGAGCGATAAGTGTTTGTTAATGGATAGTTGGTACGGGAGATACCGTGATGGCAACGGATATTGCATTGACAACAGGTGGACACGTGTGATAGATGAGGTGAGAACGCGATTGTGGGTGATGGACGATAGTGGCCGAGGCACATGAATGCGAGTGCGGAAACAGGTTGTTACAGTAACCAACAGAGTGTTGCGGCGAGAACTCGGATGATCGGCAGGGAGAATGTCCATCATCTCGTGGGCGCATACGTGAGAGCACGGTATACCGAATTCCAGTTGCGTAGCGCACGTGTGGGGGCGCCGTGAGGAATGGACCTGTATCCTCCCGGGAGGGACACTGCGGATGTGAGTTCGGCGAGGGAATATTACAGCAGAGACGGGCAGTTGGAGTTTTGTGGTGGTGACGCGGCTCGGATGGCGATGTAGACGGCGCGACCTCAAGGACGCGTCCGCGTGCCAGTAGAAGAAAGAAACTGTGTGAAACCGACCGAAGCCGAGAACGGACGAATGCTGTAGAACAACGCGAAGGGATGACTTGAGTATTAAAATATTTTATAAAGGGTGGAACCAGTTGTAATGGATGTAGTGGGTGGTTAATTGGTGCAAGAATATTCAGAAGCATGATACAATGTCCAATTTTAGCGAACTAAGATAAATAAGTAAGTTGTTCCATTAAGTTAGTTAATAATAAGTTGTGTTTTGGAGGTATATTTAATTAGGCTTTTATAGGAATTATTAACAAGAATCCAGACAGTGTAATTTGTTTTTAAGAAATCTGATTGATACAGAATAACAATAATATTGATTTTGAGAGGTGTAAAGTGATTTCATTTGAGAATGTGCCAGCACATACCCTATCAAGGTGATCCCCCAAGAACCAATCCTGTTCCGCTTATCAAAGTTAAAGATTTATATGTGTGTAGCTTTCCATACCTGACTGACAACGGAAGCAGGTAAAGTACGGTTACAATATATATATATATATATATATATATATATATATATATATATATTGAAACGAATTATTATAATAGAATCATTATAATACGTTTAGCTTAATGAAGCGGCGACCGACCCTGTTCAAATGGCACGGCAGTTATGGCCGTTGCCGCTTGACCCGTTCGGAACAGGAGAGGGCGCGAGCGAGAGCGGGCGCGTGGTTACCCCGGGTACCAATACGACAGAGTTAAAGAGAACTCAGTAGGAGACGGGGCGGATGCGTTGGCTCGAGTGATCTTGATAGAAATCGAGGAACTGAGGGGACGTTAAGAGTGATAATGGACAGTGGACATAGTAGTAACCAGCGTGCGGATGAATACGATGAACAATATTCGACTTCTAACCGGGATTCGCAATATAAAGAACTGAAGAAATGCGACATATCAATCGGGGAGCGAGTTTCTCCACGTGTCGGTGAAAATGATGAAACAGCTGGTGAGGACTGGAGATAGAGTGTTTATGAGTAGCGTATTCACCGAATAGACAGTGTGGGAGGGGTGGACGGAAATAGAAAATACATAGTACCTGGAAGAAAAGTGTGTTGAGGGAACAACGTATGAAGGCTCATGGGCCCCGAGCTGCATGCAGTGGAGGTCGCCCTGGCTTCGGAAAACGACTGGGACCGAGCAATGCCGAGCTGGTCGGAGACGCCGCTTCGCCTGGGAGTTAAATGTATCGCCCATATAAACATCAGGTTTTCTCTTTCCTTTGGGTATGGAATAGTGTTTCAGGAATAAATAGGAAGTGTAGCCGTGATTTGTTAACATTTAATATTAGAAAAGTGGAAAGTGATACACAGTGTACTGAATCGTTGTGAAATAAAATATTGTTCATGTTATTCGTATTTCAATGTGTATTTATGATGAATGTGCAAAACCCTGAGCCCATTCGCGAACAAAGATCACCTGTCCCACCCACATCTCATAAAATCAATGTTGAAATGAACCCAAAAGAGGAACGTTTCAATATATATGACAACATGCACTTTTCCATTAAAATGTCATTTGCGTACGTTACTCTTCCAGTTCCAAGCAAAAGGTACCAAAAGCCGATATTTTCTATGAGTTACAGTAATAATTTTCTAAGTGCTACAAAAACTAGAATCACTGGAGTGATTGGTCTAAAATTCACCCGAATACTTTCGAACGGCCAAAAATAAAAATGAGTAAAGTTGGGGTTAAAAATGTTACCTCAAAATGTATTGTTTTAAATTATTTATTTAAATGCAATCCCCTACGAAGCCGAGAGCATTGTTTCGAGAGTGACGTTGCTAACTTCTTGATGGCCTGTGTGAAGAAGGTTCAGAAGGGGGCCCCTGGTCGCTATTGCCGTCAACATTATTAAACAACCATACATCAGAAGTTTTCAACTTAATTCATACACGTAAGCAATACTTTACGAAAGTAACCAGCAAAAAATCCCTCCTCCAATTTTGCCTTTGCGTTTCTCATTCTTCAGTCCCAATTCCCAAAATAAATCCGTCAATTTTTATTCCGTGTACTTCACGTAGTAAAAACGGACAACATAGATATTCGAATATTGTATGTTCATATGTACATTCATATTTAGATCCATGTTATTCCATTTACATTCCAACCTGGTCAACGACACATCATCCGCTAAAAGTCTTATATATTATTTTTACAGGGTTTCCCTGGACTTCCAGGGTTTCCCGGTCCCAAAGGACAACCCGGGATATGCACTGTGGACGCAAGCTCCGGCCATTGCGTGGGATTGATAGGGCCTCCTGGACGTAAGGGTGAACCCGGGTTCCCGCGTGAAGGGCTCAAAGGAGAGATGGGCATGAAAGGGGAAAAAGGAGAGCCTGGTGATGGATGGCTTCAGAGGCCGAGAAGAGATGGAATTGCAATGGACGAGGTAAGTGATACATGATCTAGCAGATTTTTCCGTGAGTGACGGATTTGGTGGAAGAGAGGAACACTGAAAATAGCCAGCCTCCCGAAGAAACTGTAAATTTTCAAACATTTTTAATTTTTCTATGTCAAAGATTGCCACAAGTAACAATACGCTAGCGTATTTAACAATAATGCTCAATTCACGACTGGAATTTAGTAAAAATATTTCAAGAATAAGTACATTAATGAATATAAATAAAACATTTAACCCTTTCACTGCTACGCGTTAGGAGCGCCGGCCGCCGCGCTGTGCTGAGCCATCCGGCGGCCGCCGCACGCCCTGTGCTGAATACTTTTTCGTGCGGTCTTCTCTTGCGCGCGCTCTCAGTTATCAAAACAACGTACACTTTCCATCCTTCTTTTAGATCCGGGCTTTAGACCGGCACCTGATCGTACCAAAGAACAATGCCAAACGTCTAATTTATAAATCGAAAATCAAGACACTTACCGTACACCAGGGAAGCAAAATTACAAGTGAGAAGCAGTTCCCGGAAATGTGTTGAAGTAAACACGGAGGGTGGATAGACAAAAGAGTTTTCTATTCTGGTACTGCAATAATCTTTTGACCTGCGCGTGCTTGGCCGGAAACGTGCGCGGGACCCAGGACGACACGCGGTGCAAGCAGCCCATGCCTTCCACAACACGTGAAAAATCTCGCAACAGAAGCATTGAAACGCTATTCATTAGGCACCAAAATAAACTTCAAAGTGTCCAGAACAGGACCCATGTCATGGCAATCGCCTAATTTTGAACGCGACCGAACAACGGACTCAAGAACTCGAAAGAGCAGCGCGACGCACCGGTGCGTCGATAGCAGTGGTGGCACGGCGAGCTCTGACGCATCGGTGCGTCGTTAGCAGTGAAAAGGTTAATCTTCAAAAAATACGACAAAAGATACAAATTAAAACTTTCATACATCATTTTTTGAAATAAAATTCCACTTCCCGTAGAAAGGTTTTCATGTAAGACGTGGAAATTATACTACGAAAATGAATTCAAAATGTTCTCTTCAAATTCTTCTAAACATTAACAGACACACACACACACGTATGTTTATAACAAAAAATCCTGTTAACGTATTAAAATGCTTCATAACAAAAGTATACAAAAATATACACTTATCGTCATAAAAATTCTGCACCCAGAAGGACAAGGTAGATTGCGATCTTGGTTGGCAGGCAGGTAGAGGGTACCACGCATACAAAATGATTACACTTTCACATTTGTAGGACCAACATTTATTGCGCTATACGGTCACAGACTGTACATGTTAGTATGGCGTGGGGCTGCCATTTTAGTGAATACACGTGTGCAGACATTGCGGCATGGAGTTGTACAGATTTTGAATGATGTCCCGCTCTAATCCTTCCCATGCAGTTTGCACCTGAGCGACCAGTTCTTGCAGTTTGCTGGGTAGGGTTTGGATCCTGATCGCACGTTCCATAGGACCCCAAACATTGGAAACAATGGAATTTGAGTTTTTGAAACACTTCATTTGAAATCATTTGAAGCACTTTAACATACAGATCCAATAGTGTTTACAAGTTGCTGGAAATATGCATATTAAAGTGTGCAGTTAGTTGCTGGAAATATGCATATTAAAGTGTGCAGTTAGTTGCTGGAAATATGCATATTAAAGTGTGCAGTTAGTTGCTGGAAATGTGCATAAGATTACCTTTATGTAATTTTTGCAAAAACAAAAAGTACCCCAAATTGAACTTTACGTCATATTAAAGAGTGCAATAAGTACTATCCAATCGAAAACTTAGAAAAAAAAAATTGAGGAAATAGGGTTTGAGCGTTTCTGAAAAAGTTGATATTTGAGCTAGTCCTCACTGAAAAAGGTTGAGTTTTTCAGAAACTTTATGTGACATTATTTAAAATAGCAAAGTGATGTTTACGCCATCTCGTTGAGTACATTTAGCATTATCGCTACTAAAAATTGTACAAAAACTGTTGAGAAAATCTGTTTTTTGAGAAAATCTGGTTTTTGAAATTTTTTAAAATTGCAAATATTTCGCGCAATATCACCAAAAAACTACTAAATTTTTCATAAACTGGCCTAAATCAAAGGAATCAGTTTGGAAAAATATTTTTGTGGAAGAAAAAACTCTATCTTATTATTATTATTATTATTATTATTATTATTATTATTATTATCTGCCACTTTCTAGTTGTAGGAAGAGGGCAAAAACGTCTAACTCACGCAATTTTCGAAAATTTAGAGTTAACCATGAAAATCGGACTTATGCCACCTTTACTCTATTCCTATATTCTTCTATTTTACTCTATACTTACAAGAAATTTAAAGAAAAAAATTGGAGCCATTTTGAGAAATTTTGGAAAGAACCAGGTGGCTTTATGCAATTTTGAAGACAGTTTTTCAAAAATACGGCTTCCCGAGTGTAACCAGATCGATCGGGGAATATTCATTTTGGAAGAAATCGTACTTATGGTTTAGGCGCTAGTGTTGTTCACAGCCTGACAGTCGGACGGACGTTTTTTTTTTTTTTTAATTAATTTTTCGGTATCAAGGATTCACAAAACAGAGATTCTGGCTACACCACGTGTAAGATAATTTTTTTCTTAATTCAGCAAATGGATTTATCCACTTTTTCGTTATCTGGGCACGGCAATGAAATTTTTCTGACAAAAATCCGTCGTTCTTTAGCACCGGATTAAAGTTTTCCTATAGTAATTATTACTCCGTATATACGTATGTTTACGGGAAAATAAAAATTGATGATTCCAAATTGTTTTGTTGTTTTGAATATTTATTTTCTCTTTACCGCCGTAGCGGTAAAGAGAAAAATATGTAATGCTGCCAAAAAAATGGCGAATTTTGGGGGAAAACTCTAACTACAGGTTCCTGGCAACACAAAATTCGATAAATCTAGATGTTAAATTGAGACGAAAAAATTCTAAAATGTGGTGTATTCAGAAACCACGTTTTTTGTGTCCATGAAATCGAAAAAATCGATTGATGTGTGTCTCAAAATGATGGCAAACACTTTTATAATCACAATTTAGTTTGCAGTGGCTTTTCTTTTCGTTGTAATTTCTTATATATTTTGTGTTGTATTTTAGGTTGTAATTTCTCATGTAATTTTCTTTATCTATATTAGGACTCCATAGTTAAAATTTTTTGACTTTTCTTTTATTTTGTATATTGTACCACATCACAGTTATGTTTTAAAAAAATAGTTTATTCAAACTACACAGTGCAAGAAATTGATTTTCAGATGTATTTACTATATTATGTAACTTAAAAGAAACACTATTTTCTTGAAATTTATTGTAATTATTATACTATCCTGCGTTATAGTCACTTTCCACGCCACATATAGAGAGTACAAACACCGCTTTTCACATACCAGCCAAAATATTTCTCTTTCCAGAATAAAGTCAAGCAATTCTATTATTCTAATTCCAGAAAAATGTAAACATCATTTCGGACATTGTGGTGCTCTTGGCTATCTGGAAAAAGTACTTCGCCATTCCGAAACGATCTCTTGCACAAAAAGCGTTTATATCAAAACGTAACACACTAATTACTCCCCATACACATCAACACAATGATAAGACATTTCGCTAAAATTAATTGTTAGATCTATCCTGGTTCGTTATTAATGCTGAATACGTCATTCCGAACGAACGTTCGAAGAAAATGGTGATTTAAAAGAGGAAGTGTCCCATCAGATCCAAATAAATTTGTAATATTACAAATTATTGTAGCTTGTCAGCAACGAAACAAGTGTAATCAAAAAGCTTTATTAAATTGCTATTTTTGTTAATATAATTAATCTTTTGAATTCTGATGTTCGTGTGTTGAGCAGGGGGCGGCAGTGGCGGGGGCAGAGGGGTGCGCGCGCGGCGCGGCGCAGCTCGTGGCGTCGGCGCGGGCGGCGCGCAACGACTCGGGCCACTGGCACGTTTCCGCCTCCGCCGCCGCCGGCAGCAGCCTCGCCTCCGCGCAGCGCCCGCGCCTCAGCCTGGACGCGCGCCTCTCCACGCACGAGGGCGGCGCGGACGCCTGGGCGGAGCTCACGCTGGAGGCGCACGTGGCCACGGCGCCCACGGGCTACGAGCGCATGCCCTTCGGCCCCCGCGTCACCAGGTACGCTCAGCACACACACTAGCACCAAGCGCCTCAGCCTGGACGCGCGCCTCTCCACGCACGAGGGCGGCGCGGACGCCTGGGCGGAGCTCACGCTGGAGGCGCACGTGGCCACGGCGCCCAAGGGCTACGAGCGCATGCCCGTCGGCCCCCGCGTCGCCAGGTACGCTCAGCACACACACTAGCACCAAGCGCCTCAGCCTGGGCGCGCGCCTCTCCACGCACGAGGGCGGCGCGGACGCCTGGGCGGAGCTCACGCTGGAGGCGCACGTGGCCACGGCGCCCACGGGCTACGAGCGCATGCCCTTCGGCCCCCGCGTCACCAGGTACGCTCAGCACACACACTAGCACCAAGCGCCTCAGCCTGGACGCGCGCCTCTCCACGCACGAGGGCGGCGCGGACGCCTGGGCGGAGCTCACGCTGGAGGCGCACGTGGCCACGGCGCCCAAGGGCTACGAGCGCACGCCCTTCGGCCCCCGCGTCCCCAGGTACGCTCAGCACACACACTAGCACCAAGCGCCTCAGCCTGGACGCGCGCCTCACCACGCACGAGGGCGGCGCGTACGCCTGGGCGGAGCTCACGCTGGAGGCGCACGTCGCCACAGCGCCCAAGGGCTACGAGCGCATGCCCTTCGGCCCCCGCCTAACCAGGTATGCTCAGCACACACGCTAGCACCAAGCGCCTCAGCCTGGACGCGCGCCTCTCCACGCACGAGGGCGGCGCGGACGCCTGGGCGGAGCTCACGCTGGAGGCGCACGTGGCCACGGCGCCCAAGGGCTACGAGCGCATGCCCTTCGGCCCCCGCCTAACCAGGTATGCTCAGCACACACGCTAGCACCAAGCGCCTCAGCCTGGACGCGCGCCTCTCCACGCACGAGGGCGGCGCGGACGCCTGGGCGGAGCTCACGCTGGAGGCGCACGTGGCCACGGCGCCCAAGGGCTACGAGCGCATGCCCGTCGGCCCCCGCGTCGACAGGTACGCTCAGCACACACGCTAGCACCAAGCGCCTCAGCCTGGGCGCGCGCCTCTCCACGCACGAGGGCGGCGCGGACGCCTGGGCGGAGCTCACGCTGGAGGCGCACGTGGCCACGGCGCCCACGGGCTACGAGCGCATGCCCTTCGGCCCCCGCGTCACCAGGTACGCTCAGCACACACACTAGCACCAAGCGCCTCAGCCTGGACGCGCGCCTCTCCACGCACGAGGGCGGCGCGGACGCCTGGGCGGAGCTCACGCTGGAGGCGCACGTGGCCACGGCGCCCAAGGGCTACGAGCGCATGCCCGTCGGCCCCCCGCGTCGACAGGTACGCTCAGCACACACACTAGCACCAAGCGCCTCAGCCTGGACGCGTGCCTCTCCACGCACGAGGGCGGCGCGGACGCCTGGGCGGAGCTCACGCTGGAGGCGCACGTGGCCACGGCGCCCAGGGGCTACGGGCGCACGCCCTTCGGCCCCCGCGTCACCAGGTACGCTCAGCACACACACTAGCACCAAGCGCCTCAGCCTGGACGCGCGCCTCTCCACGCACGAGGGCGGCGCGGACGCCTGGACGGAGCTCACGCTGGAGGCGCACGTGGCCACGGCGCCCAGGGGCTACGAGCGCATGCCCTTCGGCCCCCGCGTCACCAGGTAGGCCCAGCACACACACTAGCACCAAGCGCCTCAGCCTGGACGCGCGCCTCTCCACGCACGAGGGCGGCGCGGACGCCTGGGCGGAGCTCACGCTGGAGGCGCACGTGGCCACGGCGCCCACGGGCTACGAGCGCATGCCATTCGGCCCCCGCGTCACCAGGTAGGCCCAGCACACACACTAGCACCAAGCGCCTCAGCCTGGACGCGCGCCTCTCCACGCACGAGGGCGGCGCGGACGCCTGGGCGGAGCTCACGCTGGAGGCGCACGTGGCCACGGCGCCCAGGGGCTACGAGCGCATGCCCCTCGGCCCCCGCGTCACCAGGTACGCTCAGCACACACACTAGCAACAAAGCGCCTCAGCCTGGACGCGCGCCTCTCCACGCACGAGGGCGGCGCGTACGCCTGGGCGGAGCTCACGCTGGAGGCGCACGTGGCCACGGCGCCCACGGGCTACGAGCGCATGCCATTCGGCCCCCGCGTCACCAGGTAGGCCCAGCACACACACTAGCACCAAGCGCCTCAGCCTGGACGCGCGCCTCTCCACGCACGAGGGCGGCGCGGACGCCTGGGCGGAGCTCACGCTGGAGGCGCACGTGGCCACGGCGCCCAGGGGCTACGAGCGCATGCCCTTCGGCCCCCGCGTCACCAGGTAGGCCCAGCACACACACTAGCACCAAGCGCCTCAGCCTGGACGCGCGCCTCTCCACGCACGAGGGCGGCGCGGACGCCTGGGCGGAGCTCACGCTGGAGGCGCACGTGGCCACGGCGCCCACGGGCTACGAGCGCATGCCATTCGGCCCCCGCGTCACCAGGTAGGCCCAGCACACACACTAGCACCAAGCGCCTCAGCCTGGACGCGCGCCTCTCCACGCACGAGGGCGGCGCGGACGCCTGGGCGGAGCTCACGCTGGAGGCGCACGTGGCCACGGCGCCCAGGGGCTACGAGCGCATGCCCCTCGGCCCCCGCGTCACCGGGTACGCTCAGCACACACACTAGCAACAAAGCGCCTCAGCCTGGACGCGCGCCTCTCCACGCACGAGGGCGGCGCGTACGCCTGGGCGGAGCTCACGCTGGAGGCGCACGTGGCCACGGCGCCCACGGGCTACGAGCGCATGCCATTCGGCCCCCGCGTCACCAGGTAGGCCCAGCACACACACTAGCACCAAGCGCCTCAGCCTGGACGCGCGCCTCTCCACGCACGAGGGCGGCGCGGACGCCTGGGCGGAGCTCACGCTGGAGGCGCGCATTTCCACGCATCGATGAGAATCTGTTTTTGTAGTTACATCCGCATGCACACATGCACGAAACCGGTATCGCGTTGTCATTTGTCCTATGATAACTTAATAATTAGAAAGGTAGACCAAATACTCGTAGTCGAGAGGACTCCTTGGACTGTGAAACTGTATGTCTATAAAATGTTGTATGGAAAACAAACTTTTATTAATATCTAATAAACTAAATAATTCATTGGATAAATCAGAAGGAAAAATTTGGTTGCCTTTTTTCCATTTTCACACTGAAATGTGGTCATGGGCAGAGCATTTCTGATTTAGACAACTGCAACTACACACAGGAGTAAGCTTGACAAATACGATGAATGTCTTTGGAAGTGTTTAATAATTTCCTCTTTATGTGTTAAATTAGCCACACTTTACTGTATTGTTATGCCAATGGCCAATGGTGCTAAATGCTTTGTGTTTCGCAGCCTGTACCGCATGTACACGGACGCCCGACCGTGGCCGCAGGCGGCTGCCGTGTGCGAGGGAGACGGGGCACACCTCCTGGTCCTCGACTCGGACGACGAGGCCCTGGTCGTCAACGAGTTCTGGGCTCGCAAGCCCACGTTCAACGGAGCCGTCAACAACGAGTGGTTTGCCATCGGCTTTCGCAGACGCTCCGGCAGGAACGAGACTGTTCTCGGCCAGCGATTGGAGGACTCCGGTTACGTGAAGTGGGCTCCTGACAAGTGGCTATTGGTTCCAGAGTCGAACTGCGGTCTCATCGACGAACGACTTTTGTTTGCTCTAGATTCATGTGCGAGCAAACGTCCTTTTATTTGTGAATGGGAAAGTTGGTAACAGCAATAAACGTATTTTAATTTAAAATATAAGTGGAAAAATTGTAATTTTACCTCATTTTATATCCACAAGTGTTAGTGTATTTTAAAAAATTACTACACTAATTAGTATGAGAAAGACTGTAGTCTTCTGGAAGTCACTATATATTAAATATATTGTTAAGTTATATATTAAATGTATCGTAGAGTTAATAATAATCCGAGTACGTAGCATCATTGTATAACAAATAAAAATTAAACCAATATTTTTACTTTTCCCAATATTGAATGTAATTTACTGTATC
The DNA here is from genome assembly GCA_031308135.1 of Acheta domesticus. Lineage (NCBI taxonomy): Eukaryota > Metazoa > Arthropoda > Insecta > Orthoptera > Gryllidae > Acheta > Acheta domesticus. The sequence goes on from JAHLJT010004567.1 coordinate 167,635,426, forward strand.
AGAAACATGTAAGAGAACATTAACGAGTGAAAAGATTGTACATAAATAGACATGTAATAAGAAGCATATCCTCTACATTTTACTACAATCATTTATTTAAGGCAAATATTTACAATGTTTCGTACTATGTTTATTACATCATTAGGTATTTTACAGCATATAAGCATACAATTTTTTTTCGTAATTTTGTACGCATGTTGGTTTGTTAATGAGTAATGCAACATGCTCCAATTAACACATTGGTCTTTTCCGCTGAAGGTGATGGGCTAGAATATGGAGCAGAAGTGTTCAAGTAGAACTGCGAAATCTGCAGACTTTTTAAATCGCGTTTGCCGAAAATGTACTTATTTTGTAATTAATGTCACCTTTCCTCAAAAACTATTATTCACAATTTGTTAAAATTTATAGGATAGGTTCTTATAGTATTAGCAATAAATTGACATGTTTATATAAACATTTTTCGATAATAAACAATAATAAAATAATGTTTGTCCATAAATGCTTAAAATATTGGAGCAAAATTATAATTGAAAAAAAAAAGTTTAATCAACTCATCAATTGTCAAAATAATACACGGGCTGTACCTTTAAATGTGCGAAATATCAAAATTTTCTAGAGAAGCATTTTCTACAAAAGATATATCAATAGTAGCAAATTTAACATGGGCGGACCGGGAGAGGTAGTTCAGTGCATCAACTGATGTCACTTTAGTGCATCTGACCGGGAGATTATACATTCGAGCCCCGACGGTGCCACGATTTTCGACATTAGCTTGTCATCGAGGTCGAATTCAGTTGCTGCCTGGAGGAGAATTCTAGCGGCCAGCTACTCCCAGCGGTGGTTTTCCGTGGTTATCCAGGGAGGTGTACGAATCATGGGAGGGATTTCCCCTCGAGGTATCTCGACCAACGTCGCAAAACGATGCGTCCACGAAAAACTCCATGCTTTATACTGTTTTCCAGACATGTGTTGTAGTGCGTATTAGGGAAAAGAATCGGGTGAGGTGGCACAGTTGATGAACTGCTGTCACTGCAGTGTCTCTGATAGGGCGGCCCTACACTCGAGTTCCGACTGTGGCAGCATTTCCTACACTAGATAAATAGCTAGGTCGAATTCAGCCGCCGTCTGAGGGAGAATTTTAGCGGCCGGCTGCTTTGATCGACATGTTTTCCTTGGTTTCTCCGATCAACTCCTGGCGAATGCAAAAAATACGTGCCCAAGCGAAAGGGACACGGACCGCCCAGGATCTTCCCTACCTCTTCTTTGTCCTATCCTCACCTATTGCTTTCACACGCAATCAATTGCACTGCACTTCCATACATGTCGGGAGCTTAAAGCGTTTGGCTGAGACAGAGCCCTGCTGTTAAGAGATACTGATTGGGGAAAAATCCCGCTAGGGAAAACATGCACTATACTTACGGGTGTAATGGCCTTAGCTATTGACGCGGCCGGATTCATCAATTATGGGAACGGAGGACAAGCGGATGGGGAAGGAATTGTCACGCTCGGGCATTGACCCTTCTGTTAGGTGATGTTTCGTAATTCGCCTGGTATTGATCGAAGAAACTATAAGAAACTACAAATCTGAGCAGGCAGCCGTGAGAATTCTCTCCCAGGCCGTGTCTGAATTCGACCTATATTTCCTGTGCCGGAAAACCTCCACTATCCAGAATCGAACACTAGCGCCTCCAGGTCAAGAGTCGATGCAGTGACAACTATGTCACTTTGTTTTTATTCATTTCGCACATGCATCTAAGTGTACTTTTCATTACCTCTAGCCTGCTGCAGTTCTTAAGTTTCTTAAGACTAGATGAACCCGTATGATTACAAGCACCTGTGTGACGCTCAGATGGAAGTGCTGTAGAAACGTGCTGTAAAACTAATGCATATCCATGAATATTCAATGCGTTTCATATATTTACCAAGATATTCACTCATAAGTACCAGTACATGGATATTTGTTTGGGCTATAATAGCAAATCCTGCTATTAATCTTATCTTAATGTATGTAACCAAATGTATAAAATACAATTTCTAAATATTAATCAAAACTTTCTGACCTCTATGATGTTTCCGTAGATATCACAAGAATCATAAAAGGAAGTAAATTGAATACTTAAAATGGATAGACACAATCGTTTCGATCGTAACGATCATACAACACGATTTTCTCTATTGAAGACCAATCGCTCTCCCATTCCCAACGAACTTGCCAAGTTGCGCATGACGCTATCTTCCCGTTTGCATTCAAGCCGCGCATTTCAAAATTTATAAAATAAAAAGTAAAATAAAATTTCAAAATAAAAAGCTACACATTTTGTAACTTAGTACAGGAAAGCAGTGACGTATTCATTATATAGTAACCTCCTCTCTTATTTTCCCCTTTTTTGTGTACTTCAGTTGCTTAAAATTGTTCACTGGAAGGCGAATAAGAGGAACAAAAAACTATTCTCTTTACAGCTTTAATATACATGATGGCACTCCTGATAACAAATTTGGACAATCCTAGGCTTACGCACAATGTATATTTTCAACTAGGAAGCAATTCACAAAGCAATTGATAAGCAACTTCTAAAGCTACGAAAGGTCATGAAGCGACAAAGTTGACTCAGCCGGTTTAAAACATATAGCCGTTATTTGTTTACTATTTACTGTCCCAGAAATTCACAGTTACTTATCTGCGCCCGCCCGCAAAGAGGAGTTCTCATCTTCGTATCCGCACGAGTGGTTCTCTGCTACGCTCATTGGGAACTACTTTTCCTGCCTTCCGCAATTCTGCAAGTGGTATTTTAAATGTTGTAAAAATGTTGTAATAATGTAATGTTCCAATTTGATTTTGTGGCTATTATGTGGAGATATTTGCGACTGACGAAATTTACCGGGCATCTACCTATCTCCAATGCATTAATTAATGTGATTACGCTCATTTGGCGGTGTCCGCGTGGTTGGAGGCAGACTTCTTGTTTTTTATTAAATGATTTAACGCATGATTTTTTATTGTTTCGATAAGGTTGGTAGGAATCAGTGTTGATTACGTCAATATACGATACCGACAGCAGCAGGACAAAAACATGGCTTTTCCGGTCTCACGGTAAGTTAACACTGCAAACTGCTTTGCAACAAGAAAATACGTACTCGTGGTTGTAATCTCTCAGGTCAATTAACAATTGAGAATGCAATAATTCATATAATTTTGTACCTTTGTCTTCCGTTTCTTTTGGAAACTGCAATTCATCTCTTACGTTCTTGTGATCAATTTCTTGTTATTTATAATATAATGAATTTGCCAGATTTTGAAGTGTCCAATTGATGCGCAGCTTGTGGGTAATTAAATTAATCAAAGAGTTATTTTTCTTATCAAACGATAATCCTCCTGATTCTTATTTCTTGTTTTCTTATTCAATATTTATTTAAAATAACCTTCAATATACCCACATCTTTCTATGAATGGTTGAATAATACTGGAGCATTTATCGCTCTCTACATGGACGTAAATCTGCGTAATAGATTCTCTTTAAAGTCTTAAATTTAACTTACCGAAAAAGATCATAATTTTCAAAGCTACTATTGTTCAACACATTCAGAATTCAAGTTTTTACAGGCAAGAGTTTAACTTTAAAGTAACCATTCTATATAGCGTAAATCCACAGCTTAATGTGAAGCGTCAATTTTATTGTCGAGATAAGTGAGGTGTCAAACATACATAGTACATGCACGCTAAAACATTCCTTCTGTGAATAATATGCCGGGGAAATATGACGTATTAGACGATTTATAAGACGCCATTGCCACAAATGACTGGAATGTATTATAATGAATTGAATCCGGGAGCATATCTAAAAAATTTAAGAAAGGTACATTAGAGCTTTCCGATTTTGCTATAAATAATAAATGGAAACTAAAATAAAAGAAATATTTTAACACAGATATCGCTATTCTGCACGATCCATTAAATTTCATTTATTGGCCCAAAATAGAATCTTATATTATTAAATTTACTGAACTGTAATATTTTTCTGTCAAATTTACAAACATTTCTTTCACGAATCAACTTTAGAAACATGTGCTCCTTAATTCACTACACATGTGTATGATAATTAAATGTACTAGCGTACCCGTGCGAGAACTCTCGCATGTTTAATCCCACCCTTTCCCTATCCATTTGTCTATCCTTTCCATAAAGGAGAGGAACTACTAATGTACTTACAGAATATCAAACAAAATAACAATGCAATTGATGTTTGAAACAAATTTTCAATTAAGGTTTATTCAACATTATAGAGATATGTTCTTGGAACAATTCATACTTCTTTAAAAACAACATTTGAAGAAATTTTTCACTCTTCCTTGAGAGTTAGCTTTTCGCTTTCCTTGATAGTCAAATAATTGAAAAGGTTTTTACTCTTGAGAAAGCCAAGTAAAGTAGTGCGAAAATACCGGATCGGGCAAGAACAGACCTACTCATTGCAATATTATTTAACTTTCCTTGATTTGTTATGAAGAACCGAGTGGGTTTTGGAGAGTCAGGGTGCCAGCTTGCTGGGGTGAGAAAATTGAAAAATTATTTGTTTACTAAAACGTACTGAATTATTTTCTACGTCCTTACGGACCTCAAGAAAAGCAATTCCGAGCCAAAAAATAATCAAACTAATGTTTTCACCTTTGAGTACTAAATACCATTTGTTACCATTAGAAACAATTTAGTAGGCAATAGTAAGCCCACTTCGGTACATGGGAATGTTGCTCAAACGATGTTTGCATTTTTAATATCTTAACGAACCGACACCTTGAGTTTAATATTAAATGGTGTTTTATTTACAATATGAGTTTGCAGCTAGGCGTTGGTGTACATACTTCCAGATACAGCCCACATTTAAATCGTGCGTTTGGACTGCGATCGTTGGCAGTTGTCGTGTGACTTGCATTATTCTTTCTATAATTTTAAATTCAGTTTTTTTTAATTTGTTCACGTAGTGTTGTGGGCTAGCGCGTATTGATTTTTGTTTTCCATTTATTTCAAGCTATTTTACTTTAGCTACTTTAAAAAGTTTGTTCTTTGTGTTGTGCCATAGCACAAGTTTTCCCCCACTACATCTGCGTACCCGTGCGAGAACTCTCGCATGTTAGATCCCACACTCATCCCTATCTTTCTATTTTCATTCTAAGAAGGAAAGTCGTTAACGAAACGTGTTTATTTGTTTAAAATCTATAAAGGTAACTTGCATTGTACTATCACAATTACAAATAAAATAAAAACAATACAATTAATTTGTAAAAGAAATTTTCAATAAATATTTATTTAATATCATGGCGAATTTGCTTGGAACAATTCCCAACACTTACTTAAAGACATTTGAAGTAATTATTAATATTCTTTGTCAGTTAGGTTTCAGTTTTTCGTGATAGTCACAAAAATATGAGCTTTTTACTTTTGAGAAAGCTACGTTTCTGAACCCGTTGACTTGAAAATTTCATTGAATGATAACGAAAATATTGGTACAGGTAAAACACAAACAGTCTTCACTCTTCACTGAACACCCACATACCTCCACAATTAAGTACACAGCACCTATAGACCATGAAAACACGTTAATTGAATAGTTTCACTACACGCATTTCTTATGCATAAGAAACAATCTTCATAGGTATAGGTATCAAGCAACTATAATTGTAATTCTAGTCGTTGCTGGAGAGCAAATCTTGAATTAATGATTATGCAAATAAACCTCGTCAGACTGCACAAACTACGGTGTTAACAGAAAGCGTAAATATTGTCGAATGTAAGCCTTCTAAGCGTGTCGCTACAAAAATTGCTACCAGCAGGAAGGGCTGAAATATTGAGATGGCCTTGATAGTGTTAAAGCGTGGAACCAAAAAGTGAATTGAATGGACCGGAGGATATCTCGTCTTGTAGAATGTCGTGTGAAAAACGTTTCTTTGAGGCCTTTGGCCTCAAAATTTTACTTTTTAACGCTCTAAAACGCTTTGTTTATGAGTTATTTGCCGTTACAGGTTGACATGTGATGCGGATTGCATTTTACATGAATATTTCAATGGTTTTTTTTTTAAAAAAGAAATCATCCATATTTTTAAAGTCAAATTGGAATTCATCAAGTCTCCGTGAAATTCTCTTTCTTTAGAGCGCTCATTTATAAAGATTGGTTGCGTGTGAGAGCCGGAACTGAAAGGTATACTACTGAAATAATACAGGAGACGATGTGTTATATGTGTTTCTTCTTATCGCAGATGACGCGACCCGTAATTTATATACTAATTGGGAACTGTCCTGTTACAAATAATACGATATATGAATATTTAATATCTTGTAAAATGGAACTTAATAATAAAGACTCATGGCAAAGAGACAAGTATTTGAGTAAAGTGAATGAATTTTGATAGGAACACGAATGTCCAAAGAACAGTTTTCAATTATAACCCAGAAAATATCAAGAATTGTTGGTAATTGCTAATAAATTCTCTTTGAATATTTTATTTTATACTCATCTCTTTTCGTGGTATGTAATTCTTAAAATGTGTTTACAGAAATGGATTTTATTTGTTCCCATTTTTAATATATAAATTAATATGCCTTCCGCCAGCCGATAAACAAATTTAAGAGTAGAGACTAAGACCCAATTCTTCTTTAATTAAATATAATTTAATCAAACAGGTCAATTATGTCCTGTATGAAATAAGGCACAGTATGTAAACTTAATTTCACTTTAAAAAGCGTTACGAGGTGAAGTATGCACTTACAAATGACTGGATTAGATTTAAACTAATCCGTCGTTTCACTAAATAAATGCCCAGCATTAGTGATAGGTCCAATTTAGACACTACTGCGAAGTAGGTGTGTTCAAGGACTTCCAATCCCGGTCATTTCTATTAAAAGTTGTAGTTGACAAAGCAAGAGCCAAATCAATGATTCCTTTAAGTCACCCTGATAGCCCTTTCTGTCAATACGACATATACTCCAACGTTTCATAACTCATTACATCATCTGACACCATCAAGTTCAAAGTCGACGCAATGGGAACAGCATTGAGATTTTCGCAGTAATCTAAGAAAACAAAGACCTAAATAACTGAATAACTAATTACTCTATGAAATAAGTCATAAAACGCCATCTTTGCTTATGTTTAACTAAGTACTTCCCAACATTACAGGTGGTTTCTGGTGGTATTACTCCATCTTGAGACAATCGTGAATCACACAGCAACAGGAGAATTGCAGGTGAGAATCCCAGCTATGTGAGAATGGCACTCAACCGAATTTTGACTTGGCATTCGTTTTTCGAGTTTCGGCGGTCTCTGTGCTATCATTAGAAAATTTTCGAGTTATGCAATAAACTTAAGCGTATAAAAATTATTTTACAAAACCTATTATTCCAATTTCAAAATAAATATTGATACTGATCCATTGCTTGACCTGACAGCTTGGGCTGATAGCTTGACCGTGAAATAATTCATAGTTTAACACTTGTATAACTTTTTATTAAATGTGGTACCATTAACAAGGACTAATTTAAGAGTAATATTTGTCCCAAATTTTGTTAATATATAATATCAATGTTCTTAAGCTTATACAGTTTACTTCAATGTCAATAATTATAAAAAGACATAGATTGATTTTCAAAACTAAGCATTTTTATCACAGTGAATTCGGTTTTGCAATGTCAATCCATCCTAAAATTAGATATGTGAAAAAACATACGTTCGCAAGGATATTTTGAAAATTTTGCGACATTTCAGTGAGTATTTGATTGCATGAGTGTTTATTAATTCCGGGTGCGTCAACTACCAAGGCATTAGTCCCGTAAGTGCAGTGCATATTATATCACTGGCGGTGTTCCTCCTCTGCTAAAACAAAATATGGCGCCGAACTAAACTTTAGTTTCTGAGTATTGTTTCTCCTTCTGCTCCCCGCTCCAAACAGGCCACCATCCCAACCTGGTCTGTTCTTCACTGCTCTTCCGTCATGTGTACGCTCCAAGTGCCTCATTGGTCTCCCGTCATGTGTGGTAGTATAGTGCATTCAAGTGTGAGTACGCGTGCGTGTGTAGGACGAGCCAAGGAGGCAAGGATGAGGTAGGAAAGATCGTGCGCGGCCCTTGGCACGTATGTTAGCGTCTTGCTCCGGCAGTCGCCTCGTATTGATGGGATAAACGAAGGAGAAGTACAGGTCAGAATAGTTGAGTATTTTCCTTCACACAAGAGTGAATTTGAACTAGCTGTGTCGCTAGTGTCGAAAATCCGCCCCCCTGGGGCTCGAACCTTAAGAATTCCCGCATGGAGGTTGCCACTGAGCTTTCACATTCAAGTTGAAACGTCATCTAGCTTTACACAGACAAAGTTTGGGGATAAAATACATTAAAGAATGTAATTATCTTTTAATCATAAATATAAAATTAAGATTTTTATAACAAAATAAAGCTTATATTCATTATATTAGAGCTCATTCTATAAATATGAATTGGCAGAAAAGAGGAAAGTTGTAAAGCAGGCTAAATGACCTCACCATACACATAATAATGATAATAATAATAATAATAATAATAATAATAATAATAATAATAATAATAATAATAATAATAATAATAGTATTCAGATTAACAGAGGTATTTTTCAAGGAGATTCACCATCCCCTCTGCTGTTTTGCATCAGTTTGATCCCACTATCGAGACAGTTGTCGCAAGCTGACTTTGGTTTTAAGCTCCATGGTGATGAAAGGCCAGTATCACATTTGTTTTACATGGATGATCTGAAAGTGTTTGCTAAGAATGAAGCGATTCTCTCCCAAATGCTGTCTGTCGTGAATGACATCTGCATGAAGTTTGGTCTTGACAAATGTGCAAAAATCAATTTAAAAAGAGGGAAACTCACAAGTCTGAGAACATTGAAATTGATACGCACACTGTGATTCAAGATCTTGAGCCAGGTAAAAATTACAAATATCTGGGCATGTGAAGAATGTGAAACCATCTCAAACGACAGAATGAAAGAGAGAATTCGTAGGGAGTATTATAGGAGAGTGAGACTGGTCCTGCAGTCCGCTCTGAATTCCAGGAATAAAATATCTGCAATAGGTAGTTTGGCGGTACCTGTAGCTGAATACAGTTTTGGACTAGTGGACTGGACTGAGCAAGAAATTCGCACCATGGATCGAAAAACCAGAAAACTGCTAACAATGCATCATGTTTCCCACCCTCGAGCTGATATACATAGACTTTATGTGTCACGTAAGGAAGGAGGAAGAGGCCTCAGACAAATTGAAGCCTCCTGGCACAACGCAATAGTCGGGTTGGGGAAGTATGTAGTCAGCCATCACGATGACCCTCTAATGAGGCAGGCCATGAAATCTGACCGAAGAACGGGAAATAGAGGCATTGTTAGTGTAGCAAGAAGCATTGCGAAGAAAACTAGGCAAGACACGTCGAATAACACAGACACTGAACTTCTGATGCTGCTAAACATGAAGTGTGAGACACAAAAAATGTTAAAGAAATCGTGGAGAGACAAACCACTCCACGGACAATACCTAAAAAGAATGGACAAGGTGCAGATCAATAAAGATCAATCATTTATGTGGCTTAAAAGGGGAAGAATGAAGCCAGAATCGGAAGCACTTGTAATAGCTGCCCAAGATCAGGCCTTAAGAACACGGCATTATGATAAAGCGGTTCTCAAAATTTCCCAAGATGATAAATGCCGCATTTGCCAGGAGCAAGTAGAAACCATTGATCATATTGTCTCAGCTTGTCCAATCCTAGCAAAGACCGAATACCTGAAAAGACATGACAGGGTGTGTAGCTACCTCCACTGGCAGATCTGTACCGCCCTCGAAGTTCCAAACACATGCCCCATGTGGTACGAACACTCACCAAAACCGGTGACGTCTGTTGGATTGTGTACGATATTGTACGACCAACAAATTCAAACTGATCGCACGATAGCGGCAAACAAACCGGATATAGTTATCCGGGATTTGGCGAAAAAATCGTGTTTACTTATCGATGTTGCTGTATCTTGCGATCAAAACGTCGTTACCAAGGAGGCAGAGAAACGTCTTAAATACAAGAGTTTGGAAATCGAGATCAGCCGAATGTGGGGCGTAAAAGCACAGGTCGTCCCGATAGTTATCGGAGCTCTGGGATTCGTTCCGCAAAATTTGTGTAAGAACTTGTCTAAACTCCCTGGTAATTCAAAAGACTGGGAAGTGCAATAAATTGCTTTATTTGTAACAGCCCACATTTTGCGTAAAGTATTGTAGAGGCACTGATAGTCACCGGATCTGCTCCTTAGGTATCTGGTTGCAACCTGGAGTAGATTTTATATTCAGCCGACTCATAAGATCTTTAGTCGTGATGTAATGGAAAAATAATAATAATAATAATAATAATAACAATAATAATAATAATAATAATAATAATGGTACATGGATGACATAAAACTATACTCCAGCACATTACAGGGTTTGAAGAAGCTAATGCATATCACTGAAAGATTCTCTAATGATATAGGCATGCAGTTTGACATAGAAAAATGTAAAATACAAAGTATTCAAAGGGGAAAGCTCATAGAGAGCACAGATCATGAAACTATATCAAGAGAGATTATCACAGCGTTGGTAATAGATGAGTTTTACAAGTATCTGGGAATGCAACAAAATAAAATGATCGTACACAGTCAGATAAAAGAGAAATTAAAAACAGAGTTTACTAACAGATTGAAAACCGTACTCAAGACCTCCCTCAACTCTCGTAATCTTACAACAGCAATTAATACATATACCATCTGTGATTACTTACTCATTCGGCATTATTAAATGGACCAGAACAGATTTAGACTCACTGGAGAGGATTATCAGAGTCCAAATGACTCGGTCCAAATACCACCATCCAAAAAATTCTATCCAAAGAATAACACTACCAAGGAGACTAGGGGGAAGGGGTATCTTAAAGATTGGTAATCTACATGCAAAACTGATGACGGACATGAAAGAGTATTTCAATGAGAAAGCGTTGTCATCTCAGCTACACAGAGTAATCCAGCAAGTTGACGAGAACTATACACCCCTCAACCTCAAACAGCAAAATGTATTACACGAACAATCAACACAAGCCCAGGAATTAGAACAATGGAAGCAAAAAGCACTTCATGGGAGATACCCTACAGAAATAGCCAAATCAAATGTCGACGCCTGCTTGTCGTACAAGTGGCTTAAAATAGGATATCTGTACCCCGAGACTGAAGGATTTTTTATAGCAATCCAGGACCAGGTGATTGCGACAAGATATTATCTCAAGCACATTATTAAAGACCCCGAAGTGCCTTCCGATATCTGCCAGGCTTGTGGTGAAGGTCAAGAAACGATCCAGCACATCACTACGGATTGCCGCATGCTTGCTGCAACTGATTATAAACAGAGGCACGATATGGTAGCACGAATCATCCACGCCAAACTTGCAAGGAAATGTGGAATTGCTGGTGAATTTGATACACCCTACTACAAGTACCATCCAAAAAATGTCATCGAGAACAACAGATATAAGCTATACTGGGACCGAAGCATACTAACCGACAGAACAATCCATCATAACAGGCCGGATGTCATTCTTTGGGATACATCTAAAAGAAAAGTATGGCTGATAAACATAGCAGTGGTAGATACCAGCAACCTCGAAACAACACACAAAAATAAAATTCAGAAATACAGAGAACTAGCACAAATTGTAAAGGAACAGTCCCTGGCGAAAATCCGTGTTGTGAGGGTCTGTATAGCAGCTGTGTTGTACGTGTTTTTCATTTCGTGCCTTGTTCCTGTAGTGTAGCATACTGTGTGCCTACTGTGCACCGTCCCTGCTCTGCAGTAGTCCATATCTCTTGTACGCTTAGTTTGAAACCGTTTGTATAAGGTGTACACAAACCGTGTACGGTGTATACAAATAAGGTGTATACAAATAAGTATAAGGTGTATAAGGTGTATACAAACGGTACGCCTTATATAAGGCGTACCGTTTGTATACAAAATAAGGTGTGCACAAACAAAGTTGGTTAGTATTGGTTATAGGTTTGGTTAGTATTTGGTGAGTTCGCGCCCTTTTGGAAGATTGCAGTTTAGTTATATATTAATCAGTGGTCAGTTAGCGGATTTCGTGAAGTAAGCGGCAATTTTCTGTGGAAATCGCATAATTTTATTTCTAATTTATTTGTGGATGTATGTCCCATCGAATGTCTGCTCTTGAAATTACCAAACACCAGTATGTTTACTTATGGTAAACAAACTCTCTTCGTATCGTCATCGATGGCCCGTAAAGAGTTAGCGCATGAAATAATCCTAACACAATCATGTTTAATGGTAAGCAAATACGTTTCTTTAATTGTGACTAAACTTAATACACACATAATAATAGTATATTTATTGTTTCAGAAATAACCCCTAAAAAAATTAGGGTTACCTTCACCAACGTGTCGAGTGGTCATAATCTGATTATTGATGAGGTAGAAAAGAAAACTAAATACAATATATGATCTAGGATATTCAAATGCTGGCTGTTTATAAATTGACCACACTATGAAGATTAAGTTCCACCAGTTCATAGGCAGTGATTTGGTCAATTTCGAAAATTGCGTGTGTACAACAACAACACATATATTGACACAGAGAAAATATGGTTTCAGTCGTGTGATAAGTTGTTTTTTTTAACTTATAGCAGATAAAATAATTTTGTTAGAAAGTGAAATAACTTGTTTGATTTTCAAGTGGTGTAGCAAAGTGTGCAAATTAGTGCTATAAAGTATAATATATTGTGTTGCTCCATAGCATTTATTTTTTTAAACTAATGATTTTCTTAAAAATTAAACTTTAGAATAATTTCCCTTGACTCTATCAAGAAACCAAGACATATTTGAGTTATTATGACTAGTGTAAGCCTACATGTTAATTGAATTGTGCTACATGCAATACGTTACTACAGGTTTCCAATTGGATGTTTTTGATATTTTTTTAACTGAAGTATTTTACTTCACATTAGCTAATTTTTCAAGTTTTCATAATGAATGCCCAAAAATACTACACTACTAGTTAACATTCTTGCAATATCCAAATAAAATGTGCTATCATGTGCTAATTTTTACACCAATTTGGTTAATGTTGTCTATTGTGTATAATTGAATGAATATAATTTCTTTCGATAGTTTTCAATATCTTATGTTTGAAGACAATCAGTAGTACTGCTTTATATGCAATCAGTATTTGATGTTATTCCAATTATAGAAATATCTTGTTTTCATTGGAAGCCCAATAAAAATAAGATATTTCTAACTATTTTCTAAAAACAAGATTTTCTTCAGGTACATACATGTATACCTGAAGTACATGTACATACCTGAAGTAGTGAACAATTAGTTTGTGAAATGTGCTTCCAATAAAAACAAATATATTTCAATCATTGGAATTACATCAAATACAATTTACTGATTGCGTATTAAACAGTACTTTCTTTTTAACCTATTAAGCAGTAATCCTCTTTATAGTTTTCAATATCTTATGTTTTAATACAATCAGTAGTACTGTTTAACATGCAATCAGTAAATTGTATTTGATGTAATACATGTACGTACCTGAAGTTTCAAACAATTAGTTTGTGAAACGTTGTGCTTCCAATCAAAACAAGACATTTCTATAATTGGAATTACATCAAATACAATTCACTGATTGCGTATTAAACAGTAGTACTGATTGTATTAAAACATAAAATTCTGAAAACTTTAAAAATAAATTATCTTCAGGCATAAGTTCTGTAAATACTGCAAAATCATTTTAAAAATAACAATTATATTTATTAATGATAAAACTACCAGCAACACATGCAACTACAAAATACAATTATGGAGAGAGACTCATCTTAAGATGTTTTCAAAAAAATTTTGTGATTTATTTTATTTAAAGTAGTAAGTGGAATAGGAAGTGGTAAGAAGATTACTCTCTTGATTTGAATTTATTATTTTATTAATTTTGATAAATAACGTTTTGGAAATTAACCTGGCATATATTCTTGATTTTTGTCTAAAATTGATAAATTTTCTAAATCAAATTTAAGTGAATGCTGAATTCTGTGCTTTGAAGTTGTTTTTAATGAATTTCTCTAAGTTATTTTTATGCTCATGTATTCTTTGTTTTATTCTTCGTTTTGTTTGGCCAATACATGATTTGTTGCAATCTTGGCAACGGATACAGTTTCCTTTTTTCACTTCAGAAGCTGGAATTACATCTTTAACATTTCTAATAAGATTGTTTGTTTGTTAATATATGTCTAGATATTATATTTTAATTTTTTTTATTATTTTGTTAGTAATTTTAGGTACATATGGCAAAACTAGTTTTGTTAACAGTTAATGTTTCAGAATAGGGTTGATCAGGTATGATATTAAACATGCCACATAGCATTGCTCTCTTCTTCTTTATGTGCTATTTTATATACTCAACAGGATTTTTTAAAAATAAATATATCATGTACTATTTTTATATGACATTCCTGGGGTATGGGACGGGATCATTTTATTGCTCCATCTACGAGGCCATAAACAATGCCTCTCTTAGCTGTATGGGATGTTTAGGTAAATAATTAAGGATACGATTAGCAGCATTACCTTTTCTGTATCAGTTTGTTGATATTTTTCCGTTGTCATGTTTGATATAGATATCTAGGAAGTTTATAGATTGATTATTTTTTTTCTAAACTGAAATGGATTCATCACAAGAATTAAACATATTGAGCAAATTTAATGTGTCATTTTCATCAACTATAATTAATAGGTCATCCACATATCTTTTGTACAAAACAATTTAACAGGCCAGGTAGGGTTGATTCTTCAAGAATACGCTTAACAATTTCTGGAAACACTGAACTAAGTTAACCACCAATTGGAGTTCCAGTCAATCATTGATAAATTACCTCATTAAATGAAAATTCTATGTTCATTAGAATACTTCTTACCACAAGAATTATTTCATGAATTGGAACTCAAGGTTTAAGTTGATTATGATGTTAAATGTTCCAAAATTCTCTTTATTTTTTCCTGTATTCTCAGGTAAAAAGAATATAATATCACCAGAGTGAGTGTATTATTCATCTCTTCCTATTCCCAACTACCTTTAAAACAAGCAAATTTTAAGAGAACTGTTACTGAGATTAAGGCCAGATACTGAAATTCATTCATCCCTGTGTTATAGGTAAACTTTTCCTAGCCCAAGAGCAGCAGACGAGGTTGTGAATAGCGGTAAGAGTTAATAAAGGAAGTTTTTGTTTAAATTTAATTTTGATTTTGTTTGATTCTTTCAATGCACCCCACCTGCGAGAAGCAATGTTTGATAGAAGGGCTGTAGTTAATTCAAGGTAATCCATTTACGAGCAAAACATTCTTCTGTTCCCAGCTACCACCAGTAATACAATCAATTTGTAAGAATGAGGTTATGAGATATTAAAATTCATTCATAGATATGTGTTTATTTCCATTGTGTGACTGCTATTTTCGTAAGTATCAAACGTGTTCTGAAACATCTTCCATGATATATAACATTTGAATGTACTTGATGCAACATCAAACTAGTGAGTCCTTTACGCGGACAGTTTCAGTAGTGAATCTTTTGCACAATTCTGTTTGGATGTTTTTTTTTTGTGGAACCTTCAGTATAAAATGTATCTCTGAGAAACATTCGGTTCTCATGAGAATTTTTCCGGAAGAAAATCTAGGCAGAATCGTGAAAGATTTTCTACTGGAACGCATTCCACTGTAAATATGTTAGGTTAGGTTAGTTTTCATAACCTAGGTGCACGCATCGATTGGTAATGGTACACGTACATCGTCTGTACATCGTGTACACGTGACGTCGTGTACGTTCTAATTCAGCTCAAGCGTACATTCATTTGGGCCAAATTACACGTTAGGTACACAAAAAACGCATATCCTGACTAGCTCTTGTTCACATCCGTACATTGCAGATACGCATTCCGTGTACGTTTGCCCTACATTGGCGTACGTTTAGCGTACACACCGATTTTCGCCAGGGGTGGCATGTATTGGAAGTAGAGATTGTACCAATCGTCCTCACAGCAACAAGTGTGATACCTACCGTCCTGAAGCACTCTCTGAATAAACTGGCGATCGAGACGAACATTACCATCAATCTACAGAAAGCTGTGATCCTGAGCACGTGTTCTTTAGTCAGAAGATTTATGAGTTTCTAAAAAAATTGTGTTAAAGAACTATTTACTTTTAATTTGTAAATTAATTTAAGTGTCAAAATTTATATTTGTAGAATTGTTTACTCCCTGATTAGTTTAATTAAATTATTGTACTACGGAAGTCATGCTTTAATAGAAATATCTGTATGACTCCTACAACTTGTACCAGGAAGCTATGAAAAATAACCGATAATAATAAAGCTCTGGGATTTGTTCCGCAAAATTTGTTTAAGAACTTGTCTAAATTCCCAGGTAATTCAAAAGACTGGGAAGTGCAAGAAATCGCTTTATTTGGAACAGCCCACATTTTGCGTAAAGTATTGTAGAGGCACTGACAGTCACCGGATCTGCTCCTTAGGTAGCTGGTTGCAACCTGGAGTAGATTTTATATTCATCCGACTCATAACATCTGTAGTCGTGATATGGAGCAACAACAACAACAATAATAATAATAATAATAATAATAATAATTATTATTATTATTATTATTATTATTATTATTATTTACGCAATGTAGATTAAACTATACATGTGTTTAAAATACAGGGAATTCCCGGTAATTTCGAATTGGAAATTACTCAAGTTATCATCTTGAACCTCTGATTCATTAAATGCAACATCTCCAAGTGCTCGGGCAACGACCATTTGATTATCCTTATCTTCGGACACAAAAATATTTCCAATAGGCTTCCTACAAGAGAGATTGTGCAAAAACGACACATGTCCCTCTAGTCTACAAAGAAATCTATATAAAGAAATTGGACCACTGAGGGTCGTGTTTCAGTCTTCCGCATATCCTTCGCTCATTATCTCACAAATAAGATGGAGAAAATGCCAAATTATATAAAAAGGAAGAGAAAGTGAAATTTTTACAAATTAATATAGTCTTGTGACTTCAATTTCTGTAACATTGTTGTTTTATACATATTGGCGAGTTCTAAATTAATTTTTATCCTACAATGCCTATTTTCACAAGTGGGGCCAAAAATGCACCTTAAGATTTTAAGATTTGAAAGTGATTCATTCTTTTTCCGATTAATCATATGCTTACTTTCACTACAGTTAATTTTAAGAGCGATTACATTAGCAGCTATTATTAATTTTACACTTTCTGTGAGGAATTTCTGTGTTCTGCTTAAGATAACAACATTATCTGCGTATGCTTAAAGATGTACAGTTCTATTAAATATCGTACCTCTTAAATTTATTTTGACGGTTCTGATTACTTTTTCCAAGCATATAATCAATAGTTCTGTGGATACTGAATCACGTTGACGAAGACCAGCCATAGTTTCGAAACTTTCTGATAACATGTTTTGTACTTTAAATTTGTGTGTTGTGTTTTTCTTAAAGTCATTTTGACTAGCCTTTGAATTTACTTGGGAAACCCAATTCTAACATTATTTCCAGGAAAATCAGTAGCATTCCCAATTCTAGCATTATTTTCTGATTAACACTTATAACTGATGTATTTCAATATTCTGTTCCCAACTTTTCTCTAAAATTGTTCTAAGTGTGTAAATTGGATCAGTAGTGGACCTATTTTTCCTAAATCCGCACTGATAATTTCCAAGGCATTCCTCCACATACGGTTCCAGGCGACGTGATAATAAAGTTGTACGACACGTATTGATACAGACGAATCAGACCGGTTGGCGCCGAAACTGGCGATGGCCAATAGGCAAGCGTGTACTATGTAATGACAAGATTATTATTAATTTGTTAGTTAAACAAACCATATAAAACTTTAAATTTTAGTTGTAGAAATTACAGTGCGCTTTATGCAGTTAACTTTTAAGTAAGTTACTGTGCAGAGTTCAGGTTTATCATTTGCGATTCTGAGAATGGGAAATGGGGACGGCTTAGCGGGTGCGGTCTTCAGCGAATTGCGAGTCGTTGGCAAACGTAATTCGTACGAATAACTTGAGCATATTTCCGATGAACACATAAGTAAGAAATTGCTTGCTTGTTCGAACAACTTCTATATGCTCTAACATCCGTGATATTACTGGTGTATCTACTATCAATTACTACATGAAATATCTGATTGGGTGTTACCCCATCTGGTGATCTCCATGTTTCCAGATGTACCTTCTTGTGAGGGAAGGTTGTACTGCTTATATCTATTTTCTTGTTAGATGCAAAGTCAATGAAATTCTATTTCCATTAGTAATGCGATGGGGTGAATCCCTCCATACAAACTCATTATAGGATCATTACCTATTTTTGCATTGAAATCACCCATAGTCAGTTTGATGTCATGCTTTGGGCTTTTTAAGTACAAATTACTTAATTGATAATAGAAATTTTCTTTTTCAATCTCTTTCTTGTCTTCTGTAGGCGCATGCACACTAATCTTTTGCTAACATACATGTAAGCAAATTTTTCTTTGATTCTAATATAGCATAATCTTTCGTTTACTTGATTAAATTTAGTCGTTAATAAATTTAATAGTTAAATTAATACCTTTGTAAATTAAAATCCTGTTCCAAATTCTTTCAATCTTTCATGACCACTGTAACATACTATGTAATCGCCTGAGTCCAGCATTCCTTTTCCAGTCTATCTCATTTCTTGTAATGTCACTACAGAAATTTTATATTCAGCTAGTTCCTCATTTAAGATTGACAATGCATCCGGTTTAAAGAAGCTCCTCACATTCCAAGTTCCCAAAATCATATCCTTTTTCCGTTTAGTATGTCGTCTTCAAAAAAAGTCCAGCATTTTTCTTCGAGTCTCTGAACAGTTATTTCTTCTGGAGAAGGGTTGTTAGCTCATCGTCCAACGCCCAACGTGGAGGGACGAGATTTATATAGGGTTTACTCCCCAGCGTTTTTGAACCCACCGCCAGCTAAAAGGATACGGAAGAAGAGGAGGGTGGGCAGTGAAGAATATAATTAGAATAGAAGAGTAAAATAGAAATGACTCCCTAGCACTGACAACATAATAGCATCGTGATCGGAAACACAAGAGTTGGCCGATACGAAGATTGGTCTCCAGGATAGAAAACAGAAGTGTGCCACAAGTAAGTAGAAGTAATGATACATCAAGTTTGTAGGAAGTTCATGATGTTTATGGGAGTGACGGCGGGCAGCTGTTCCTATTAGTCGCCTTCTACGGCAGGGGAAGGTACCGTGGTGGTGGTGCTATTTTACAAAATAAATATATGGCACACATTGAATACTTACATATTATATATTTGCAGATAGTTTTGATTATAATCAACTTCGTTTATGTACTAGGTGCGACAGATCGTGAAGGGGCTCAGGCCTACCAGCGACGACCCTGCCTCGCGGTCATGGGTTTAAGGGAGTACGTGTGGTTAGCACACAGATATTCCCACGCCGTATTCCGGCCTTATCAACCTGAGAAGTGAATTTTCTCATCGTCACACAGCAACATATACTGTGGCATTGCAAGTAAAACGCACACTATAGTCTTGCCTCGACCGGGAATCGAACCCGGGGCCACGAAGTGGAAAGCGAGCACACTGATCAAAAGGTTGCCACAAGGCCTGATTGTAATTTATGTATTATTGTATAATTAATATTCAAAATAACAAGGACTAAGAATTTTCGTGTCCGCACTAAACTCCGTAACTCTCTGCCAAATTACTTGGTGGATCTGTGGTTACCTCCCTCCTGGGCTCAGTGGGTGACACACGAGCCCATTTATATCGTCACCCAGTTCGCGTGTCGCTTCCGGACCCTCGGCCCCACTCTCCAAAGACCCTACCACGAACAGCAGATGTAGGCACCGTGGAACAACTCCCCTGTCAAGTACCACCCGACCTGCCCGAAATAGAAGGCACGTTTTCGCTGCTTGCCACAAAGCACAGTGCAGAACAGGATGCGTTTTTCGAAATCACATTTTTCCAGAAAATATTTTGGATCAATATACTAATAATATTTGCATTAAAGTTCCTGCACGCTCAGGAACCACGATCTTCAATTGAGAACCATTTCTTGGCCATTTTTTCAGCCCATTTTTATCCCAAAAAATTGCGCTTCCTATTAATATCTAAATTTTTGCTACCGTTTCAATATCAAACACATCGGATACCCTATTGCTCTTTCTTTCGATTTTAATAATTTCAAATATTCACGGACTCTATTCGGTATTTTCGAATGACGATGTGTGGAATATTTTTAAACAATACGAAACGCAGATTAGAAAAATGTTATTGATGGACTTCCATTATAGCCATTACTGGGTATGCCTCATCGGCTTTGACGTGAAGGGGCTTTCAGAATTGCTCAATCACGAGGAGGTGCTGGATACATGATAAGAATATATTGGCTCTGAGTAAATCCTAGAAATTTGTTGTTTAGGTAAATAAGATTATTTTGTCATTCGATGCACATTAATATTATATTTTTCTTGCATAATTACCCTTTTGTTAACTTGCACTCAATTATGGCGAGTTCGGCTCTCACAATTGCAATATTTAATTATGTTTACTGTACCCATTCATTCTTTTAGAACAAGTACTGGTACTTAAACATTGGTACAAGTACTTAAACATTGATGTAAACAAGCAGCACTCCCGTTACATCATCTGACTTTTATGTTTTATGTAAAACGCCGAAAATATTTACTGATTTTTCCATTACAGGGACTTCCGGGCCTGCCTGGGCTTAAAGGAGATATAGGAGCTCCAGGCAGAGATGGTATTCCAGGACCTCCTGGAGTTCCTGGACTTCCAGGATGGAAGGGTGAACCGGTAAGAATACAATGGATTGCGTAGGCATCCGCCGCCGGATTTCATGGGGTCCAGGCTATGCGGGATGAGCCGCGTCGTCGATTTGGTGGCTGACGTTTCGGCCAACACATAGTGGCCTTCCTCAGAGCGTACTCAGCAGTACGTTCTGAGGAAGGCCACTATGTGTTGGCCGAAACGTCAGCCACCAAATCGACGACGCAACTCATCCCGGATAGCCTGGACCACAAGAATACAATGGAGTATAGGTGCTACATTTTTATTATCATATATATTGTATAAAACATTTTCGAAGACCTTTCAAGAGAACAAAACCCCGGGTGATGTGAATCAATATATCTGTCGTCTCCCAATCGATAAACAGTTACAATTGGTCACATTCCCCTTTGTTATTTTAGAACACGAAATGTGAAATTAGTTTTGAATGAATTTGTAGCTTTGTACTAGCAATGCACGGTAATATGTTTCTTGAAGAGCACCGATAACTTTGTAGATGGTCTTTCATTACAGGGCATAAGAGGTCCGGTTGGGCCGAAAGGAGCCAGGGGAACGCCAGGTCAGACTGTGAGTATATATTATCTCTAAACCAAAGAGAATGCGAAAAATCAGTAAACACATGCGTAACAGGTTCGAAGGCAACGGCCAAAACAATTTTGATGATTTAAACCTCGTAAATTTAGAGACGAATATATATATATATATATATATATATATATATATATATATATATATATATATATTGAAACGAATTGTATCACTAATATGATAACAATGCGTTCCGATGCATATCGTACGTTTGAACTGCGCGGCAGCGGCCGGCATACCGACGGAGTCGGGTGCCGGAGTCGGTTCAGTGCGAAGAACCGGAGGCCACGAATCACGGGACGGACGGAGAGTAGAGCAATGGCGGAGGTAGGAGACAGACGGTTGCGTAGCGTGCGGAAGGAAGAGTGTGAACAGTGGCGAAATCCGGAATTATCGTGAGGAATCGGCATCGGGAGTGATAAGACGGTGGGACGGGGTACCAAGTGAATTAAAACGCGGATGTTATTAAAGTGAATTAAAGACTATATCACCGCGTCAAGATATCCACGTGTGCGAGCGCGAAGGAGCAACTGAAAGCGGATTCCCCTACCTCAGTCCAACCGTTAGCGCTTAGTATTCGTGACTTCGAGAACAGGTGGGAGCTGCGACGTCGGTGAAGTGAGCGAGATTTATTATGGGAACTTATTGAGAGTGGTGGATTCAACACTGATGGGGCAACGCATGCGGATGAACACTGGTACGGCACCGAGTGACTGTGGAGGAGCAGCGTGAGGCGGTAGGTTGTGAAACGGAGAAGAGAGGAACTTGTCACGGACGGCGGAGGTGAGGGGGATAGGCGGGCAGCGCCCGGTGGGTCTGTTGCCATCGCAGTGGACGTCGGGGTCCCGGCAGTCGGCGACGACGGAGGAGCGGCGAAGGCAAGCGGCACCGCGGGACTCCCCTCCCCGCGCTGGCCTCCTGCGGCACGAAGAGGCCCGAGCGCGGACGGTGCGGCGCGAGGCGTCGGCCCGACGGCGGAGGGGCGAACATGAAACGGCGTGATTTAGACGAGTATCGTGAGTAAAAGCGACCGGAAGATTGGGAGGGAAAGTAACTAGCCAGTAGATAACAGTGATCTTGAGTTGAGGCCCCCCTAATGTGGGAATCATAATAAAGGAGTGAAGCCCCAGGGTAACGGAGAAATTGTAAATGGGATGTAATTAAACATAGGGAAAGAACAGAGTAAATGCTCCTGTGAGCACCAAGGGCAACCAATTTTGTATGGTGATTATTCAAGTAATAAAAAAATTCTTGTTACCCGCAAGTTTCCATTGTGCACGTGATTGAACCCGGAGCCCATTCCCGGGTAAGAATCCCTGTCCCCTTTTTTTATCATAAATCTTGTGCAGAGTCAAATCCACGACTCGTTTCAATAGAGAGAGAGAGAGAGACACACATTACTTTAATAGTAGTACAACTCCAATTTTTTGAGAAATTGAGTTAACTCCATTTTCAGGTCCGCACAAGGGTTATACATTTATTCTGAAAGTGATATAACTCCAAGTTCTTTCTGTGAACGACATATTTCATTGCAATAAAGGTGAATCACAGGTGACTGCAATCTGTTTATTTTGATAGTGGTAAAACTTCAGTGGTACGACTACGTGGTTCTTTACAAGTCTCGTAATGAGTGATTTTCGACATATTTAGAGCGTCCGCAGTGCAATGAAGGTAAAGAACTTGATCCAGATTTGGTATAAGGACCAAAAAATAATATTACATCCCACATATTTTATTTACAAAAATTAAACTAAATGGCCTAGTCGTTAAAAGACCTTCAAACGTCTGTAACAAGAAGGAAGAAAAAAGAAGAAAATGATATTTTTATCTGGCTAAAAATTAGATGGACTAGATTAGTCACACAGAAGTTTTAATAGTTATGTACAAATATACCTTAAATAAAAAAAACATTGATTGTTTACTGTGTAGAAATCAAAACATTGATTTCTACACAGTAAACTTAACTAAGGAGGAAAAACTAAGGTTTACAAAAATTTAAAATTCCTTTTAATCACACCAAAGGAAGGTTAATGAGAAGAAACAGGATGTGCTTGATTTGCTTCCAAACATTTCAAGAGTTAATCACGGTTATTTCACTGATCTGCAGGTAGGAACATGATTTCAAGAAGATGAACAAAACTGAAAAGTAACATTAATTTAATAGTTACCGCCTTCAAGGTAACATCAATTTAATAGTTAACCTGTCTTAATAAATCGATTATACCTTCATTTCCCACTTTTGTTACAAGGACATCAACACCATGTTATTTCACGCCATTATGTTTATTCACATCATTCTCAGACGAACAAGTAAATTTCTTATAAGAGAAAAAAACAATTTTTTTGTCTAACTTCAGCCTTTTTACTTTCCCGTATACGTACGTAAACACGGAGTGATATACGTAGTATAGGGAAAGTTATGTAATGCTGCGCGAAAAAATGTCCAATTTTCGGCGGAAAAAAATTCATTGCCGGGCCGTGAAAACGAATAAGTGGATAAAACCACTTGCTAAATTAAGAAAAAAATCCCCTAACACGTGGTGTAGCCAGAAACCCTGTTTTCTAGGTCCTTGATACCGAAAACCCAATTCAAAGGGAAACGTCCGTCTGTCCGTCCGTCCGTCCGTCCGTCTGTCCGTCTGTGAACACTGCTAGCGCCTAAACCATACGTACGATTTCTTCCAAAATGAATATTCCCCGGTCGATCTGGTTCCAGTCAAAGCTTGAGATTTTGAAATCGATTCTTCAAAATTTGGAGGTACTTTATATGAAGCCTCCCGAGGATTTTCAAAATTTTCTCAAAAACGGCTCCATATGTTTTCTTTAAATTTCTTGTATGAATAGAGTAAAATACACTTTTTAACATGGCATAGGTCCGATTTTCACGTACAGCTCTGAATTTTCGAAAATTGTGAAAGTTTGAATTTTATTCGGCGTCTTTCTCCAACTACAAAATTGAAAATAGAGATTTTTTCTTCAAATAAAATTTGTTCTGCATATTGAGTTCTTTCATAAAGGTCATGTAAATGTTTTTCAAACTTTTAGTAGTTTTCGTGCAATATTGCGTGCAATATGTGCAATTATAAAAAATTACAAAAACAAGATTTTCTCAAAAACGGCTACAAATTTTTTCTTTAAACTTTTGGTATGGGTAGTGGTAAATTTACTCTATCAATGACACAAAAGCCATTTTGGTCTATCGGTTGTTTTTTTCAAAAATTACAAAAATGTAAATTTTTTCACATGTTTCTCACGTCGATAATATTTACATTAGCGGCTATTTTTTCAGATTATTATATTTACAAGTATATATGCTTTAAATAATATCAAGTAAAGTTTCTCGAAAACACAACCGTTTTCTGTGAAAAGTAGCTAAAATTTCGGCATTTTCAGAAATGCTCAAACGCCATTTTCTCGTATATGGCTGCAAATTTTTTCTTGAAACTTTTGTAACGGATGACCAGCCGTATGGGTCGGTCGTTGGGAATTCGTGGGAAAGTGGCTCTTTTCTTGAAATTTTGGAAAAATAAACACAAAGCCGTTACCACAGAACAACATTTAATTAAATAAGCTTTGATGGCAAAACACAAAAATACAGTATGACAGCAACATTGGCCATAGAATGAAAAAAACAAGCAAAAACCCTTGATCATTACCAAGAAAATGCATTGGAAAGGATAATTAACTGCAAAATATGTATTTCAAATATGCATTAATGAAAATCCTAACAATGTCTTCTGAGACAAAAAAAAAGAAAATGAACTGAAATTCAACAAAGTGAATAAAAGAAATCTCTAGGGAGATGAGTGCGCATGAAATTACTTTACAGGAAAAATATCACCGGTATTTTAGGCGTAAAATGCTGTGGTGCTTACAGTTTACAGTAATTGCAGTCAATTATCCACCCACATATACTGCATAATCACTCTATAGTAGATTCTTTGCAAAGAATTCACTGGAATTACCATAGAATATTTCACACACAATCGGAATGAATACATATTTTTTTTTAAAGAAAACACGAAATGTTATCAAAAGTTGCATGAAACAAACTACACGTGTTCATTTATTACAATTGAAATGAATAAATAGATTTAAGAACACGAAATGTTACCACAAATTGCATGAAACACACTGCACGTGTTCATTTCTTACAATTGAAATGAATAAATAGTTTTAAGAACACGAAATGTTACCACAAATTGCATGAAACAAACTACACGTGTTCATTTATTACAATTGAAATGAATAAATAGTTTTAAGAACACGAAATGTTACCACAAATTGCATGAAACAAACTACACGTGTTCATATATTACAATTGAAATGAATAAATAGTTTTAAGAACACGAAATGTTACCACAAATTGCATGAAACACACTACAACGTGTTCATATATTACAATTGAAATGAATGAATAGTTTTAAGAACACGAAATGTTACCACAAATTGCATGAAACAAACTCCACGTGTTCAATTATCACAAAAACTGCACTCACGTATTATTAATCCAACAAGTTTCTTTCACAAATCAATGCGGTTCCCCTCCAAGAAAAGCACATTACTTCTGATGCCTCTTAAAAAAAAAAGATAGTTCACAATGACCATGGAAATACCAATGGAATGGGTATGCCGGTCAATATGCAAAAATGTTAATGGTAATAGACTTTGAGAGTAAACTACAGGGATAGTCCACCAAACTGTATTCTATGGTCAAACAGTTTCCGCTTCTTACTACTTTTTTTTCACGTCCTATTCAAAATTATTATTATCTGGAACACCGACCTGAATCCAGTGGCTGTGGCGTTCGCCACTATCGCAAAACTCCCAAGCGAAGAAATGTGGCGGCGCACGTACTATCGTAGGCCTCGGCTCGTGCTCACAGCAACCTCTTCCTCCTCGCTTACGTAAGTTCACGACCAGACTAGTTGCGTAGAACCTGCCGCTCCGAGCTCCGAAAACGTTGTGAGGCAGATCTAACGGACCTCTTTCCCGTGTAGGGGCGGCGGCTCACCCCACTTGCCTCCCCTCCAGCGACCGCAGAAAAGGCGACAAGGTCGTCGTCGCGACCGCGTGAGGGCGCAGCGGGTCCCGCCGGCGATGTATTTACTCTTGCCAAAAATATAAGCGTTCCTGAGCGGATTCAGGACCGCTACAAGTGCTAATTACACTCTTTAGTATAGTGTAAAGTTTACTTTGAGTTCTTTTTTGTTTTTTCAAAAATTACATAATTGTAATTTTTTTGAAAGATCTCTCACATCTTTAATATGCACATGACTAGCAATTTGTAAACATTATTATATTTGTGAGTGTAAGTGCTTCAAATAACTTCAAATAAAGTATTTTGAAAACTCAATCATTTTCTGTGAAAATGAGCTTCAAATTTCGCATTTTTAGTAGTGCTAAAACGCCATTTTCTCTTGCACGGCACATCTTTTTTAAAAGAAAATTGCCATTTATGATTAGGGTTTATTGTTCTTTAATATTCTAAAATTAATGTTTCCGTTCTACCAATAGGAAAGCGAAAAATTAAGAAAATTACAAAAAATGTACTTTTGGCGGTGATAGATGACAGCTGGCAAGGAAGAGTTTGTGGCAATTCCGAATAGCTAGCGAAGACCCAAGGAAATAGAAAACTAATACGGGAAAGTCTGTGCCATTCTGTAGCACCACTAATTTTATATTCATTTAACTTCAGAGTTCAATATCTAGGAATGAGTGGCAATGGAGCTGTACCACTATTAAAATAACGCTTGATATCTCTCTCTCTCCCTATATGTATATGTATATATATATATATATATATATATATATATATATATGTATATGTATATGTATATATATATATGTATATGTATATATATATATATGTATATGTATATACATATATATATAATTTAAAATGCGCGGGCTAGACGCAGGCGACAAACGGCGGTGGGGCGAGCGCGCCCTGGTATCGCCTGGCCGCGACATTGCGCGGGTCAGCCGAGCCTAGAAAGGGGTGTGACGCCGGTTCCCTCCCCTTCACGGAAGGGGAAGTTTGGATAAATACAGCGAATGGAAGGAAAAAGCTTCTTCTTGACCAGACCACGGGTGCGAAGTTTGACTAGACCACGGGAGTGAATAGTTTTCGTTAGCAAAGGAGGTGAGATCGCCACTTTTCTGCGGCGAGTGTGCGCAGATGTACGGCGCAGAAAAGTTCAATATTGTGAGAACGCCTATATAACATTTTGAACAGTGGAGTAATGCAGAAATAGTGGAAACGGTAGCTAAATGCAACGAGAAGTAATAGGCGACGTAATCAGATTCGGCGGTTTAGTGGACTGTATTTCAACACCGGAATTAGTCGACCAGATTCGAGAGAGGGCAAGAAACCGCACTAGGAGATAGGAAAAAAAAACATAACTTTCCTGAAGTGCATGAACTATGAAAATACGTGCATGATCTGGTGAGAACGAAGACGAACGAGGAACGTACGACAGAAGGGAATGGTCATTAGAACTGCAATTTAACGGCAAACGACGCAGGACGACAGGCCAGGAGACTTCGATGACCAGCGTGTGGCGGAGGCGGAGTCGGCGCTGCGCCCAGCAGAGCGCTCCAAGGGCACTTCTAGCTACCCCGGACGCCAACGAGGTGGTAAGACCCACGCGCCGTCAAGGTAACAAAATCAATTTTCCAGCAAAATTCGAAGTGTAGGACAGTCGTGCGGAGGACTGTAGGAATTTGTGTAGAACAAGAACGGAACTGTTCGAATAACTGTGTCGCAGCGCGTGAATCGTTCAGGCGAAGTAAAGCAATGAAAAGTTTGACAGCAGAACAGGGTTCGAAGAAATTATGTACATATTAGTTTGTGAAACCTTGTAACTTCCATAACACGTACTTAGAATTTTGACGGTGGATTATCATCTCCAATTACTAATGTGTAAAGATAGTAATGTAAAGGAAAGGTTTTGTGTAACTCGACGAGTGCAGAAACAATTTTTGTAAATTTTAGTTAACTAACAGGATTGAACAGAAATGTGTAATCTTCTTTGTTCCTAGATTAATAGGTACAGTACATCTTGAAAGAGGCTAATTACATGAGTAACAAATGTTTAATGTTTGAAAATTTATTGTGAATCACAAGGTAATAACCGTGCACAGAATAAGTCAACAAAGTAATGTCTATTTTCATTGGCAGATAGAAAGAAAGAGTATTTGATTAATTTATGTCTTTTTTTGCCAAGTGTTGATTTAGATGTTATTTTTTTAAACATCGTCTCTGTATTCTAAGCCAAAATATACGACCAGTGAATTGAATTGTATTCGGGTTTACTTTCTCACCCCATAAAGATCCTGGCCCCTGAGATACCAAAGCTCGCAAGAGCATTCTACGCCTCCCATCAACCACTAATGATTATTATAATTAAATAGAGCAAGGCGTTATATATATATATATATATATATATATATATATATATATATATATATATAGTGACCGTACTTACCTTTATAGGTTTTCAGGGATACACATATCATAAATTTTTTGTTGTTTGTTAGGGTCAAGGAATTCTTGACCTCCAAAATCGTTATTATCACCATCATTATTATCACCAATCTAATTTCCACTTCACCATGCCACGATCGCAGTATCACCCACATGTCCACGTAGTTTTGCACTTCCCACACTAATTTCTGTTATTATGTTTCTTCGATTAGACTTGTGATAATCATCAGTCACTTTCCTCACCTAACTCGTAATACTTTTCATTCCTATTGTCCACCTTGGCTCGATCACCGCCGATGTCTATCATATCATCTCCGCATTACTTTTCCGTTGCCATCTCTCGTCCTTGCCTCACGACCGTTCTCTCCCAACTGGCCTTCCGTCTCCCCTGTTCGATCGAATCCGTCGTTCAGTGCCTTCGTTCACTGACCCGGTTGATTCTCCGCGATCGATTCGTTGTCCCCGCGCCAATTTTGAATGTCGTTATTTGCGTAATTATGGTCTTTTGACCATACGTTCAATATATATATAGGGAGAGAGATCAGAAAAAAATCAGTCACAGCAATGCGGCATGAATGTGGGTCGTTAATAGTGATGGCGCGCAGCACAATTATAAACGATTGCAATAAAATAGTTAACTTGTGTGAAGCAAAATTCTTAAAACAGAAATTCTG
Organism: Acheta domesticus; assembly: GCA_031308135.1. Taxonomy (NCBI): domain Eukaryota; kingdom Metazoa; phylum Arthropoda; class Insecta; order Orthoptera; family Gryllidae; genus Acheta; species Acheta domesticus. The sequence continues at coordinate 167,665,140 of JAHLJT010004567.1, forward strand.
CGGTCTAGTCTTCTTTAAATTAAAAGTATTTTAGATAAAAATTTACGGAGCTATGGCCAATTCAAGAGGGTCTATTTATATTTTTGTAACGTAAGATTGACCATATTCGGACTAATGTGGCCCGCTGTTTGAGTCAAATAAGTAATGTCTAATGATCATAAAATTGCCATGGCATAACGACGTGCACCACATCGATACAACGTTGATAAAATACCATTAAATTATATTTATTCATTATTTTCTAAATAGTAACGAAAAAGCCCGGATATTGGGGTGCGTTTGGGATTTGTGACACCCCTGAATCCATTTTAAAAACTGTTTTAGTGATGCCGATGTTATTCTTGCATCAAAACTAACTTTTTTTCGCCAAGCCTGTACAAGTATCTTCAATGCAGTCTAATAGTGAACAAAGAAATCATATACAGCAGTGCGGCACAAATTTGGGTCGTAAATATTGATGGAGCGCGACGCAGCCGATTGCAGTGAATTAATTAAATTGTGCGAACCAAAGTTATTGAAGTAGATATTTGAGCTTTGATTTTATATAAATTAAAAGTATTTTAGATAAAAATTTATGGAGCAAAGGTCAATTCAAAAGTGTCTATTTCTGTGGTTTTAACGTGAAATTGGCCATATTCCAGCGAATGTGGCACACTGTTTGAGTGAAATAAATATTGTTTGACGATCATAAATTTATTGCAGGGTGACGTGGAAACCACTTGAGCCAAAACTCTGTTGATAAAAATCGCATTAAATAATATTTATTCGTAATTTTCTAAAAAGGAGTGAAAAGGCCGAAAAATGAAGTGTTTTGGGATTTGTGGCATCCCTAAACCAATTTTATAAACGGTTTTATTGATGCCGATGTTGTTCTTGCATCGAAAACTAACTTATGTTCACTAAGCCATTGAATTGTAATTTTTTCGATACAGCCTAATATGTGTTGTGATAATTTGTTGAGATACTTTGAATTTACAAAAGGACACGTGAGTAAATTCCGAGGGGATGAAAACAAATTGGTAAAATAATTATGAAAAGTACCACAGAATATAATATATATTTATTTATATATTAATAAAATATATATTGACAATCAGGAATAACTCTTCAATTTGATCTACAAGTTTAACTATAACGCATTATTTTTACAGGGTTTACCTGGAATTCCAGGGAGGCCCGGTCTAAAAGGAGAACCCGGCGTGTGCACTGTGGACCCTAGCTCCGGCCATTGCGTCGGGCTGATAGGGCCTCCTGGCCCTAAGGGCGAAGTCGGGTTCCCGGGTGTAGGGTTCAAAGGAGAGATGGGCTTGAAAGGGGAAAAGGGAGAGCCGGGAGATGCATTGCTCCAACGGCCTAGGAGAGAAGGTGGATTTGCAACGAACGAGGTAAGTGAGCCAGGCTCTAGCTGATTGTAAACAAGTGACGGATTTGGTGGCAGAGGAGAATACCGTAAATAGACTTTCCCCGAAGAAAATGTAAATTTTAAAAAAGTATTACGTTTTCTGTATCAAATATTACCACAATCAACAACATGCTAGGGTGTTTAACAAGGAATCCCAATGCACGACTGGAATTTATAGGACTATTTCGCGAATAAATACATTAATGAATTATAATGAAGCATTTAATCTTCAAAGAAGACGACAAAAGATGCAAATTAAACTTTTCCTACATCAGTTTTTGAGGAAATGTTCATATCATTTCCTTTGGAAATGTTCTCATGTACGACACTGACATTATACTATGAAAATGAATTGAAAATGTATATATCAAAAAATCCATTTATAATATTAAAATGCCTCCTAATAAAGGTATATAAAATACATAAATCAATTAAATTACCAATAATTAAGAACCAAATGTAACAGTAATTCAATAATTCAAAATGTTTGAATTTTCTTCATTTGATGCTTCTGATATAACTTCATTACTTCTTTCACCGCAAAAAAATTGATGATTCCAAATTGTTTTATTGTTGTTTTTCTATTTTTATTTTCCCGCTATCGCGGTAGAGAGAAAATTATGTAATGCTGTGCAAAAAAACTGCAAATTGTGGGGGAAAACTCTTATTACAGGTTCTGGCAACGAAAAAATGGATAAATACAGATATTAAATTTAGAGGAAAAAATTCTAACATGTGGTGTAATCAGAATCCATATTTTGTGTGTCCTTGGTTTCGAAACACCCATTGATGACAAAACGTCTGTCCGTTCGTCCGTCCGTTCTTCCGCCTGTGAACAACGCTAACGGCTAAACCGTTCAACCATTTCCTCCAAAGTTAATATTCTTCAATCGATCTGGCCGAGTTCGCGGGCCCTTAAATTTGAAACTGATATTTAATTTTGGGGATACTTCACACGAAAACCCTGGGACATTTTCAAAATTTTCAAAAATTTTTTTTCCAGCATCTTCCTACAACTGAATAGTAATGATAGAGATTTTCCCCCTTAACAAAATGAACAATTTTTCGAAAATTTGAGTATGTTTCGCGTAATTTTGCGTGGAATTAAGGAACTTTTTAATTTTGTTGAAGCAATTTTTTTCTCAAAAACAGCTCCATCGTTTTTGATCAGATTTTGTTGTTGCACGGTCTGAAGGAGATTTAAGAGAATGGTGCAAGTCTCATGCTGGTTCAAAAACAACATTTTTCGAAATTTGAATCAATTCAAAAATTTTTTGGCGTCTTCATACAACTAAAATTATGAAAATACAATTTTTTTCCTTCAAGTAAGTCGATGTTAAATTTTTTGAAAATATGCGTATTTTTTGTGTAATTTACTGTTTCGTGAACGTAAAACAATGGTGATGTTACGCAGTCGGATGCTACGTAAGTTGAATTTGTATATTATTTCATACTTGATTTTATTGTAAAAATAATTATTATTTATTATATTTATATTTCATTTTAAATTGGGTTTAATGTGAAATCGAATGGATGATTTCTTTTGCTCAGATGCCGCCCATAAATTACGTAACGCAAATTTTGAGTATTTTCTATACCCTCCTCCCCCTTGTAACGGACTCCCCTATCTCTATGTAACGCAGCGTAATGTTGCCTCAGACACCTCCCTCTCCCTTTAGCGTTTCGTAGTTTATGGATGACGCTTAATAAGATGTGGGGAATGAGGAATAATTATGTAAAAACTAGTGATTTTGATGAACATAAAAATATTTAATATTATTAATATTATTATTCATTATTAATATTATTTATTATTGATATTATTTGTTGTTAATATTAGTTACTATTAATATTATTTATTATTAATATTAATATTAAAAATATTTAATTATATTTTTCTGTCCATGTTCATTTTCTTGCTTGCGGTATCAACGCTAATTTGCAAAATGTATTTCCCATACAAATTAATGGTCACTTTTGCTTGTTCTATCCCACTGTTGTAACTGATAACAAAGGCCGATAATGACGGAGCTTAAATATGCCTTTAAATATATTACACGAGACTAAAATTTGGTTCTATATCGAATTTTTCGTTGAAAAATTTATAGGCTTTTCTGAGAAAAATATTGTATATATTTATTTAAAAATTAACTTTGACGCAAAATTGTGCAAAAATTATTCATATGTTCAAAAAATTGGAGTCATTTTCACGAAAATAATTGTTTTAAAAATCGCCCACGTTTGATGAAAAATTACGCGAAAATACACATATTTCTGAAAAATTGTACATAACATTTTTTAAATATCGGTCTTAACCAGCAGGTTTCATTAAGGAAATAATCTTTATCTTTAATATTACAGATGTAGCAAACCGCCCGAAACAATTACAATTTTTTTTCCATTTTCTAAACATCAAATGTTTTGACACAAAAATGAGATCTGCGCATTCTTCGAGTACTTTACGCTATTCAAGGCCAAAAAATAATCAAAAAAATACTTTCGCATTCCGATAATTGCATTGTTGTTGTTGTTATTATTATTATTATTATTATTATATTATAATATTTCATAATATAACTTTGTTTTTGTCCTACGTCATTTTCACTTTCCATACAAAGTTTAGCGAGCACAAAACTGCTCTTCGAATACCAGCATAATCTTTTGTTGTTTTTTTCTTTCGTAACACGTGGACCAGGAATTTTCGAACTCTATCGCCAGAAAAAAACTCATGTGAGCATCATTTCGCACATTGTAGTGTTCTTGGAAATCTGGAACAAGTATTCCACCTTTCCGCAACGATCTCCTTCACAAAAGAGTATATATCAAACGTTACACACTAAACACTCTCCTCACATTACAACGCAACGAAATCACTTTTCGCAAATAGAAATTGTTGGAACTATCCTGATTCCTTATTATCAATGCCGAACACGTCATGGAGCACGAACGTTGAGAGTGAATGCCTTTCTCACAGCTATCAAATCCGCAGCTGAGAGACTCGATATTTCGGTATCGTCGCATAAGTATCGCGCAATTCAAGGGCAACGGATTGTGCTCCTTAATCCATTTGGGCCGCCCATTACATTCTTAAAGATTCCCCGGAAGTACTACGTTGCCCCGATTTTCACAAAGGTTCAAAGTAAAAATTCTAGAATAAATTCAAATCGCCTAAAGAGAAGCGTATCATTTCCCAAACTTACTTTTGTAACATTTTCCCCCTAAAATTTTAAACTATAGTCTATTTTCTCCTTTCAATAGCATGTACTAATAATTGATTACGAGGCCTCCAATGGAAGTATCATTGCTCTATTTGTAATAGTACAATGCGTGCTCAGTTGCCGCTATAATCAGTTTTATAAAGCGCTTGCCTCCCTCTGTTAGAAAATGTAAAATTAGAAAATCCAGTACAAAATTATTTCCACGTAAAAAGGTGAATTTAAAGAGCAAAGAGTCTCCTCTCATCCAAATTCATTTGTAATATTATAACATGAAGCATGTTACGTACGAAACAACAAGTACAATCCAAAAGCTTTTACAATTATTATTATTAAGAATATTACTAATAATGAATTCTGATGTTCGTGTGTTGAGCAGGGGCGGCAGTGGCGGGGGCGGAGGGGTGCGCGCGCGGCGCGGCGCAGCTCGTGGCGTCGGCGCGGGCGGCGCGCAACGACTCGGGCCACTGGCGCGTCTCCGCCTCCGCCGCCGCCGGCAGCAGCCTCGCCTCCGCGCAGCGCCCACGCCTCAGCCTGGACGCGCGCCTCTCCACGCACGAGGGCGGCGCGGACGCCTGGGCGGAGCTCACGCTGGAGGCGCACGTGGCCACGGCGCCCACGGGCTACGAGCGCATGCCCTTCGGCCCCCGCGTCACCAGGTAGGCTCAGCACACCCTCTAGCACCAAGCGCCTCAGCCTGGACGCGCGCCTCTCCACGCACGAGGGCGGCGCGGACGCCTGGGCGGAGCTCACGCTGGAGGCGCACGTGGCCACGGCGCCCACGGGCTACGAGCGCATGCCCTTCGGCCCCCGCGTCACCAGGTACACTCAGCACACCCTCTAGCACCAAGCGCCTCAGCCTGGACGCGCGCCTCTCCACGCACGAGGGCGGCGCGGACGCCTGGGCGGAGCTCACGCTGGAGGCGCACGTGGCCACGGCGCCCACGGGCTACGAGCGCATGCCCTTCGGCCCCCGCGTCACCAGGTACACTCAGCACACCCTCTAGCACCAAGCGCCTCAGCCTGGACGCGCGCCTCTCCACGCACGAGGGCGGCGCGGACGCCTGGGCGGAGCTCACGCTGGAGGCGCACGTGGCCACGGCGCCCACGGGCTACGAGCGCATGCCCTTCGGCCCCCGCGTCACCAGGTACGTTCAGCACACACACTAGCACCAAGCGCCTCAGCCTGGACGCGCGCCTCTCCACGCACGAGGGCGGCGCGGACGCCTGGGCGGAGCTCACGCTGGAGGCGCACGTGGCCACGGCGCCCAGGGGCTACGAGCGCATGCCCTTCGGCCCCCGCGTCACCAGGTACGTCAGCACACACACTAGCACCAAGCGCCTCAGCCTGGACGCGCGCCTCTCCATGCACGAGGGCGGCGCGGACGCCTGGGCGGAGCTCACGCTGGAGGCGCACGTGGCCACGGCGCCCAAGGGCTACGAGCGCATGCCCTTCGGCCCCCGCGTCACCAGGTACGCTCAGCACACGCACTAGCACCAAGCGCCTCAGCCTGGACGCGCGCCTCTCCATGCACGAGGGCGGCGCGGACGCCTGGGCGGAGCTCACGCTGGAGGCGCACGTGGCCACGGCGCCCAGGGGCTACGAGCGCATGCCCTTCGGCCCCCGCGTCATCAGGTACGCTCAGCACACGCACTAGCACCAAGCGCCTCAGCCTGGACGCGCGCCTCTCCACGCACGAGGGCGGCGCGGACGCCTGGGCGGAGCTCACGCTGGAGGCGCACGTGGCCACGGCGCCCACGGGCTACGAGCGCATGCCCTTCGGCCCCAGCGTCACCAGGTACGCTCAGCACACGCACTAGCACCAAGCGCCTCAGCCTGGACGCGCGCCTCTCCACGCACGAGGGCGGCGCGGACGCCTGGGCGGAGCTCACGCTGGAGGCGCACGTGGCCACGGCGCCCAAGGGCTACGAGCGCATGCCCTTCGGCCCCAGCGTCACCAGGTACGCTCAGCACACGCACTAGCACCAAGCGCCTCAGCCTGGACGCGCGCCTCTCCACGCACGAGGGCGGCGCGGACGCCTGGGCGGAGCTCACGCTGGAGGCGCACGTGGCCACGGCGCCCAGGGGCTACGAGCGCATGCCCTTCGGCCCCCGCGTCACCAGGTACGCTCAGCACACGCACTAGCACCAAGCGCCTCAGCCTGGACGCGCGCCTCTCCACGCACGAGGGCGGCGCGGACGCCTGGGCGGAGCTCACGCTGGAGGCGCACGTGTCCACGGCGCCCAAGGGCTACGAGCGCATGCCCTTCGGCCCCAGCGTCACCAGGTACGCTCAGCACACACACTAGTACCAAGCGCCCCAGCCTGGATGCGCGCCTCTCCACGCACGAGGGCGGCGCGGACGCCTGGGCGGAGCTCACGCTGGAGGCGCACGTGGCCACGGCGCCCAGGGGCTACGAGCGCATGCCCTTCGGCCCCAGCGTCACCAGGTACGCTCAGCACACACACTAGCACCAAGCGCCTCAGCCTGGACGCGCGCCTCTCCACGCACGAGGGCGGCGCGGACGCCTGGGCGGAGCTCACGCTGGAGGCGCACGTGTCCACGGCGCCCAAGGGCTACGAGCGCATGCCCTTCGGCCCCAGCGTCACCAGGTACGCTCAGCACACGCACTAGCACCAAGCGCCCCAGCCTGGATGCGCGCCTCTCCACGCACGAGGGCGGCGCGGACGCCTGGGCGGAGCTCACGCTGGAGGCGCACGTGGCCACGGCGCCCAGGGGCTACGAGCGCATGCCCTTTGGCCACCGCGTCACCAGGTACGCTCAGCACACGCACTAGCACCAAGCGCCTCAGCCTGGACGCGCGCCTCTCCACGCACGAGGGCGGCGCGGACGCCTGGGCGGAGCTCACGCTGGAGGCGCACGTGGCCACGGCGCCCAAGGGCTACGAGCGCATGCCCTTCGGCCCCCGCGTCACCAGGTACGCTCAGCACACGCACTAGCACCAAGCGCCTCAGCCTGGACGGCGCGCCTCTCCACGCACGAGGGCGGCGCGGACGCCTGGGCGGAGCTCACGCTGGAGGCGCACGTGGCCACGGCGCCCACGGGCTACGAGCGCATGCCCTTCGGCCCCCGCGTCACCAGGTACACTCAGCACACCCTCTAGCACCAAGCGCCTCAGCCTGGACGCGCGCCTCTCCACGCACGAGGGCGGCGCGGACGCCTGGGCGGAGCTCACGCTGGAGGCGCACGTGGCCACGGCGCCCACGGGCTACGAGCGCATGCCCTTCGGCCCCCGCGTCACCAGGTACGTTCAGCACACACACTAGCACCAAGCGCCTCAGCCTGGACGCGCGCCTCTCCACGCACGAGGGCGGCGCGGACGCCTGGGCGGAGCTCACGCTGGAGGCGCACGTGGCCACGGCGCCCAGGGGCTACGAGCGCATGCCCTTCGGCCCCCGCGTCACCAGGTACGCTCAGCACACCCTCTAGCACCAAGCGCCTCAGCCTGGACGTGCGCCTCTCCACGCACGAGGGCGGCGCGGGCGCCTGGGCGGAGCTCACGCTGGAGGCGCACGTGGCCACGGCGCCCAAGGGCTACGAGCGCATGCCCTTCGGCCCCCGCGTCACCAGGTACGCTCAGCACACACACTAGCACCAAGCGCCTCAGCCTGGACGCGCGCCTCTCCACGCACGAGGGCGGCGCGGACGCCTGGGCGGAGCTCACGCTGGAGGCGCACGTGGCCACGGCGCCCAAGGGCTACGAGCGCATGCCCTTCGGCCCCAGCGTCACCAGGTACGCTCAGCACACCCTCTAGCACCAAGCGCCTCAGCCTGGTTCCGCGCCTCTCCACGCATCGATGAGAATCTGTTTTTGTAGTTCCATCTGCATGCACACATGCACGAAGCCGGTATCGCGTTGTCATTTGTCCTATGATAACTTACTAATTAGAAAGGTGGACCAAATACTCGTAGTAGAGAAGACTCCTTGGACTGCGAAACTGTAGGTCTATTAAATGTTGTAAGGAAAACAAACTTTTATTATAATCTAATAAACTAAATAATTCATTGGATAAATCAGAAGGTAAAATTTGGTTGCCTTTTTTCCATTTTCACACTGAAATGTGGTCATGGGCAGAGCATTTCTGATTTAGACAACTGCAACTACACACAGGAGTAAGCTTGACAAATACGATGAATGTCTTTGGAAGTGTTTAATGATTTCCTCTTTATGTGTTAAATTTGCCACACTTTACTGTATTGTTATGCCAATGGCCAATGGTGCTAATAGCTTTGTGTTTCGCAGCCTGTACCGCATGTACACGGACGCCCGACCGTGGCCGCAGGCGGCTGCCGTGTGCCAGGGCGACGGGGCACACCTCATGGTCCTCGACTCGGACGACGAGGCCCTGGTCGTCAACGAGTTCTGGGCCCGCAAGCCCACGTTCAACGGAGCCGTCAACGACGAGTGGTTTGCCATCGGCTTTCGCAGACGCTCCGGCAGGAACGAGACTGTTCTCGGCCAGCGATTGGAGGACTCCGGTTACGTGAAGTGGGCTCCTGACAAGTGGCTATTGGTTCCCGAGTCGAACTGCGGTCTCATCGACGAACGACTTTTGTTTGCTCTAGATTCGTGTGCGAGCAAACGTCCATTTATTTGTGAATGGGAAAGTTGGTAACAGAAACAAACTTATTTTAATATAAAATTAAGTGGGAAAATTCTAATTTTACCTCGTTTTATATCCACAAGTGTTGGTGTATTTTGAAAAATTACTACACTAATTAGTATAGGAAAAGACACTAATCTTCTGGAAATCAGTATTTTAAATATATCACTATATTTTAAATCTACTGTATGTCAATAATAATGTGAGTACTTGACATCATTGCATATCAAATAAAAATAAAACCGAGTATTTTTACTTATCGCAATATAGAATGTAGTTGTGTCTATATACAACACATGTAAGAGAACATTAACAAGTGATAAGTGTGCACAGAAATAGACATGCATTGCAAAGCGTATCCGCTATATTTTACGACATTCACTTATTTAAGACAAAAATTCAAACGTTTGGTAACTATCTTTGTTTCATTATCAGGTATTTTGAAACAAAAGTATAAGACAACTCTGCAAGATATTTAAATGGTAACGTCAATCTAGTTCAAACTTTATTAAACATTAGGATAAGACTTTTAAAAGTCATAAATAATACCCCATCATTAAAACAAGTAAAAGATTACTTGGAAAAGGTTCAAACCTTTAAAAATTAATCATTAAAATTAAAAAAGTAATACCAAAAAGACTAAAAAAACACCCTCATCACTATTTGAAGACAGAATAATTTGATTACCAGAAATCGCGTGGTGTAATACACTAGGATTTTTGAAAATATAATAAAATTAATTTCTAAATAAACTTAAGGCTACTGTGGAACTGTATTTCCTCGAATATCCGTTGGTGCATTGTTGCCCAATAAAGCGTTCGGAGGTAATATACAATTAACGTAATAAAATTACATGAATATTATTACATTTAAATCGTATTTTTAAGAGAGATATTTTTTACTTTCCCGTATACGTACGTATACACGGAGTGATATACGTAGTATAGGGAAAATTATGTAATGCTGCGCGAAAAAATGGCCAATTTTCGGCGGAAAAAAATTAATTGCCGGGCCGTGACAACGAACAAGTGGATAAAACCAGTTGCTAAATAAGATACAAAAATTCCCTAACATGTGGTGTAGCTAGAAACCCTGTTTTCTAGGTCCTTGATACCGAAAAACCAACTGAACGGAAAACGTCCGTCTGTCTGTCCCTCTGTGAACACTGCTAGCGTCTAAACCATACGTACGATTTCTTCCAAAATGGATATTCCCTGGTCGATCTAATTCTAGTCAAAGCTTTGAGATTTTGAAAACGATTCTTCAAAATTTGGGGGTACTTTATACGAAGCCCCCCGGGGATTATTAATATTTTCTCAAAAACGGCTCCAAATTTTTTCTTTAAATTTCTTGTATGAATAGAGTAAAATACACTTATTAACATGGCATAGGTCCGATTTTCATAGATAACTCTGAATTTTCGAAAATTGTGAAAGTTTGAATTGTTTTCGGCGTCTGTCACCAACTACAAAATTGAAAATAGAGATTTTTTCTTCAAATAAATTTGTTCTGCATATTGAGTTCTTTCATAAAGGCCACGTAAATATTTTTCAAAATTTTAGTAGTTTTCGTGCACAAATGCGTGCAATATGTGTAATTTTAAAAAGTTACAAAAACAAGATTTTCTCAAAAACGGCTCCAAATGTTTTCTTTAAACTTTTGGTAGTGATAGTGGTAAATGTACTCTATAAGATGACGTAAGTCTTATAGCCCTATAGGTTTTTTATAGCCCTGTAAATTTTTTCACATGTTTCTTACATTGATAATACTTACATTAGCGGCGATTTTTTTACATTATTATATTTACGAGTATATGTGCTTTAAATAATGTCAAGTAAAGTTTCTCGAAAACACAACCGTTTTCTGTGAAAAGTAGCTCAAAATTTCGTATTTTCAGAAACGCTCAAACGCCATTTCGTCATGGATGGTAGCAAAGTTTTTCTTCAAACGTTTGTAACGGATAGTGCTAATTACACTCTTTACTATAGCGTAAAGTTTATTTTGAGTTATTTTTTGTTTTTTCAAAAATTACATAATTGTAAATTTTTTGAAAGATCTCTCACATCTTTAATATGCACATTACCAGCAATTTCTAAACATTATTATATTTATGAGTGTAAGTGCTTCAAGTAACTTCAAATAAAGTATTTTGAAAACTCAAAAATTTTCTGTGAAAATGAGTTTCAAATTTCGCATTTTTAGTAGCGCTAAAACACCATTTTCTCTCAAACGGCACATAATTTTTAAAAGAAAATTGTCATTTATGACTAGGTTTTTGTGTTCTTTAATATTCTACAATTAATGTTTCCGTTCTAGCAATAGAAAACCGAAAAACTAAGAAAATGACAAAACGTGTACTTTGGCGGAGATAGATGACAGCTGGCAAGAAAGAATTTTTGGCAATTACAAATAGCTAGAGAAGACCCGAAGAAATAGAAAACTAATACGGAAAAGTTTGTGTCATTCTGTAGCACCAGTAGTTATTATTTGCGTAGACTTCAAGTGCAAATTACGTGAAAACTACTCACTTTTAAAAACGGATTATGTATATTTTTTTTAACAAACTGAATATTTTAAACAGAATAAAGGAAAATTTTCTCTATTTTCAATTTTGTAGTTTTGAAATACTATTTTTTTCCGCAATTTTCGAAAAACAATTATACCTGAAAATGGAAGTAGCACCATATTTTTAACCGTCCCTTATTACATATGATATGAAAATTTAAAGACACTACTCGTGGTAAAACAGAACGTACTTTCTCGTCATTACTAATGATTATGTAATACTATTTATATCTCAATTTCTCTCCGAATTATCACATCTAACTCATAATTCTTTGCATCATTCGTTTGCTTACGCACAATGCACCATTTCTACTACGAAGCGTCCCACAAATCACTAGATCAGCAACTTAAAAAGTTACAGAAGGTCAAGAAATATAAAAGCGCAGTCCGTTTAGAACAGATGGCCGTTATTTGTTTTCTTCTTACTCGTCCCAGACAGTCACTGTTATTTATCTGCGTCCGCCTGCAGCGAGGCGTTCTCATCTTTGTATCCGCACGAGTGATTCTCATGTGAGCCACTGCTACGCTCATTGGGAACTAGTTCTCTTGCCTTCCGCAACATCGACAATTCTGCAAGTGATATTTTAAGTGTTGTAATAGTTTATTTTCCAATTTGATTTTCTGCACGTTATGTGGAATTATTTATAGTCGATATCATTTAACAGAGATATACGGATATCTATTTTATTAATTAATGTGATTACGCTAATTTTGCTGTTCAAGTGACCGAGTTATTATTGATAGGCCACTTGCCATATTATTAACTGTTTTAATACCTGATTTCTATTGTTCCAATAATCATATAGATAACAGACATCTGGTTTTGTTGACGTCAATCCACGAAACCGAATAACGAAGAAGGGCAATGTCATGGCTTTCCCAGTTTCACGGTAAGTCTAAATATTTCAAAAAGCTTTGTAACTACAAAATGTACTCAGGTAATTGTTACTTTCCAATTCAGTAACCAATTAAAAATTAAATCATTCATGATAGTTGGTGACTTTTTCTTCCACATCTTATGCAAACTACATTTCTTTTCTTATGTTTTTAAAATCATAGTCCTTTTATTGAATGTATTTGGGCACGCTAAATTATGAACTTTTGATTTCATGCGCAATTTGTGGGCAACTGCATATATATTTCAAACGGCAATTTTTTTCTTATGGAATAAGAATCCTTCTACTTTTGCTTACTCCTTTTCTTGTTCCATCGCTAACAACCTTCAATACACTCAGCTTCCTCTATTAATGTCTGAATAATACTCAGGCATTTAACATATACAGCTTCAACATATATCTATTATATCTATAAGGGACATAAACGTACAAAATAATTTTCATTTAGAGCCGAAAATTAAGCGCACACAGATAATTGCAATTGAAATTGACAAGAAGATATACCAGCCTTTGAATTTGTAATTTGTACATGTAACAATTGTGGTGTGATCATTTTTTATGTTTTTAAATAAATTAGCCTTTGTGGTGTTCGTGAAGTAATTTACAGTATCTTATATTCATGATCACCCAATATACTTGTCAAATGCACACAACAATTATATTCGAGAAAGTTGAGGACAGTTAAACATTACATTTAGTTTAATTTTCATTTAAAAAAGTGTTAAAAACGAGATATGTTCGTTATAATAATTAAATTTGAATAGATTTAAAATGTTTTGTTGTTTCACCACATAAATGCCCAAATTTACGTGTTCCATTTTACACACCATATTGTAATTAATTTCATTTATTGGTTCAAATTCTGTTTTGTTGTCATATTGACTAAATTAGACGTTTCACAATCAAATTCGAAAACTTTTCTTTCATGAATCTACTCAACAAACTCAACAAAAACAACTCAATTCAATAATTTGTTAATTTAATTTAGCCATGTATTTTTATTAGTAACATTCTTATCGTAAATTAACGCGACCCGGAACTTAGTCAAAGTGTACTCCCCTGTCCAGGAGCTTTATTCCAGGTCACTTTCTGAAGAAGTTGTGATGGATAAAGCACGCGCTCGGAAGGATTTTTTATGAGTTTCTATACTGCTATGCTATCAATACGACGTATAACTTCTCAAAAATCTTAGTCTTTACATCTTCTGATATCAAGTTCCAAGTCAACACTATGACAGCAGCGTTGCGATTCTCGCTGCGGTAAAAAGAAGAACTAAACATCCAAATAACTGATAACTAGGGACTTTAATATACAGTAATAAAAAAGTAAAATGTTTACTTACGTAGAACTTATTTGTGCAAAAACAGAAGAAAAATATAAAATACGGAAAATAAAATTAATGATATTTCTTCAAACTGCCCCATAGAAAAATTTCCAAACACATAATGTCGCCAGTTAGAAATGAAAATGGATTCGAAGTGGTTGAAAAACGTACTAACTCTAACGAAGTAATAGGACATTCTTTATAGAAAAATATGAGTGAAGAATACCCAGACAGTTTTTACAAACCAAGGGCCAATGGGTTTTTATTAAGTAGTGGGCCAAAGTTACCTGCTGCAGTCTTCTTCCCTTCTAGTAGCTCATTTGATCTGTTTCAAATAGCTCACTGAAGCTGTAACATTTGATTCGTTTCAAAAACATGTTTATTTTAATTACATGATGTCAATTAAAATACATTATAATATATCAGCTTCTTTTAGGCGTGACAAAATAACTTGTTGCTCTCTTACGTGACCATAAACAAAATGTGACAAATCAACAACTTTTTTACGTTACAAAACTATGATTGACGCTTTTTCGTCTCTACGAAAGGAAGGAAGGGACACTAATACCAAATACAATTTTTCAATACAATAATTAAAACCTACAAAGCACCTCATTAAAATTATTTTCTTTTAATGCATGATTGGTTTCCAACAATGAGTTTTAAAAGTACATTACACATCTGTAGAATTTACTGTTTTGCTTATGACAAGCACGTAAATAAGTCATATTTACAGAGAGACGAATCGGTGGGGGCAATAAGATAACCATGCTCCCTCCAAAATTCAACGTTGTTTACGTTGCTGCATCATTGATTGGGTGATCCTAGTGTTCGATTCACGAGGCTGGAGCTTTACGGCATTAGCTCCATTGAATTGAAGCCGTCTGAAGCAGAATTGTAGCGTCCGGCTGCTCTGAACGGTAGTTTTCTGTGCTTTCTCAATACTGGGCGAACGTTCGCACCAATAACCTAACGAATGCGTCACGGACCATACACCATCTTCACTCAAGCTTGTCATTCCACTCCCCTTAACACGTTGACTGCCGCGTGACGCAATGTAGTACCACACATCATGTGTGGTACATCCTAAACGAAACATATAAGCAAGATTTTTCATTCACAATGCCAGATGTTGGTTTCGCCGTGATCGCTAAGTCATTGTACATTCCTGGCCAGGGTGTACTGATGACTTGGGTTGGTTCGAATCTTCATCTAAAACCGTGCTTAGCTGCTACAAGCCTGTCCTAATACTCAATAATCACCGTTTGGCGCTTCAGGAGCACTCTAGTAGTATAATTTAGCAACATAACAATTGAATAGCATTAAAAGGGGCATAAACATGCTACCAGAGGTTTGCAACGGCTCCTGTGCGGGCACGAACGCGCAACAATGGGCGAGCGCTATGCGAACAGAATCATTCTGGGTAGTAATGGGTAATGGGCAGTGGGTATTTTTTCAAAATATTGACATGCATTACACTAATATTATGTGAAAAAGTAGTGAACCATCTACCTATATAGCCTTGGCTGTCAACGTGTTAAATACACACATAAACACGCTACACGTTGAAAGACCAGTCTCCAGGTCAGAGCTTGGGTCGGTTGCCGCTGGGGGATATGTGGAGGAGAAGTAAACCCACAAGCCGACGCTATCTCACGTTTCAGCGGGGGACAAACGCCGCCGACCCCTGCGACATAAAATGCACTTCACTTGCGAGAAGAATGATGTAAGTAGTAGGAGACGCGTCCGGAAACAGTTAACACCAACTCAAATTGTTATTATTTTTTTTTGTTTGCGTATAGACGGCCTCGGGGCACGCGTACACGTATACTGCCTTTATTGGGGCTCAGAAACATTTTCTCGGTGGCAGGGCATGGAACATCATTTGGGGGGATCAGCATTTAGCTGAATCCCATGTTTTTCACCCAGGGTTATTAGCCCTGCGGGTATGGAAGATGAAATGATGGTGAGGGGTGAAAGGACAGCACACACATATAGACACACACACAAATACACCCATGTACGAGGCGGGACTCGAACCCTCGACTCTGCGGCCCTAGATCGCCACGACACTACTGTCTTAGCGATCTCGCCATGGGGCCGACTAAATTTTTATTCTATAGTTTTCTGTTAACTAAATGGCCATAATATAAGTGAATCTTGTTAAATGAAGAATTATTTGTAGTGAAAATTAGTGGACATAAATGTAACTTCATTATTTGTGCACGTCTTCTGAATTTCAGTAGGAAATATAGTTATTCAAATTATCGTTTTTCATATTATCGCGGCAAAAAGTATTATTCTTTCATGAAGAACATGAGGGTTCAGGACAGGAATTTATAGCTAATTTACTTTTGAAAATATATTTTATTATATAGGAGCGAATATTTTGTCAACAAAACTCGAAAAAAAACTCTCTTTTCTGTATTCAAAATTCGACTAGAATATGGTTTAGGATAGAGACCACAGAATTATGAAAACGTGCACAAAATTCACTTCTCCCCATAGCTTGTCACACGCAGTTTTTAACTGTTTTTGACGTAAATAAATAAAAAAATAAATACATTAATTAATATCAAAGAAAGCATATACAGTGAGTTATTCGATTGTCTTTGAAAATTGTTGGCCAGAAACAAATACCCACTTTCTTCAACTATGTAACTTAACTCAGTTTATAGAAAACAAGTTCCAGATATTGACAGTATTCCCACTAAGCGCGAGGTGG
Source organism: Acheta domesticus (assembly GCA_031308135.1). Taxonomy (NCBI): domain Eukaryota; kingdom Metazoa; phylum Arthropoda; class Insecta; order Orthoptera; family Gryllidae; genus Acheta; species Acheta domesticus. The sequence continues at coordinate 167,681,894 of JAHLJT010004567.1, forward strand.
TGGGATTTCATGAATATACGTTCCGAACTTTGTGTCCCTGATATAGGGCTGTACAATTCTCCCGGCATGCAGGAAACGCAATAAATGCCCTCTAAAGAATATGTCAGAATCCGATCTACGAGATTTATGAAATATGAGAAGACCGAGGTTGCTATTACTCCAGCTTCGTAAATATCTCTTCATCCTCGATTTCGAAAACACAATTTCCGAGAAACAGGGGTTAAATAATTTAGCGATTCACTGCGGTGGCATCAGTGCGGATACATATAAGAAAAATCATACTGCGGTCATAGAACCACAGTATGATTTTGCTCAAATATACAAAAAGACGATTCCTAGAACATTTATTTGCCAACTTGTATCTGAAAAATTCTGTTTCAATACTTGAATATATTAAAATGTGACATGTGAAATAAATATTAATTAACAATAAAAATACGTAAAAACATGTAATTATACCCAAATATGTAAAAAAATAATTTTAATTCACTTTGAACGTCATAGATACACCAAACACACAGGCCGACGTCAGTTTAGTTACAAAAAGGAAAACCACTGATTCCGATTAATTTCAGGATGCTGCATTCGAAATGGACACCCGTTTTTACTTTCCCGTATACGTATGTATACACGGAGTGATGTACGTAGTATAGGGAAAGTTATGTAATGCTGCGCGAAAAAATGGCCAATTTTCGGCGGAAAAAAATTCATTTCCGGGCCGTGAAAACGAATAAGTGGTTAAATCCAGTTGCTAAATTAAGGGGAAAAAATCCCCTAACACGTGGTGTAACCAGAAACCCTGTTTTCTAGGCACTTGATACCGAAAACCCAATTGAAAGGAAAACGTCCGTCTGTCCGTCCGTTTCTCCGTCTGTGAACACAGCTAGCGCCTAAACCATACATACGATTTCTTCCAAAATGGATATTCACGGTCGATCTGGTTCTAGTCGAAGCTTTCAGATTTTGAAAAAGATTCTTCAAAATTTGGGGGTACTTTATATGAAGCCCCCGGGGATTTTCAAAATTTTCTCAAAAACGGCTCCAAAATATTTCTTTAAATTTCTTGTATGAATAGAGTAAAATACACTTATTAACATGGCGTAGGTCCGATTTTCACGGATAACGGAATTTTTGAAAATTGTGAATGTTTGAATTTTTTTCGGCGTCTGTCACTAACTACAAAATTGAAGATAGAGACTTTTTCTTCAAATAAAATTTGTTCTGCATATTGAGTTCTTTAATAAAGGTCATGTAAATGTTTTTCAAAATTTTGGTAGTTTTCGTGTAATATTGCCTGCAATATGTGCAATTTTAAAAAATTACAAAAACCAGATTTTCTCAAAAACGGCTACAAATTTTTTCTTTAAACTTTTGGTAGGGATAGTGGTAAATGTACTCTATCAATGACATAAAAGCTATTTTGGTCTATCCATTGGTTTTTTCAAAAATTACAAAAATGTAATTTTTTTTACTTGTCTCTAACGTCGTTAATATTTACATTATCGGCGATTTTTTCACACTATTATATTTACGAGTACATGTGCTTTAAATAATGTCAAGTAAAGTTTCTCGAAAACACAATCGTTTTCTATGAAAAGTAGGTCAAAATTTTGCAATTTCAGAAATGCTCAAACGTCATTTTCTCGTATATGGCTGCAATTTTTTTTTGAAACTTTTGTAACGGATAGTGCTAATTACACTCTTTAGTATAGCGTAAAATTTATTTTGAGTTTTTTTTTGTTTTTTTCAAAAATTACATAATTGTAAATTTTTTGAAAGATCTCTCACAGCTTTAATAAGCACATTACAAGCAATTTCAAAACATTATTTTATTTATGAGTGTAAGTGCTTCAAATAACTTCAAATAAAGTATTTTGAAAACTCAAACATTTTCTGTGAAAATGAGTTTCAAATTTCGCATTTTTAGTAGTGCTAAAACGCCATTTTCTCTTAAACGGCACATAATTTTTAAAAGAAAATTGCCATTTACGGCTAGGTTTTTGTGTTCTTTAATATTTTAAAATTAATGTTTCCGTTCTACCAATAGGAAACCGAAAAATTAAGAAAATGACAAAAAAATGTACTTTTGGCGATGATAGGTGGTAGCTGGCAAGAAAGAGTATGTGGCAATTCCGAATAGCAAGCGATGACCCAAGGAAATAGAAAACTAATACGGGAAAGTCTGTGCCATTCTGTAGCACCACTAGTTCTAGATTAGCTCGTATTTTTGAGTAACGCATAGTTGCCAGTTTTTACCATTTTGTAGGGACAGCTTCAGTTATCATCAAAGTAACCATGTCCACAATGTTACTCGAGTGAGAAATAAATAGTATTTCACTCATTAAGTGAAATACAGGAGCTTCTTGTTGTTAGCATCTTGATATATATATATATATATATATATATATATATATATATATATATATAGTAAGATTGAGGATCAGGATAAAAGGTGGGCCCGTCTTGTGCGTTGTCTGATGTATCTGACGGCCTGGTTGGCCTGGTTTAAAGGAACCAAGAAAAGTATGCCTTTTGCTGTTCCGATGATATGGAGAGAACTCCGGAATATTAGTGACTTATTTCTGTATGACCAATACAGCACGAAGTAACAAGAAGAAACTGCCTGTCATCGAATATTCAAACTTGCTATCCGTGATCAGATCAGTGCCTCATGGAGAAAACTTACCTGCACCTACTCTTCCGAACGATTGGGAAACTATCGATATTGCAGGGCCTACGGGAACCGATGAGGACACTAACTCAATATTTGATGATGATCTGATAATCCCTTCCATTTAAATGATGAGGCTTATTTCATCCTTCAACATGAATTGAACGATTTAGCGAGAGACTTACAACTTACGAAAGATATAGCTCAATTCTTGGGTACTAGACTCCATGAATAGTGTTTACTGGCTCCCGGAGCTACTTACATGCATCACAGGAAAAGAAACGAGCCTTTTTCAGAATATTACAGAATGAAAGATTCCCTTTGCGTATGCGCGGACATCAATGGCCTGATGAATGAGTTAGGAATCCAACACAATCCATCTGATTGGTGTCCTTTTGTAGATTATCTAAGTACAGTCTGAAAGTAGTGTTGCTTCATAATGGAAATAAGCTGCCGTCTATTCCTGTGGCACATTGTTCCATAGAAAGAGACTTACAAGGGTCTCGCACTCATTTTGAATAATATCAAATACAAAGATCATGGTTGGCAAATTTATGGAGATCTAAAAGTATTTGCAAAATCATATATTTGTCTGGAAGGTGGATTTACGAAGCACATTTGTTTGTTTTTTGTGTCACGAAAGGAGTGGCCCCCCAGAGAATCATTTAAGCCCGGTACCAACAACGTCAAGTATGAGTCTCTGGTCGATCCAGGCAAGGTACTGCTTCCACCTCTACACATTACGTTGGACCTCATAAATTTCGTAAAAGGAATTGACAATGTAGGTGAAGGATTTAAGTTTTTTTTAGACGGTGTTTTCCAAAACTAAGTGATGGTCTGTATTCATCTGTGAACATTATACCTTATAAACTATTCTGGTATGTAAATGTTGAAGTACAGTTTTTAAATGCTAGTTAACTAACTTAATAGTTTTTTAATTGTTTAGATCTAATAAATTAATTTATAGAATTTTCAAAATTGAGTGTCTTTGACACAAGTGCTAAAACGAAGTTAATTCCCTTTTTGCAGTCAAACAGCTCATTCTCCGATACCTTCAAGATACCTCATTATGCCTATATCGGTAAATTTGGCAACTACGCGTTACACAAAAATACGAGCTAATCTAGTAAAACGGCTTACATATTCGTATTCAGCGACCCAAAATTGGTCAGAATCAGTGAGTTTTGTTTCTGTAACTTTTCAAAAGTTTTAAAACGTCGGCCAGTGAAATCTTTACTGAATGTATGTATATTGCATCTATAAAAATATATGTTTATATGAAAATTCGTTATTTACTGATCATTATATGAATTAAAAATAATTAAAAAATCTTTGCCTTTGTTTAACTAACTTCTTTGCCAACATTACAGGTGGTTCCCAGTGCTGTTAGTCCACTTTGAGATAATCCTAAATCTCACAGCAGTGGGAGAACTGCAGGTGAGAATCACAGCAATGGGAGAATGGCACTCAACCAGAATTACTGTTTGTAACTTTTGTAAGTCACTCGAGTTTCAGAAATAATCCGTGGTCGCTGTGCTAACATTATAAATCCTTCGGGATAAGCAATCAACTCAATTGTATAAACATTACTTTACAAAATATGTTATTCCAAATTTAAAATAACTTTAGATACTTTAAATTAACGTAATGATTAATTACAGTTTTGACAGTTTTTATTTATCCCGGGAGCGTCAATTATTTGGGTGAATCACCCAACATGGCAAGCTGTAACTTCCTGAGTGGCCTCCCGTCACGAGTGGTAGTATAATGCATGAAGTGTGAATATGCGTGTGCATGTAAGAGGGGGCTAAGACGAGGGAGGAAAGATCGTGCGCGGCCCGGGTACGTTTGTTAGCGTCTTGCTTCGGCATTCGCCTTGTATTGATCAGATAAATCATGGAAAACGACCAAAGCAGTCAACTACAAGTATTCTCTTTCAGACAGGGGGTGGATTTGACTTCGATATGTCGTTAGAGTCGAAAATCCGCTTCGTCTAGGACTCGAACCCTAAAACCTGGCCAAATATGTGACACGGGCATGAATGTTGCGACTGAACTTTCGCATACAAGTTAACATTTTTGAAGCGTCATCAAACTCGACATAGACGAGATAAATATATTAAAGAGAGTAATTTTATTGTAATCATCAATGTAAAATTAAAATTAAAATTACATAATTACAGCATATACTGATAATATATCTACAAATTTGTGGAAATGAAACACGAGGGTAGTAAAGCAGACTTAATGGCCCGACCGTATACATAAATAAACTGTTAATAATAATATGAAAATTATTCTTAATATTATTATGATTATCATTATTAATGTAATGTAACGCAATCACAGATGTTTTCAAAATCCACGTCGAATGAGAAATAACACAAGTTATCATTTTGAACTTCTGATTCTTGGAAAGCCAACAACGCAGGTCCGCCAGATTACCCTTATCATCACATAAATAATACTTCTAATGTACTGCATTCAAGAGATTGTGCAAAAACGACGCAGTCCGTCTAGACTGCAAAGATGTCTATATACTGAGTTTTGACCCATTATAACGGGGTTTCTATCTGTCGTCTATTCTTGGCTCCTTAAAAATACAAATGACGTAGAGGCAATACCGAAAATAATAAGAAATGAATAGAAAATGTATTATGTAAAAATTAACATTATGTTTTGCAAGTGACTAGGCCCTGTATCAAGTTCAGTAAGAAACAAAATTTCCTCTGCCAAACTACTTCATTTGCCCATGGAAAATCCCTATTCTTAGACGGGACGTCTCGTCGCATGAAGTCAGTTGTTTCAGTTGTGTGCTTCTCGTAGCTTGGATGATGACACAGATGAAATGTTTCTTTTTATTTCCGTTGTTATCTTTATTTAATTATTATTTTCTTAAGTATCTATCGTCCAAAAACACTTAAAAAATATACCTGGCATATAGGAAAAAAGTATGATGCGTATAAGTTTTCTTAAGACCATTAATACCTACCCCGCTCTTTTTTGGAACCATAGAGCACTGTAATTGACAGACAGCAGTCAACGCACGGGCTTTGCTACGAATGGAGCCAGAGAGACGGGGCACCCCATGAAGGCATCAAGTAATTTTTTTTTTCGTTTTCTACATGAATTATACTCATTAATTACATGAAAAATCGTTTATTATGACTATGTTAATGGAACGCATGCAATTAAAACTACACAACTACTAATGAGAACTGGGCAAAAGGCTCAAAATCGTTTAATTAAGTCTCTATGGATACATAAAAAAATTCAAATTGTTGGTGTTCGAAGGTTCCGTGTATCAAAGTAAATATTTATGATCAAATTTAAGGCTTACTTACTACTTCTTTATGAATATTCAATGTACCATTACTTAAATTTAAAAAAAAACACTCCAGCATTACTTGGAACCAACTCTGAAGAATCGGGAATATTTACATAACTAATTTATTAACCCACCTTCATTAGAAGATATTTCTTGTCTAGTGCTTCCGTCAATAATCTATTTAGATCATTTCTGTTAAAGACATGTGACTTTTTTCGAATCACTCCTTCATTTTTTGTTTTTACAAAATGGATTAAATTGGATTATTTCGAAGTATTAATATTCTCTTTCACACGTAACGTCTTTTTCAACATAGACAAATATGGCCATAAGCAACTTGTTTCACACTAGTTGACTAATAGAACCACGTAATCGTAGTTAACATTAGTAACAAATGAATAAATATAAAACATTGGTTGTAAGAATATTACAAGTGTGAAAAATATAAACGTTAATTTTATTTACCCGTTCTGAAAAGTAAGCTAATAAAACTTCTTCAGTATTACATGTGACTCACTTAGCAATTTTCCACGGTTTGTATAAATATTTTTCATACAAATCTTTACTTTTTGAAGAGAGCAATACATTAATTACCTTTTCCGCTTCTTTTAATATTTCATGTGGAATATTATTAAAATCCTCCATTCTTTCTGAATTTAAATTGAAGTCACTATGGTGATCGTAAATAAACAATACAAGGCCTACTAAAATTGGTCTTGTTCTGAATGAAAATGACATCACCGAATGTAAATAAGGAATGCTAAAGATATAATTCTATTTTTCAAAAATAAAAATTTTTCGAATGGAAACGAAAAAATACTTAACGTAACACGTGTATAAATAGGCGTATAATTGCACTCGTGGTAAGTAAGGAAACTCGCTCCTATCGCCGCTCGTTTCTTTAATCATACCACATCCTGCAATTATACGCCTATTTATACACTCGCTTAACTAATTACTATAATTCAATATTATTTTCTTTTAAAGTTTTAATTAAATGCTGTATTTGTAAATTTTGACAATAATTTACAATGTTTTTAATATTCCATAATTGTTTTAAAGACAAGAAATTTAAATCTCTTAATTGAGGTACAATTTTGATAATTCTACATATAGTACGTACCTAAGTTCTACACATTTTAAGTACCTAAAACGCTTTTGGTGATTTTTAAAGTACCTATATTCCAAAAATAAATCATGTGATTCCTCGCGACAAGAGTGTTTTTATTTCTGACCTAACCCTTCCAGAATGTTGTGGAAGAATCCCAGAAAAACAAGGTTTTGAAGGTTTTAAAGTTTCACATGCTATGAATATTATTACTACTCTGCTTTTCCGGTATATCAGGAATCGCGATGACTCATTCTTCAGACTGGTGATAAACTGAATTTCATGTGAAAAAGAAATTTTACAAAAAAGTATTTTGATCAAAATTTTTTTGCATAGCATTTTATGCCAGAGGATGGAAAAACCTGGTTACTGTATTACGTTTAAAATATCTTTTTTATGAATCTGCTTTAATACAAATTTTTAACATAAAAGACCCACAATAAAATAATGTCCCATACCCTAGCATATTTTATTACCAATAAGCTTTTACAATTTTTGATGTTTTCTGTAACAACCTTATTCTCGGGTAACCGACTCTTTCAAAATGAATTACGACCGCTTTTCAACCGAAGAATGGTGGCTAGGTTTAGCGCTTTATATAAGGCAGGTATGCGAAACGTCTGCTCCCGCGGGCATTATGCACTTAAGAGCCGAGCCGCTGCCCGCGAGAGGGAGAAGTGCAAGGAATCAGCTTTGCGAGAGAGGCGTAGCGGGGACGATACGGCGCGTATATTGAATGCCTAGGTGTCTAAGGCAATAATCCACACTGTGAAGTAGTTTTTCACTTCTTTAAATTGGTTCCGTATTTCTAGCTGCAAGGGACAGAATTCATTGCTTGTGTGCAGTCCTGTGTATCGACATATTTTCCTGTTTTGATTATATTTATGATAATTTTTCCACATTATGAATCTAAATAAGAACTATGAGCAAACCTCTCTGATCATACGTAAGGAGTAATCATAAGATTATTATGGGTCTTGTTGAACAGAATGCAAAGAGCTTAAATTTTTATTACAACGTCGTAAACGGTTGATAATAAATAGCACTCGCTGATTTGATATTAGAAATATATAAAGTACCCTTGTCAGAAATTAGAGCAGAAAATAATTATGACTATTTAAAAAGATTTTTTAATTCGCCTTATTCAATTAAACATAGTTTACAAAAATAGTTTATTACTGTCATCAAACAAAAACGAATCAATATTACAATTGTTTGTTAGAACAAAACACACTAAATTTGTGATTACATCGTGGAAAAGTGAATTATAGTATCAGCCCTAAAAGCAATTATAAAACTTGATGTCCTACCAAATATGTAGGTATGTCTAATTCGTTTTAGGTTCATATTTTACTTTGTCAGCTATTTATAACAAACATTTCCAATATAACACAAAAGGCAATATTTCATGAACTGTTTGTAACAGTCAGTCATGTTCTTACCTTTTCAAATTGCGCGCTACGGAGCGAATTGCGCATTCTCGTAGGTGGTCCCCACTTCTAGAATGGGTCTCATCCTCAACGTTCTTAGCTTCCTGGCTTTGCATTCAACTGGCTCGCGCGCGGCTCCCGAATTCAGCGAAAGTGCAAACTGTTGTGAAGGCCTGATATAAAGCGTATGTAAATTTCCTTGCTTAGAAGTAAATTCGGAACAGGCTACTGAACTCGACGCCACTCCCCACACCCGTCGACCGCCACCGGCACTCTTCTCCCCACACCTCTCTCCGCCCTCCCCTCACCATACTCCCCACTCTCCTATCCCGATTATCCTTTCCCAAAACCCCTCTCCCCACTCCTCTCTATTCACTCTTATCTCCCCACCCCCTCAATGCATCAACTGATGTCATTGCAATGCCTCTGATCGGGAGGTTCTAGGTTCGAGTCCTGACAGCGGCAGGATTTTTGACACTAGCTTGTCAGCTAGGTCGAATTCAGTAGCTGTCTGGAGAAGAATTCTAGCATCCGGCTGCTCTGATCGGTAGTTTTCCGTGGTTTCTCCGATCAACACCAGGCGAATATCGGAGCAGTACCCTCACAAACGGGCCAAGGACCGCACGCGATCGTTCCTCTCTCTTCCTTGCGCAATTCTCACCCCTTACATGCACACACTTACTCTAACATGCACCACACTACTACACACGACGGGAGACCAGTCGGAGGCTTAGAGGTTGTCCCGGTGGGGACGGTGCCCCGCTGGAGGGATATACCTGGTTGGGGAAAACCCCGTTAGCCGACTGTAGGTCGGCGCCAAATCTCGCCGTCCAGGGAGATTGCTGCCACCTCCCGATGAAAAAACATACGGAAGTAGTACATTTACGGGACTAATGACCTGAGTAGTTGACGCGCCCGGAATCACTAATAATCAATCAATCGAGGATTGAAATCGTCCGCGTGGCATGTCGCGCGAATGCCGTTTATAAGGTCCCCAAACATTTTCCTGAAAGAGAATATATGGTCTCTTCAAAGGGTAAATCAAGAAAATGACTATAAAGGAACTAGTCGGTGGACGAGGAGAGAGGTGGTCTATCAACAAAAGTATGATTTGCATGTAATGTACGGCTTTCAGTGTCCGTTCCGAGACAAATCGGACGTTGAGATGGGATGGTCCTGTAATAGAGGTGGTATTTCAGATTCGATTTACAGTAATTTAAAACGTGTCATTAATATTATAAATATCAAACTATTCTATTTTATTCTATTTTCATGTTTGGATTTATCTCGGTCAAAATTACGAAAATTTCACAGATGCTTAAAACTTGAAAAGCGCATGGAATTGTTGCTTATCAGAAGCAACTGACGACAGTCTGCATTTATACGAGTACGATTTGCGCCGTAATTCTTTCATTTGAGATAAATGACTTTTAGGATTCCCCGACTATATTCTTTACTTATTAACATGTGATGTGATCATTTCTAAACAAAATGATGCGGGTTTCAAATCCCGCGTATCAAAATCTTATTGATAGTCTTACATTATAGCTATAACTTCAAAATTGCTCAAATTCCGGGAGGTCCTGGATACATGGTGAGAATATATTGGCTCTAAGGGGTGAACCTCATGAAAAAGTTTGCTGTTGAGCCACATAAGAACATTTTTTCATGCGTATGTATTTCTTTTTATGTAGCACGCAATTGAGAGAATATTGGACCTCATCATCGCAATAAATAATTACAATATTCCCTGTTACTGATTCATTCTTGTAGAGAAAGTAATGCGAAATATTCATGTAAATAATCAAAACTCACGTTACATTACGCTAGCTTATATGATTCGTCTAAAACGCCGAAAACGTTTACTGACGATTTTCCATTACAGGGACTTCCGGGTCTGCCCGGGCCTAAAGGAGATAGGGGAGCTCCAGGAAAAGATGGTCTTCCTGGATCTCCTGGTCCATTTGGAATGCCTGGAATGCCGGGACGGAAGGGCGATCCGGTGAGGATATATTGGTGGACAGGTCTAAGAGAATGTCAGTGCTTACTGAATGAACTTGTGACAAATTAGTGGAAAATGTAAACAAGAGAATGCAGTGATGAAAGAATCTACATTAATTCTATATGTTTTGTGTTTTGAATAGAAATGGAGATATGAATATTCATACCAATTAATTAATATTGTTTACCTATTTTAAACTGTAATAAAAATATTTATAAAATTTCCATTGAGCACAGGTACTATATTTTTATTATCATAAATAGAGTATAAAACTTTTTTAAGGCCTTTCATGTGAACAAAACAGTGGGAAATGTGAATCAACATGACAGACGTCTCTCACTCTACACACGATTACAATGGGTCACATTCCCCTTCATTATTCTAGAACATGAAATGCAAAATAAGTTTTAAAGGAAAAAACACTAGCATTACATGCTCACACGTTTCTTCAAGAAAGGAGATAACTTTGTGGATGGTGTTTCATTACAGGGACTTCCGGGCCCAATTGGTCCGGTCGGACCGAAAGGAGAGATAGGAATAAAAGGAACTATGGGATGGATAGGACAGCCTGTGAGTATATACATGAAACTGTGAGTATATAGTATTAGATCTAAACCAAAGGAAATACAGAAAACAGGAAACACTTGCGTAACTGGTTCCATAGCAACAGCCAAAACTCACGTGTTTTAAATTATGAAAAATTGAAACTCGTTATTCTACGAAGAGAAAATATTTAGAGCAATCATGTATAACACTACCAACACACTTTTTCATTGAAATTTCAATTGGGTAAGTTACTTACACCATTTACAGGTAAAAGGTACCAAAAGTCGAGAAATTCTTTGTAGCTCGTTATTATAAAAGATTATTAATGTATTATAAGAGAGTATTAATATTTCTAGCTGCCCTCTAACTTTAAAACCACTGGAGTGATTGCTCTCAAATCTAACTCGCAAAAAGTTTCAGGAGTCAAGAATAGCAAATTACTGAAACTACGATTAAATTTTTTTACCAACATGTGTTTTTTTACTTTCTCGTTGCTTTTACGCAGTATCAAGAAAGTTATGTTACGCCGCTGGAAAAATGACGAATTTTTGACATAAAAACTCCAATTGATGAGCCCTAGTAACAAAAAAGTGGATAACTACAGTTGCAAAATTTTGAAAACACTTCCTCTAACAAGTGGTGTAGCAAGAATCCATATTTCGTGGGTCTTTGATACCAGAAAATCAACTGACTGCAAAATGTCTGTTCCTGTGAACAACGTTAGCAGTTTAATCATTCAACTGTCTTTTTCAAAAATTGACATTCCCCCGATCTGGCTGATATTTGGCTTAAATTTTAAACCGAAATTTTAATTTTGTGGGGTATTTTACATCACGTCCTTAGGACTTTTTCAAACTCTTGAAAAAAATGGCGCCAAATCTTTGGATTAGGTTTTTTGTTAGGTAGAGTAATGGATGCTTAAGTGACTGATGGAGGTCTGATTTTCGATCAAATACCTAATTTTTCAAAAATTCCAAAAATTCAAAACTTTTTCGGCGTTTCCGTTATGAAAATAAACATTTTTACCTTCGTGCGCGGAAGAAGATACTTCTTAAGAGGAGAAAGTTATGTAATGCGCGAAAAAACGGCGAATTTTCGGCAGAAAAACTCACTACAGGGCCTCGGAAACGAAGAAGTGAAAAAAAAAACAGTCGCAGTGTGAAGGCGGCCATTGTCCTGCTGGAACAGCGCACCACCTTCCTGTTGCAAGAAAGGTATCAGCACAGGCCGCAAAAAAATATGTGCTGGATGTATCCAGCGCTGCTCAATGACCCCTTCCCGAAAACCAAAGACAAATGCGCGTCGTAGCTGATGGCACTTCATGCCATCACTCCCGGGATGGGCCCTACGTAACGTGGAAGAACACATTCCGGACGCACGCGCCCGTCTCTGGGAAGCTGCTTTGATTCATTGATTGATTCGTATCTCCGGGTGCGTCAACTAATTAGATCATTAGTCCCGTAAGTGTAGTGCGTGGTTTTTCTCGGGAGGAGGCGATGATCTTTTCCCCGCTGGATGGCGAGATCTGACGTCGACCTACCGTCGACTAGCCGGGTTTTCACCTCAACCAAGTATCTCCCACCAGCGTGGCACCGCCCCAGCCGGGACAAGCTCTAAGCTCCCGACCGGTCTCCCGGCATGTGTGGTAGTGTAGTGCATGTTAGTGTAAGTGTGTGTAAAGGGCGAGGATAGGACAAGGAAGAGGAAGAAAAGATCGCGCGCGGTCCATGGCCCGTTTGTTAGGATACTGCTCCGGCATTCGCCCGGTGTTGATCGGAGAAACCTCGGAAAACTACCGATGAGAGCAGCCGGCCGCTAGAATTCTCCTCCAGACAGCGACTGAATTCGACCTAGCTGACAAGCTAGTGTCGAAAATCCTGCCGCCGTCGGGAGAGAACCTCCCGTTCAGAGGGACTGCAGTGACATCAGGTTGATGCACTGAGCCATCTCTCTCGGTGGAGGGACGCCGCACATGCGCACGACTATCACCATGGCCACCTTTAACAACGCCTAGCCCAGAGAAAACCGGCAACATCGCGCACACGTCCTGAAGCCTGGCTAGTTTTCAGTGCGTTGAAGGGTGCGATTCGTGCCTCTTCAGTGAAAACCGAGAGAAATAGGTAAATTACTTTCATCACCTGAGGCACTGCCAAAAGATCTTAGAGTGTATAGCTATTGTCTATTCATGTATAATGTCGATGGTCCTTGTTTATACGCAATAATAACGCTACTCCGAAGTACTTTCCTTCCCTTGCCGCATTTATAATCAGTTACAATTCTAGCAATATAATTAAGATATTTTAAATAAATAATTAAATAAAAGGTGTTGTCCGGTATCAAATATATATTTAAACTTAAGATATTTTTGATCGCATAGCGATCATCAGAGCTATCTAAAAAAGTTAAGGAACATACGAAATATAACGAAACTAGTGGTGCTACAGAAAGGCACAAACCTTCCCGTATTAGTTTTCTATTTCCTTGGGTTTGAGTTAGCTATTCGGAATTGTCACATACTCTTGTCAGCTGCCATCTATCGCCGCCAAAAGTACATTTTTTGACATTGTCTTAATTTTTCGATTTCCTAATGGTAGAAGGGAAATATTAATTTTAAATTATTAAAAAAACACTAAAACCTCGCTATAAATGAAAACTTTCTTTTAAAAATTTGGAGCAGTTTTTTAAGAAATATCTATTTTGGAAGAAATCGTACGTATGATTTAGGTGCTCTCGTTTACAGACGGACGGGCGGACGTTTTGAAAAAAAACACTTTTTCGGTATCAGAGTACCCCAAAACGTGTATTTCCGTCGAAATCTCGAAATCGATTTTCCGCAGCATTACATAACTTGCCCTATACTACGTATGTTACTCCGTATAAACGTTTGTATTTGGGAAAGTAAAAAGCGGCCGAGAGAAGGGGGAGTGCGTAGCGGAAAACGCGGATGGAGCGAGTTGCACGGGAGGAACAAACAGGACGGAAACTACAGGATAAGTTTGGCGGCAGGACACAAAGGTATGCAGTACACAATTTTTCTTCAGTAGTTGAAGTCAAACTTTGGCTGTATGTTCTGAATTAGAAGTTAAAAGTTATTTGTAACTTATTTAATTATTGATATTAGTTCATATTTCCAGATAATTTACAAATTGTCACTTATTTAAGGAAAACGCACATAGTGTAGTCAATTTAAACATTTTACTTACTATACATTTATATACTTCAAAATTAGTTATGGAAGATTATTTTAAATGTAATTTGAACTTTAAATGGTGAAACGAATTTAAAAGTTGATCTAGATTTAAGCTCATAAGATATTGAGAGGATTGAGATTGTCCCCATTATTATTTTCATGTTGAGTGTATTGACGTATGTTTTAGACGGCACAAAGCAATATTGAGACAGTTTTATATTAGAACATTTAAAGCAATTTTTTTTAACTTTCTGCTACTTAATGGGGATTAAGAAGCTTCTTTTTTGCAACACATAAATGTTAATTTATTTTAATAAAAATGTAACTGTATATTGTTCTACTCGTAATAATAATTTTAAGTTATTTCGACATTCTTTTTTTTCTATTTTATTTTTTAATTTATTATTTTTTCACCACAAATTCCACATATTTTACTCCATATTTCAAGCATTGTTTTGTATGTTCGTGCGTATTTAGGTACACGTTATTCCATTCAAATTCCAGTCTGGGCAACTCCGGATAATGAAGTAATATAATATATAATTTACTTAGGGTGCTCCTGGACGTCGCGGGGAGAAAGGAGAACCCGGCGTGTGCACTGTGGACCCTAGCTCCGGCCATTGCGTCGGGCTGATAGGGCCTCCTGGCCCTAAGGGCGAAATCGGGTTCCCGGGTGTAGGGCTCAAAGGAGAGATGGGCTTGAAAGGGGAAAAGGGAGAGCCTGGAGATGGATGGCTTCAGCGGCTTAGAAGAGATGGAGTTGCAACGGATGAGGTAAGTGATCTAGCTGATTTTTCCACGAGTGACGGATTTGGTGGAAGCAGTGGCGGCTGGTGCCGCACGAACCAGGTTGTTGCATACACACTTTCCTAGGGCTCGGACTTTCAGATAAAAACGTATTTTCTCTTTTAATCTTGAGCGGTTTAAGTTCGGTGGAAATTCAACAAGTGCCCAATGGTTTTCGTACACCAAATTGATCATCAACTAAAAAATAAACTTTTTGATTAAGTTGCATGAAAATGAATATTTTCATGAAAACAAATGTTATTACATATTTCGGACAATTTTATATGGATAAATTATTTTGAGTATTTTCACGTTTAATACTTTAAAAGTTTTTGGATATATTACTGGAAGACATGCCTGTTTGGAAAGCAATGGTTGGTCACACATCAGGTTGCAGTGGGACTTGCGGAGATTGAGTGGAGTGAGCCTGATTCAAGATCTCTCAAAACATCTGAGGGGAATTTCTAACAATTTCGGCAACGACACTTCTCGATAACATATTCTCGTAATCACGAGGAGCTCCCAAACTTCGCCAGACTGCGCTGACGAAATGTCCAGAGTGATAAAGAGGGAGTCACGTTTTTCATTGAAACTTCTCTGGATGTTGGTTACTGGTTTTCATATAGGTAATAAATATTTTAGTCGCTTTAACACTCAAATTATTCAAATCAATGATTCCTGATTTTGTCTAGCAATTTTCTCCTCTAAACAAAAGGCACGGAAAGCAAAACAGATAATTTTTCACAGCACATCCACAAAGTCACCCATTTCTAAAATAATCTTTTTTTTAAATCCTCTTAAATTGTCTATTTCCTGTCTTTACAACTTGCACTATATTTAAACCTGGCAATGGTCTGCCGACTTTGTTTTATTCTCAGCTTTTCTTCATTACAAAGCTCAGAAAAACTTTTATCCTGTAAACCCTGTACCTTGTCATTGTCCAACATTCACATATATTATTTCATAAACCGATTAATTACCTAATAAATGACGATTGACTACTTGTAATCACCGTAAACCACTGCACACTTATAACAGCTTGCACAGAACTCGTCCACGAAACATATCTGCATACACAACTGTGCCATCTGCCTTCTTAATATATACCCGCTGGTTGAAATCCATCAAAGGCTTGAGAGGTGCTCCATGTGTCGGTGTTAGGAATAATTCGCAACACATTAGGAAGTGTATGGGATAATACAAAGAAGAAGTTTGGCTCGTATCCTACACCTAAACACCAGGTTGTTGAAGCTGATATCCAACTCTCTCGATGACGTCAGCTCTCGGACGCTCGCTGGGGCCTCTCTGCATCTGTTAACGCTTGTAGATAATACGTTCAATCGAAGAAAAACCACTCTCACGTTATTAAAGTGATTTCTTTTAAATTTTAACGTGTCAAGGGATATAGTCCGAAAATTTCTGGTTGTTGTGCAACACTGCAACACTGATACGAAGAGCCACTTGATGGAAGAGAAGAATATTATGAATAGCCCTCTTCCCGTTGAAAGTGTAAAGTTTCAAAAATTAAGTACATTTACACTCGTATATCAAATATTACCGAATGAAACCTCACGCTTGTATTAAGCAATGATTCCCCTTCAGCGACTTGTATTTACTAGGACAATTTCACGAATAAATACATTAATTAATTCAAACATATTAATTAGGTCTTCCAAGAAGACGATAAATGATGCGTATTTAACTTTTCACACAGCAGTTCATGAAGATATTTCTTAATATCACTTCCTCATGAAATGACTTTATGTAAGATAATACTACTACGAAAATGAATTTAAAATGCTCCGCTTAAATTCTAAAACATCTACCTATTTAGAAAAAGAAACAATGAAAATATTAAAACGCGAATAAAAAGAATAAAATTTAACTAGACTAATTATTAAAAACACAATATAACATTAACCCAATCATTCAATCTGACGAATTGTCTTCATTTAATGTTTCCGATGTAAGTTCATAATCACTTTCACAGCAAAAATTTGGCAATGTTTCTATATTCTTTTCCTGTTGTTATTCTATTTTCTAATACTCTTAAGGAATTCTATTGCTTGTTTTCTCGTTAATTTCTCCAGGTAAATCTTTACCGAAAACATTTTCAATTACTTTAACGCTAATACTTTTTATGAAATTATTAAATGTACACTTTGAGTAACTATATTTTAATAATGAAAGAGTATCAGGTGTCTGGAGCGTTAATTACACTAACGGAAAACACTTATTATTTATGTTGGTAGTCCGTTGGGATAGGATGAAGTTTGAATCAATTTTTTCTTACCATTGCATACTCTGAAAATGAGTAAAGCAGCAAACGCAATCAATTGTTATTACTAATTCATCAAGATAAAATATGTGAAATTCTCTTCCAAGATAAAAAAATTGAAATATCATTAAAGAACTATTATAAATATTAACAAAATCTTTATGTATTTAATTTTAACTTCCTTTGCTGTTATTATTTACAGTGATAAAAGTGACACGTAATTTTAAAGAGAATAAGAATTTTTCCTACGCGAATTTGCGTGTCTCATCAGTGCAATATTCATTTTTCGGACCTTCTTTCTAAAAGGACATTTTAGCTTGTTTTCGCAATAGAAAGTTCAAAAGTAAATTATCGTTTACATAACAAAAAACTGGAGATACTGTTATCTTCTAATAGATTGATGTTTAAACGAGACCAAGAAATGTGTGAATAACACGTTTCGTAATATGTAAGAGTAAAAAGAATTATGCACTTGACTTATAAATACGAAGAGATTATATACATTGACAGATAGTCAAAATGTGTGTCACTGTGTTGTCGGGTTCTCTTTTATTTATTTTGCTATTCTTGAGCGCTAATGAGGCAAGTCAAGAACGTCTAAAAATTAAAGATAAAATATTCTTTGGTAGTAAATTTAATTTTCAGAGGAACTGTCAGTTACAAGTATTCCATTATTAAATAAGAATATAATACAGTAAACAAAAATATATATTAAATAATTTAAAGAACAATTATTCACACCGTAATTAACATTAGCTGAAAAAATTTCAAATCTCATTAAATGGTGTACATGAAGATAGTTCTGAGTGGAACAGTTCACAATTTCTTTCACAGTACTACAGGAAGAATTGTATCCAAACGCTATTTTTGTCTTTTTAAAACAATTTTTGGGTATTGGATTGTTAATTATGTCATGTATTTCTGTGTGAAATTTTACTGGAACACATCATATTGCTTGAATACTTAAGAGTGTTTCTTTATCTTCGCGGATCAATGCAATGGTCATAGAAGTTACCGTTTTTACTGAGAAAACGTAACAACGTTTCATTGACTAATGAAACAAAATACGTTTACGCAGTTTGACGAGAACATCCGATAATTTTTGCAGACAACAGGGTTTAGTTTGAATGAAACATTAAGAAGTATTAGTCCCTCAGAACGTGAGTAAAATAGTTTTTGAAAACACCAAAATGTTCCGAACAATTCCATAATAATATTTTCACTATTAGTTGCAATTGAATATATATAAGTGTCCGTTCCACTATTTCATTCTGAACCAATTTGCATAGGACGGGCTGTGTCTCCCTCGAAGAAAAAATAATTGGTGCTAGAACAGCACAAAATTTCTAATAATATTAGTAGCGATTACGTACAATATTATACATTACATTTTATGATCTACTAACCTCCAGACAACACTTGAAAGACTCCTAAACAATCAGCGCGAGAAAAGACTAGTGGGAATGCGGGCCGTTCCGAAATATTTTCTCCTCCTCCATCCAACACTCACCGTGCTGGATACTCAGATTCTCATGAAATTTTTCCAGCTCATATAACACCATGCAAAATCCACATATCAAAATTTTGAAGTGCTATGGAGTATTAGAAATACTGCGTTTTGTATCAGGACCTTTCGTGACCTCCGCGCCTCTCGCAGCGAGTAATCCGTTGCATCAGCAGTGCTAGGATTGCTACGCAACGTCTATCAACCAGTGTAAGATTTCTTGTATATTATTTTGTATTGTGCATGTTCGGCATTACTGTCTTCCAAGGAAGTGAATTACAATGAAAAAATAATAACTTTTAGAGTCCGTCACTCACAACATATCTGTTCTGATTGGCTAATGATATTGATTTATTTTGTGATTTTGATTATCATTAGTTTGAAAATAGCAAATATAGAACCGAAGTTTATAAGTTATTTAAAATCATCTAAATATATCTTTTGGGAAACGAGATTTAATTCTCTTTGGTTCAGTGCATGATTGGAAAGGAATAATTAATTAGAAAGGAAAGAACAAGGAGCTTCAGGAAGAATATGAAAAAAAAGTAATTTGTTTCTAAATATTTTTAATTGGTTCTAATTTAAATTCTCTAGATCACTGAGCGTTACTAACATACCATAGTGCTTTGGTAATTGTTATTAAAAATATATTTTGTACTATTTGTAATTTTGTTAAATGAGTGGCGGCTACATTACACCAAACTGAACTAGCATAAACAATTCAGATTTTATCTATTTGTAATCCACATTCAATACTAAGAGTGATACTAGAAGTTATAATAAGATACAATTTGAAAATTTTATAGTATGTTTTATCTATTGCATTTTTAATATGGTGTTTCCAATTTAGTTTTGTATCAAAGGCAATGCCTCAATATTTAACTGAAGTATATTTTGATTGCCAAGGAATATTAATATTTATGTTGAGTGCAAGTAGGATTGTGGGATTTTGCGGCATAAATATTGTTTGCGAATTTTTCAAGTTTATTTCTCTATTTGACAGACCATTGAGTGAATAATGAAAAAACCTTTTTGAAGATACCTGAAAATAAGTGGTGGAATGAGCAGTGTCATATACAATTAAAGTAATTCCAAAATCATTTAGAGATGGAATATCGGATAAATATATATTAAAAAGAAGGCGCAATACAAAGGAACTATGTGGGACACCGACTTTCATGGGATATTATCTAGAAAGAATAGAACTAAATTTGACTGAAAAGCTTCTGTATTCAAGAAAACTTTGAATAATTTGTTAAAGATCTTAGGGAGTTCCTAGTTGTTTCAATTTATATAAAAATCCAATCTGTCATAACTTATCAAAAGCTATTTCTACATCTGAAAATATAGCAGCAGTGTGTTTCGTAACTTAAAGCATTTGCTATCATTTCTGTTAATCGAAGTAATTGATGAGTAGTAGAACGATTACATCGAAAACCAAATTGTGTGCCTGAAATTGCTTTAAAAGGATCTGTTAAGTATTTAATCTTGTAAGAACAATTTATCCAAATAGTTTGAATATACAGTATAAGAGTATAATAATAATAATAGTAATAATAATAATAATAATAATAATAATAATAATAATAATAATAATAATAATAATAATGAATGACATTCTATGTTTTGACATTTTTTCTTAGAATTCCTTATTGTGAAAATTTTGTTTCTAACTGAAAAGTGAAATGTGTAAGTATTTATTTCTTTATTTATCGTATACAGAGGTAACATTTTCAGGGACCCATATATCTGCAAATAATTGTATTTTGATTATTCAAGCGTGTGTACGACCATTTCATCTGTCCGAACTTGCCATGTAAACACTCCTGCCCTCCGAGGCAATTGATTCCCTACCGAAGATAGGCTGAAAGCGGCCGCGCGGCCAACGAGCGTAGACTCGGGGCGTTTTCACGCGCTTGGAGAGGGAGTAAGGTAGTGAAAGGTCTCAATACAAATTGCCGCAAAAACAATACTTGCATGTTTCATAACAATTAAAAATTTGTTGGGTAGGGGTTTTGCTGAAGAAGCTGATAAAATTTCATATCAATCCGAGTATCCAGGGTGAGTGTTGCGTGTTACTGTCATTATTCAACAGTTACTCAGATGTTTAAAAAGTGCATTGGATCTTTTCAAGATCTACAATTGAATGAATTTATTCACAAAACATCCAAGCCACAAGAATAAATTAGGTTGAAAATGGCTTGAAAATTTGGGAAATATATCATCATCATAAGCAGCAAGGGCTATCAACGGAAATAAGATTTGTGTACGATATCTTCACAGAAAACGCTTGCACTAAACACAAAACAGAAAAACTCAAAAAATATAATTCCATTTCGTTCAGAATTAAGGCGTAGACCAATGAAATGACACGGGGGTATAAATCCCGGAACAATTCAATCACTATTCACTCCGAAGAAAGAGTTGAATATATTTCTGAAAATGTATTTGAAATGTTCAGCAAGATATGTACATATATTGAAACAGATTTTTAAATCTATCGAGTCCCACGTTGGGCTGCCATTTGAAACAAGTTCGAATATGCAATTAATTATTTAAAAAAAAAACTTTGAAAACCAGTTTTATCCAATGCAAAATACAACTCTCTATTATTGGAATGTTGGGCTTCTATCATGGGTTCGACTATGCAAGGGGCACAATTCGGCTTACCTCATCGTTCGACCACAATCTGCCCCCTGTAGACTCGCTTCCAAACGGAAAATGACAAAATCTGAAAGTGATTTTAATGATGTGCCAGATTGTACAATAATAACTAAGTTTGTTTTTGTACTTTCTTTAGCATTAGAACAGTTTGAATTTATTGTTATTAAAGATTTCATTCAAACCAAAACAACATCCTTTGAAAATTATTAGCTTTGGTCATGACCATGAGAAATAAAATAATTGTTCGTACGAATGTTAACCTGATCTCTCCTCCGTTGTATCGTTGGATGCTCCACCCGGACGTCGCGTATCTCCTCACCATCACCTTCGAGCAGTCTTGATGCCTTCAATCTTGTATCTTCCGGCACGCCACGAAGTCAGTCCCATTCACATAATGTATTAGCCTCCCATATCACCATCAGCACTTGTTCGGCAAAATAATTACAGCTTGGTGCTTCACCTTCGTCACTGGTGAAAACTAATCAAAGTTGGCAATTCTTAAAAATTCCTCCCTATCAGTAAGAAAATATTCCAAGTCAATGCACGGCTTTACCAAAATGTTTCAATATTCCACTTTCACTTGCGGAAGAAAAAAGTTAAAGTCCCGAACTGTATCTCTGGAAGTCTCTACTTTCAATCATAAAAAATAAACCAAGTCTGAACTCGGACACGCACCCCCTAATTCACAAATGACCCTCTCGCTATGAGATCTGAGCTGCAACTAACTAATTTTTTCGTTCTTCAATCCAGGAAAACTCGTGTGCATTGTTGTCCAAAATTCTGTTTTACATTCCGTACAAACGGACTCTTATTATGTATTCACTCCTCTAACCAAGGTGCACTCTTGGGTGAAATTTCCACTCTTTCACGCATCTTTCGACTGATTCTACCTTACATGCACGGGCACATGAAATTGTTTACCTCTGTTACTACGGTGCCCGTTTACCATATATCGTGACATGTTAAACATCGGCGTCCTCCTTAGCAACCTGATACTATGGTGCATATTTCTAATTTATATTAGCATTAAAGTCTTAAATTATTTAATTTCGAATGCCCTCCCTCATTTGGTATATCACAGTATGTTGTACAGAAATATCGCAGATAAATTTTCTTATTTACCTTGACTTAAAAACGCAATGACCAACAAAATTACAAACTTTTTGTTTCTTACAATACACAAGTGCCAAATAATCGCTAGATATTACGTTGCGACATCACTAAAAACATTCAATGTTCCAGCTATTGATAATAACAATTATAAAATGATATAATTGTTAGTATAAAAATAAACATTTTATTGTGTAATATTACGTTCAAATAAAAGGTAATTTTAATATTACATCGTTCCATACGCAGTGACGTGAACAAATGAAATAAATTTATAATAATATAATTATATCATATAATACTATTTTATTTCATAATATGGAATAGTTGTTGTATAACATCAAGATATATTATCGACTATGAAGTAATTACTACATGACATACTAATTATTATATCATATACAAATTATTATAGAACATAACAATAATTATTACTTTCACATAATATAAAGATAATAATCAGTATAATATTGTTAATATAATACACATTTGGATTATTCATGAGCAGGGGGCGGCAGGGGCGGGGGCGGAGGGGTGTGCGCGCGGCGCGGCGCAGCTCGTGGCGTCGGCGCGGGCGGCGCGCAACGACTCGGGCCACTGGCGCGTCTCCGCCTCCGCCGCCGCCGGCAGCAGCCTCGCCTCCGCGCAGCGCCCGCGCCTCAGCCTGGACGCGCGCCTCTCCACGCACGAGGGCGGCGCGGACGCCTGGGCGGAGCTCACGCTGGAGGCGCACGTGGCCACGGCGCCCACGGGCTACGAGCGCATGCCCTTCGGCCCCCGCGTCACCAGGTAGGCTCAGCACACCCTCTAGCACCAAGCGCCTCAGCCTGGACGCGCGCCTCTCCACGCACGAGGGCGGCGCGGACGCCTGGGCGGAGCTCACGCTGGAGGCGCACGTGGCCACGGCGCCCAAGGGCTCCGAGCGCATGCCCCTCGGCCCCCGCGTCACCAGGTACGTTCAGCACACCCTCTAGCACCAAGCGCCTCAGCCTGGACGCGCGCCTCTCCACGCACGAGGACGGCGCGGACGCCTGGGCGGAGCTCACGCTGGAGGCGCACGTGTCCACGGCGCCCAAGGGCTACGAGCGCATGCCCTTCGGCCCCCGCGTCACCAGGTTGGCCCAGCACACACACTAGCACCAAGCGCCTCAGCCTGGACGCGCGCCTCTCCACGCACGAGGGCGGCGCGGACGCCTGGGCGGAGCTCACGCTGGAGGCGCACGTGGCCACGACGCCCAAGAGCTACGAGCGCATGCCCCTCGGCCCCCGCGTCACCAGGTACGTTCAGCACACCCTCTAGCACCAAGCGCCTCAGCCTGGACGCGCGCCTCTCCACGCACGAGGGCGGCGCGGACGCCTGGGCGGAGCTCACCCTGGAGGCGCACGTGGCCACGGCGCCCAGGGGCTACGAGCGCATGCCTCTCGGCCCCCGCGTCACCAGGTACGCTCAGCACACACACTAGCACCAAGCGCCTCAGCCTGGACGCGCGCCTCTCCACGCACGAGGGCGGCGCGGACGCCTGGGCGGAGCTCACGCTGGAGGCGCACGTGGCCACGGCGCCCAGGGGCTACGAGCGCATGCCCCTCGGCCCCCGCGTCACCAGGTACGTTCAGCACACCCTCTAGCACCAAGCGCCTCAGCCTGGACGCGCGCCTCTCCACGCACGAGGGCGGCGCGGACGCCTGGGCGGAGCTCACGCTGGAGGCGCACGTGGCCACGGCGCCCAGGGGCTACGAGCGCATGCCTCTCGGCCCCCGCGTCACCAGGTACGCTCCGCACACACACTAGCACCAAGCGCCTCAGCCTGGACGCGCGCCTCTCCACGCACGAGGGCGGCGCGGACGCCTGGGCGGAGCTCACGCTGGAGGCGCACGTGGCCACGGCGCCCAGGGGCTACGAGCGCATGCCCCTCGGCCCCCACGTCACCAGGTACGTTCAGCACACCCTCTAGCACCAAGCGCCTCAGCCTGGACGCGCGCCTCTCCACGCACGAGGGCGGCGCGGACGCCTGGGCGGAGCTCACGCTGGAGGCGCACGTGGCCACGGCGCCCACGGGCTATGAGCGCATGCCCTTCGGCCCCCGCGTCACCAGGTACGCTCAGCACACACACTAGCACCAAGCGCCTCAGCCTGGACGCGCGCCTCTCCACGCACGAGGGCGGCGCGGACGCCTGGGCGGAGCTCACGCTGGAGGCGCACGTGGCCACGGCGCCCAAGGGCTACGAGCGCATGCCCTTCGGCCCCCGCGTCACCAGGTAGGCTCAGCACAGACATTAGCACCAAGCGCCTCAGCCTGGACGCGCGCCTCTCCACGCACGAGGGCGGCGCGGACGCCTGGGCGGAGCTCACGCTGGAGGCGCACGTGGCCACGGCGCCCAAGGGCTATGAGCGCATGCCCTTCGGCCCCCGCGTCACCAGGTACGCTCAGCACACACACTAGCACCAAGCGCCTCAGCCTGGACGCGCGCCTCTCCACGCACGAGGGCGGCGCGGACGCCTGGGCGGAGCTCACGCTGGAGGCGCACGTGGCCACGGCGCCCAAGGGCTACGAGCGCATGCCCTTCGGCCCCCGCGTCACCAGGTACGCTCAGCACACACACTAGCACCAAGCGCCTCAGCCTGGACGCGCGCCTCTCCACGCACGAGGGCGGCGCGGACGCCTGGGCGGAGCTCACGCTGGAGGCGCACGTGTCCACGGCGCCCAAGGGCTACGAGCGCATGCCCTTCGGCCCCCGCGTCACCAGGTATGCTCAGCACTGACACTAGCACCAAGGGCCTCAGCCTGCAGAGTACGCCGCTCTGAGGGTTGTCCTCTGTCAGTTGTACGCCTGGGTGCTACCCTAGCTACGTCGCTATTTAGAAGATAAGCTTCCGAGTACCATATGATACTGAAGGCGTGTAATGGTCGCGAACTTTTCTTGGTATTGGAGAATAGGAAACTTTCCACAACAAACTAAGAAAATCCCAGATTTGCTGTTGCAGCAACCCAGTGCACATAAATACGTTGTTTGTATCAACGAGACATTTATCAAATCATAACACACTAATTAACTAGTTGTGCTACAGAATGGCACAAACTTTAGTGGTCTATTTCATTTGGCCTCGGCCAACTACTCAGAATTGCCAATACTTTTGCTAGCTGCCATCTATCGCCGCCCAAAGTACACTTTTTGACAAAATTAGACAAACTTAGTGTGATGCCTAGAGCCAAAGATCCTAACAACTCTATGTTTTGCAGCCTGTACCGCATGTACACGGACGCCCGACCGTGGCCGCAGGCGGCTGCCGTGTGCCAGGGCGACGGGGCACATCTCATGGTCCTCGACTCGGACGACGAGGCCCTGGTCGTCAACGAGTTCTGGGCCCGCAAGCCCACGTTCAACGGAGCCGTCAACAACGAGTGGTTTGCCATCGGCTTTCGCAGACGCTCCGGCAGAAACGAGACTGTTCTCGGCCAGCTATTGGAGGACTCCGGCTACGTGAAATGGGCTCCTGACAAGTGGCATTTGGGTCCCGATTCGAACTGCGGTCTCATCGACGAACGACTCTTGTTTGCTCTAGATTCATGTACACGCAAACGTCCGTTTATTTGTGAATGGGAGAATTGGTAACAGGAAAACTAATTCGAATATTATAATTCAGAATTGATGCAAAGGAAAAGTAAAATATTACTTGATTTTACTTCAAAAACCAATTTTGTAGAGTATTTTGAAAGTTTGTTTAAAATAAAATACATAAAAAATTAATTGGTATATGTCTTTCATAAGTTGATATAACAATAGTATTTTACGTCCCTCACGTACGCAAATGTATTTTTGAAATAATTATAAAGATTCCTTGTTAATTAAAAAATAAATCTGAATTGCATTACTTAAATTGTTACTTCTGTGTTGACCCTTAAGTTCATCGTGCTACCACAAGGCAAACATGTGATTTGGTTCAGTTGCCGAGATGGCTTTACATGTGAAGACCTTTTTACACAAAGGACAATACTTCAAAAACGACGATTTCGAGTTCTCTATGGTATTCAACGCTGCTCTCCTTGGGCTTAATCTGTACTAAATTGTGTAGAAAAATTAGTTATAGTCTGTGAAATATGGAGCTTTGAAATATCACTAGTTTTGCAAAACCAGCAAATGTCCATTCAGTTTTAAGCAACAGTCGTTGTCCATTGTCAGAAACAACACTGTCCATCGTCAGAAAGACTGTGGTTGTTTTCTTCTCAAAGGTTGGCTATATTGTTGCGTGTTAATTACGTTTCGGTAACAACGGTAGGTGATTTAGTCATGTTATCGTTGAAAAGGAAAATTCTGGTTTCTGGTGTTAAGGAGTTACTAGAATACATGCCATGATGCTTTGTGTCAAATCTGAAGTAAGAAACAGCTCCCTAATGAAATTACTTTTCAGACACTACACAAGAAACTTCTTCTACTTCTGAAACCAAAGAAACTTTCAGATGTTCAGATTTTTTTCAGTATTTAATGAACCCTAAAAACAAACTTTTCGATGGCAAATGATTACTTGCAGACACAAGTGATAGAAGCAAAAACATCATTGAGAAAATGTGGAAATATGATGAAAATTGTAGTGGAGCAGATTTGGGAATCAGTTATTGAAATTGATTGTAAAATGGCTATGAGAATAAAACCTTACCCCATTCGCACATGAAATTTTTATTTGTTTAAAATTATTATCTGTAGATATTAAAATTTCATGAAAAGCACTAACAATTTTTTTACCAAAAAAAACAAAACAAAATTCCACACTCTATTTTGAAACCTCAATTTATGTAGTCTCTATGTAAGAATGTAAGAATCAATGGAAGAACTAGCATTCATTTACAATCCACAAACTTGAATTTATCTGCGTGTCAAATGTTCGACCATTTTTAATAACACTAACGAAGGGAGACTATTTTGCTTCTGAAAAATATGGATTTTGGATTATGGTCGTTTTTGGAAAAATAGGTAGTGAGAACCACTCTTCCTTCTTTGTATGAACCACCTATTCCCAAAATATTTTTTAAATGAGAAATTTTGGGTGCCAGATGACACTGGAACAGTCTGCTGGAATAATAGGGTAAACAGTCATCTGGAATAACAGGGAAAAGTCTACTGGAATAAGGAATTACTGAGTAGTCATCTTTTCAACTTTTAATTATTATGGCCAACGTATTATTCAATGTAACAATATTGTTAGAATCTAGACTTTAGATTTTCGTTTAAACTTACCTCATACGTGCAAATGGTTCCGCATCTATTATACGCGTAAGTTCTTTTGAGCCCACGCTTCACTAGTTGCGAGAGGTGTGAGGAGTTCGATTATTTTGACAAAAGGTATTTTATATTGTAATATACAAAATATTACAGAACAAACGCCGCGCCTTGATCTGGACGGACGGAGCTGTAATATACAAAATATTATAAAACAAACGCCGCGCTTAATCTGGACGGTCGCGGTTACTAGGTAACGAAGGTTGTTGACGGGCGAGAGGGGGCGCTGGACTAAGAGAGATTTGGTGGTTGACTGGCATCCTGGTGGTAGCGGCGCGTATGTAACCTGAATTATTAAAGTTGGACATCGACGCGAATAGGGAGGACAAATTGTGGAACAAGTGTGCAAGAAGTGAGCAGCAAGAAAGAAGCAGACGGATTTTCGGCGCGGAAGTCAAGGGGCTACGAACTGCGGGGCCATCGTTTCACAACGCCAGACAATTTGGTACAGTGAACTTAATGCATGAAATTAAGCAAGAGAATTTTTATATTTTTAATCTCAAACTCCATTCTTAATAAACAAAATTATTGTTGTGCCACGTTGTGTGTAATTCCTTCGGGACATAAACAATTTCAAACTTCCAGGCTTCTCTGTATAGAGAGCATGAGAACCAAAGAACTGAGCTAGTAAATTAAATTAGATAAAATAGATCATTCATTATTTTATCACAATATCAAATTTGAAGTTGGGTTTTCAATGCAAAATAATTTTTGGAGCAAACATTTCTGGTTATGAGAGTTTGTCTACAATGCTCGTTGCTATCATTTATTCTTAATTCAACTACTGGTGGCAAAGGAGTGGGGGTAAGTACTCCGAGGCTCAATTCTTGAGCCCAGGAATACTTACCCACACGTGCACGCGCGTATAATACAAGATTTATTGTGTTACGTACTATGAAAATGCCTTGAGTGCAATCAAGAACTACGGGATTAACCGTTTGGCCGGTGTTTCTTAATCACTTCATTATCTCCATCCGAAATACAAGTAGAAAGTATTATTTTTAGTCATCGTAACTGACTGCTTTACTCGTTGGCTGATTCAAGAGACTGTTGCTCTCAGTGTCAAAGAATACAAAAAAAATCTTTAACAATTTCACAAAACTCTTGCAATGTTGTGAAAACACAAAATGAAAGGCACACACTGACCAAGCGATGCTACCTGACTAACACAGCAAGAAAAACCAAATTAATGTAGCATTGCAGAATGTATTGAAAGGTTACGAGGCACACATGGCTGGATTTCCCAACCCAGACCACTCTCACAGCACCACAGCTCCTCCAAATTACACAGCAGTCTAGTAGAGGGTCTCAAATGCAGATAGCAAGAAAATGCCTTTCACCGCCGTGGATGCTTCACGCTCAAGGTCCACCATAGCTCCCTCCGCCTTGGCCCACACTCCACCAGCCTTTCTCGCCAGCTAACCGCCGGGGCACTGGCCTCGCCCCGGGTTCAGACCCCGGGCAGTGCGCAGGGGGGGGCGGCCAGCCGGCTAGCCGGCGGAGGGGCGGACGTAGGCGCGGGGAGATACGGGCGGCGACGGCGTGATGGTGGTGGCAGCGGCGGTGACGGCGTGATGTCGACGTGACGTCATCGGTGTCGGCGGCGAGGGTAGCTGATTGCAACCTGGCCGGGCGGCGGAAGAACCGCCACATGCATCAAGGCGCGGGGAAATAATGATCCATTAATGTCTTAATGCATTCATTAATTGATTGATTGATTTTTTTAAGTGGGACGCGCGAACTTTGGAGTTGGTGCCCCCATAACACACTGGTGTAGCATGGAATTCCCATAATTTAGCGGGAGTACCACAAAGAGTGCCCAGGTGGGCGGAAGTCGCAGGAACTTGTCCGCGCCGACCAAAATGTGCTAACACTCAGTTTTGTAGCATCCCTACAATAGTAGCTGTGGGACAATGAGAAGTAAACCATTCCGTGAAACATTTCGTCAAATTCACAAAGATTGGAAGGTTGTTTAGGTGAATACGGCCGCCTGCCAGATGCAGTCATGTTGCGCCTAAATTGTTTCTCGTCCTACTTGTTGTAATGACCTGCTAGTATAAACCTACCCAAGGAAGTATTTATAGTTTCCCTCGCACCTGCAGGGCACCGCCCCAACCGGGACAAGCTCTGCTCTCCAGACCGGTCCCCCGGCATAAGAGGTAGTGTAGTGCATGTAAATGTGTAAGTAAGGGGTAAGGAAAGGACAAGGAAGAGAAGGAGAAATCGCGCGCGGTGCATAGAGTGCTAGGGTACTGCTCCTGCATTTTCCGCTTGATAGAAGAACCAGAGAAAACTACGGATAAGAGCAGCCAGCACTAGAATTCTCCTTCAGCGATTGAACTCGACCCAGCTATCTAGCTAGTGCCAAAAATCCTGCCACCGTCGGGATTAGTACCTCGAACCTCCCGGTGAGAGGCAGTGCAGTGCGATCAACTGATGGCCTGAGCCGCGTATTCGGTCCATACTTTTTGGACAAATTTTATATTTTCTCCTGTTTTTTTCTTGCCATTTCTGCTTCTTACTTTTTTCTACAATACTAATTCTCTTATTAGTTTTCTTTCTTGCCATTTCTGCTTCTTATTTTTGTCGTCAATGCTAATGCTGGGCTATTTTAAGTAGCAACTTTTGAAGTCATAATAGATCAATGGCGATTACGATGGAAACTTCCGTGATCCATTCTTGTTTCTGGCGATTGCTTAATATATCAATGTTTTTTCCTACTGAACGTCGATCAAAGCAACTTGGATTTTATCACAGGAAGTGAAGGAAGTCAAGAATACCCTCATTGAAAAAGAGATTACCCCAAGTAAAGTCACCCGCCTGTACAAAGCTGATAGATCCCCAATGCCGCTCTGTGCAATAGAAGGAGGACTTTGAGAAACTGTCCCAAATTAAAACTCTGCTACACTGCGTCGTAAAAGTGGAACTCAGGAAAATAAATCAAACAATAGTGCAATGCAAGAACTGCCAGGAGTTTGGACACACCAGAAATTACTGTAACAAATCTCCCAAATGTGTTAAGTGCAGCAAAGACCATCTCTCTACCATGTGTACACTGCCCCCCAACGGTGAACTTATTTGTGCGAACTGTAAAGGAAAGCATGGAGCAGATGACAGAAATTGTGCTTTTTTTCAGCAAAAGCAACTTGCCTTCGTCATGTCCCGACAACCCACATCTTCAAGAGAATGCCCCGCCCAGTATTCCCAACCATCCAACCCCCACATAAATAATACACATCCATACCCCACCCTCACTTAAACACTACAGCATCAACTATCCCCTCTCCTCCTCCCCTTAACCTTAAAAATTTCCCTCTCCTTCCAACTCTTCACCAACCCTCCTGGAGCTATCCACAGCCCAATACCCAAAATCAATTTGTAGTCAATGTTGTCAAACAGATACTTTCTTCCCTGATCCCCCTAATACAAAATATAATTATGTTCACCCTTACTCCCTTTCTGAGCAATGGCACCTACTAATTACCAAAATATCAACCTACTCAATTGGAATGCCAACGGCATTATCAAAAAGAAACTATACCTAGCCCACCTACTTGCCGAATATTCTATTGAAATAGCCGTAATAACCGAAATCCACTTCCTTGCCGGCTCAAAAGTTTCCATTTCGGGCTTTTCTATATACCGTTCAAACAGACCTTCCAACGAAGGCTGAGGCGGTGTCGCCATTCTCATCAAAAAATCCATTAACCACTATCCACTGCCCCCATTCATTACCCCAGGCCTAGAAAACGCAGCAATTGCTCTCCCCCGAAGTTCTGGCCCGCCCATAACCATAATCGCCATCACATCTAAAACTGTTATTTGCAGCGCCCACTTCTACCATTACCATAGGTGACTGAAACTCCAAACACCAATCGTGGGGTTGCCGCTCAACCACCCCAAGCAGAGCCCAGCTTCTGAACTTTTGCAATGCAAATAACATTTATATTGCTGCCCCTGTTGAGCCCACGCACTTCCCTTACAATCCCCGAATACCTCCCGACATTCTGGACATACTTCTGACCAAAAATATTCAATACCGAATTTTCCAACAACCCAATCCCGAATCTAACTCCGATCACTCACCTGTCCTCATTTCCTTTAAAGCATCGCCGGTACTCACTCCCAAACCAACCAGATTATTCCACGACCCCATTTCTTGGCCCATCTTCCAAGATTACTGAAACACCCACCTCCCCTCCCCATGCTTTTTCAATAATTCAAGCGAAATTGATACAGCCATCAACACCCTAACGTCAACCATTATAGCTGCGGCGTCTAATGCTTCATCGCTCCCTCACTCGCCCCCCAAACCTACCCAATCCCTCGTTCTCCCCACTCACATTTTCCACCTCATAAAAGCCAAACGCCGTGCCAGAAGGAACTGGCAGCTCCTAAGATTACACTATCTAAAGACAATTCTGAACAACCTTACTCACAATGTTCACGAAGCTATGGCCTCTACCAGAAACGCCCAGTTCCAATCCTTCATCTACAAACTAGCGCCTAAAGCGCCTAACCTATGGAGAACAACTAGAATCCTAACCCACTCTTCCCCCATTATGCCTGCCCTATCCTCGAACTCAAACAGAGCTGTTTCTGACCTAGAAAAAGCGAACCTTCTTGCCAACCATTTTGTCAACTCCTTTACTCCCCACCCACCCAACAACCCAGCTTTTAACTCCAAAGTTAATGACTTTATCAGACTCCCCCTCATGCTAGCCCCAGAGCCCATCAAATATAGAAGTCCATCAAACATCGCCTCTATCCTCAAATCTCTCAAAAACAAAAAATCTTCCGGCCATGACCTCATTCCGAACCACATCGTAAAACATATCCCATGTAGATCCATCGCATATCTAACGGCAATTTTCAATAGCTGTCTCCGTCTTAAGTACTTTCCAACAGCCTGGAAACAATCATAATTCCGATTCTTAAACCTAACAAACCTGCGCAAAACCCTGCAAGTTATCGCCCAATTAGCCTCCTCTCAACCCTCTCAAAAATATTCGAAAAGCTTATCCTCTCCAGACTGAACGACTTTGCTAATCAAACAAAAATCATCCCTCCAGCCCAATTTGGATTCCGGCCACTCTGCTCAACATCCCATCAACTTCTTCGACTGGTAGAATCAATAGCCCTTGGATTTGAAAAGAAACAATACACCACTGCCATTTTCCTCGATTACTCTCAAGCTTTCGACAGAGTCTGGCACGAAGGCCTTCTATATAAACTACGCCTCCTTGGAACCCCGGACTACCTATTCAACATTATCAAAGACTTCCTTAACAACCGGTCATTTGCCGTCAAAATTAACAACTCACTATCCCAACCTTTCACGATTCTTGCAGGAGTCCCTCAAGGCTCCCCACTATCCCCAACGCTCTTCAATATATTCACCCACGACATCCCCAACCACCCCTCCACCGAAACAGCCATCTACGCAGATGACACTGTGTTATTCACATCCTGTCATTTCCACCAAGACGCCTGTACTTCGCTCCAAGAAGCCCTAAACGAATTCTCCACTTGGTCAGAGAACTGGCAACTAAACCTAAATCCCGCTAAATGCATTGCCAAAACCTTTACCCTAAAACACATCCCGCCAGCTTCCCCCCTCTATATATCATCTACACCCGTCAAATGGGCAGAGCGCAGCACATCTATCCCCTACCGTGGAGTCCTTCTCGACACCCGTTTAACCTGGAAAGCCCATGTACGTTCACGCCTAAACCTAGCGTATTCCTCCCTTCGCCAACTCAATCCCCTTATTAATAGAAAGTCATCCCTTAACCTAAGAACCACGCTACATTTATATAACTCACTAGTACTCCCTGCAATCACGTACGCAGCCCCAATATGGGGGGGTGCAGCGCCCTCAACAATAAAACGCATCCAAACCCTACAAAATAAAGTCCTCCGTACGGCCTTAAATGCCCCATGGTACATCTCAAATGCCCAAATCCACAATGATCTAAAATTTCCTTCAGTTTCCCAGCACATTGCTCACCTCTCCCAAAGATTCTTTAACAAACTTCATAACCACCCTTTTCAACCGACATTCTCACTAGGAAAAACCACTCATCCGCACCTAAACCGCATACCATCAAGATTTTCCAAAGATAAATTTTGCCCTCTATAACTGTACCTCCATATCACAAGCCTGATATAACATGCATTTAACCAGCACCCAGCAATAGTTTCTAAAATACCCACCGCGATTTCCCATTGAGGAGCCCAGTGGAGTCATCCTCCTTCTTATTTACACTTTGTATTATATTGTGCATATATTTTGTATTATACTAATCAGTTCTGTAAAGCAGCTAAGTGCGCTGTACCAGAAAAAGATTCAATAAAGAAAAAAGTGAAGGACTTCTGGGCAAGGACTCCTGGGGGGATGCGCCTTTTTAACCTTAGCCCTAGAAAGCGTAAGATATTGCATCACCATCAAAACGTAAGGTGTGTCTAGTGGACTCATGGATAAGAACATTGTGTACTAGATATTTAAAATATATTTGGATAATTTCGATGATTATTACTTAGTTAAAAGTCTTTTTTTCTTCTTAATATTTCATTCAGACCCATGACTTCCTACCATTTATTTTTCTATTTTTTTCCTTTTCGGCCTTCACGAGGTTACTTTCTAACTATATGGGAGTAATACAAGAAACTAAAAATTTAGTAAAACACCGTATTTTTTAATCTTTTCTACAGAAACATACACTATTTAAGAGTTCTGGTCATAAGAGGTTTCAAGAACGAAAAGTTACCGTTTTCTTCTTTTAGTACATTGAAGACATTTTCGTTGAATGACAGAATGTTCATCACATTCGTCCTTTTGAGTCACACCTTTAGCACTGCATTCTTCTCCTTTTAGGATCGCACAAATAACACCATTCCTTTATTTTTGCGCTTCAATGAGTGAGAAGTCTCTTAGCATGCTGAACTCTTGTGTTAATGGCCATCAATATATGCTGATGTTAACCTATTTTTGGTTTTCTTCTGATTTGTTTCTCAACCAAAGATTCAGCCAGCTTTACCAAAACTATTTTCCTTCTAGTTTTTACAGACTTCTGATTCCAATTCGAGAACAAAATTGTCGACGTGACAAAAGCGGAAACCCCAGATACATCGATCAGGTTCATGAAGAATGCGATGGCTCATCTGATTGTCTTCCTATTACATGAATGCGCATGAACCACCTGATCCAGTGTATCAACGCCACCTTAGTTTCGTTGTAAAATAAAATAATATCTAGCTTGTTATTTCTTTCTGCTACAGTGGCATTGCAATTATGTATACTTTGGAGCAAAACAACAGCTTCCTTCGTTTCAGGAACATACGACACTAGGAGTATGCTTACCGTTGACACCAAACATTCTTTTCCTTTCTTTTATCAGGAAGGAATTCTTTCGGGACAAATCTCTTGTTTTTTTCTGACAGTGCCCTCGACAGTAAGACCATTCTACAACAAATCTTTGCTTAGTTCCAGACTTGTAAAAAATGATCACATGTTATATTTCTATTATTTGTGTAATACGGTTCAGCTAATTTCATAACAACAGAATGACTCATGTTTGTTGTTTTAGTGTACCCTTTGTCAATACCAGGAATGCCATTTGGCGTCCACTATCCAAAAAAATTCTATACCATATTTGTCAGATTTGGAGCTCATATTTTGTCGAAATGAACAACGCCCATTAAATGGTACCAATTGTTCATCGAACGTCACACATGCTCCCGGGGAATAATATTTTGTCATATTTTTAGATATTGATTACCAATACCGCGTATTGGAGCTAACTTGCTGACCTAGTATATTATTAAGTAATACATTTTGCAACGTTGAAGACTGCACAACAAAATACACCAAATACTATTTCAACAATGAATTGATAAAATATCCCGATAATACAGTACATTATGCATAATAATGATATCGTAACTAGATGAGTAAATTTATGTACAATGGGATTATCAAAACAAAATGAAAGCACATGAGTACAGTGGAGACACCTTGCGTCTTTACGACATCAAAGTGTTTTTTAATCAAAAAAGAATTGAAAATCAATCCCTTATTCATTTTGAAACTATGATGTGGTGCATCTGATAGATCTTGAGGAATATTATTAAGAACAGAAAAAATATATTATAGTTAAAGAATAACAATGAACGACAGAAGGCTGTGAGATCATTGGCCACACCTTACACTTTCCTGGGTTAAAATGGGTCCCACAAAAGAGGGCAAGCGAGTGCGTTCTGGCCCCAGGAAAACCAGCAAGATAAAAATAATTTCTGAGTATTGTCAGCCTGCAATCATGTGACAAGTAACGGAGTTTTCATAAAAAAGATTAGAAGAAACGTATTGAAAATCACAATTATAAACAACATTCTCAAATAAAATTGTGGGTATCTGAAATACTGAAGTCTGGGGTGAAAATTCTCCGGCGCCTCCCCTCCCCCCAAGTAAGAACTGAACACCACAAAGTGTCGGATATACATTTGATAGATAATCCCATTCGCAAATGCAATCATTGTAAAGTTCCAATAATGTCCGACTTGTCCTAATTCACTGTCCATTAATCTAAAATACCAGGAAAAATAATCAATTGGAATATAGAGATGAGAAGAATTGTTGACACCAAGGATTCTCAAAGGAAAATAATAAGTTTTGTCCAAGGCCCTACCACCCGGTATGCCATCTGAAGGAAAGTAGGTTGCAAATTGAAGCAGCGGCCAGACGCCATTAGTATGGCAACATTGCGCGGGAATTTCAAATACGATACTTCCAAATACGAATATACTTTCTAGATATAACGCATGCTACTTGAAACACGTTAGTTTACCCAATATATGAAATGACTATACGCACATGTGCATAGAAGATAGAAATATCTTTGTCACATGCTCTACATACTTGGAATTTCGGGAGAAGAAAATGTCAGCAAAACATTTATCTGAAAAGAATGTAAGCTGGATGCCAAGTCGTATCATGAGAAATTTAAAAACAAATTTAATATTTTTATTTAGGTACATGTTTATGTATTTGTCATGAACGCAAACTATTACTTTTTGATCAATTTTTAATTTTAGGCATGAAGCTTTAGCTGTAGAACCCTCCGCCTGACATTTGGATTACTATGTCCAATGTTTTTTTAGCAACATCAATCCCTTTGGAACCCATGCTTCAAAATTTCACCCCTCTTATAAATAATAGTTAAAGTGATAATATTTACTCGCAGATTTTATATATAAGCCAAATATGCGAATGATGTAAGACAACTAAACAACAGACTGGTTATTTCAACACACAACAGACTGGTTATTTCAACACTGAAAGCTGTTAAATGGATTTACAGCACACAGTGAAACACATTAGAATTCATATACATATGAAATTCATATACATTAGAATTCATATTCATATTCACATCACAATACCAAATAGTAATTTTTCATTTACTGAAAAGGCCTATTAGAATATGATTGTCATTGCCCCTGAAGGGTAAGGAAATAGATGGGACCAAGAAATTTGCTGTGTATGCATTCCTTACATTGTCTATTATTAAATTTTTGGCATTTACTCTAAGGATATAGGGTTGCATGTACCCCAGGTTAAAATGAAAACTAGTTTTTGTACTTTTCCATACACATGTCATATGTGGAAAATTATTTCCTTACCTTTCCAATTTAGTTTTAAAATTCACTCTACCAAATTTAGTAGTAGGTGGGGAAATAAAAAAAGAAAATCCATTAATAACAATTTTATTGAAGTAATGTTTATTGATGTGATGTAAGCGTATGCATCATTATATGAAGGTTAGTATATCAAGATTACAAGATTTACTTGTGAAATGACATATCACTACCTTTTGAATACCTGTTCGTACACGCGAATGCAGCACAAGACATCACCATTTTAGATATAGCGAGCACACAATGAAACACGAACAAAAATCCCCACAATATTCAACATATCTCAGACGCTCACTCCACATGTTGCCATATTAATGGCCGACTTCTTCCTCTTCAATTTGCAGCCGCACACTAGCGCTGTTGCACACTCTAGTGTAGAATAGTAGTACTTCTATGGTTTTGCCCAAAGAAATCGACATCTACAAAGGCATCTTTCAGACACTAAAGTGCATCAAATATAAGTTAATCAATTATAGTAATGTGAATCTACTTTTTTCAATCATGTACTACATAATACTGAACTTGTCTCTTTTTGTAACATGAATTTTTTTGTATTATTATGTATCTTAATAATGTTATTTTATCCATTTTTTGCGTACTGAGCAATACGAAACTTACTGAGGATTATTGTATAGTCGCTATCAACCTCGTACTAAGATCGTAATCTCTCTACTATCCCATAAATATTTTTGAACCAAAACAATGTTAACGTAAAGAAAAAAATGTTTATTCATTACAGTATGACTCCTTCGGACGTGGTCCAATCCATGTGTGCTACTATTTTTTAAAAAATAAATAGAGCATAATTACAATTAAATGTGGGCTTTACGGGAAACATGGCCCTCGTCGATTTGCTCGTGCCTCCCAAAAATATTACCTTTGTCTACCCATTGTCTGCTCGTAGTTTACGTGCAGACAGAGAGACTAGTACTTTACGCGCAGTACTGTTTTCATCTGGATTTTTGAAACAAGAATTCTGGATCAATGCCATCACTAAGAAGATTATTGCACACTTCACTTAGTACGATCTGTGTCACCCTAGATCACCAATAGAAACAAAACCAACAATGTCTGATGGTTATGACCCATGGTAGATCCAACACCGCCTAGAATACAAGGCCTGCCGACGCCCTGAGAGTTTGTGTGTGACGTCACGACGAGAAGGCCATGATCCATTATCTCATACTATAGTGCGATAGTGTTGTTTCTGGGCCTGTGCTTAATGTTTTTTGTTATTTAATGGTAAAATATACTTAAACCGTGCGTGTGTGTGTGTGTGTGTGTAGGGATGCAGACCTTAAGTGCAGAAATTATGCCTAGTTGTGTGCGAGGGTGCCAGGCAAATTATAAGAATGGACCTCGGTTGGGTACTTTTTCGTGTCCAAAGGACGTCGAGTTAAAAAGAAAATCGATGAGAGCAATATAAATGATTTTATACCCACAACATACCCAAAGGTAAGCTACAATCTATCTTTAAAATATGTGTTTCTTACCTTCGATTATATTATTCATAGATTACTTAACTTGGTGATACATACTATATTTCTATACCTAACCATCTTTCTGTCCAATTCTCTCTGGAACTGGATT
Source organism: Acheta domesticus (assembly GCA_031308135.1). Lineage (NCBI taxonomy): Eukaryota > Metazoa > Arthropoda > Insecta > Orthoptera > Gryllidae > Acheta > Acheta domesticus. The sequence goes on from JAHLJT010004567.1 coordinate 167,721,070, forward strand.
CTTTAGATTGTTGGAAATATCTTGTTTTCTATTTCATGTGTAGGTTTGTGAACTACATTTTAACGAACGTGATGTTGAAAGAAGTAGTTCAGCTTAAGATGAGAAAACAGGGAAGCAAATTAATGCCCCATTGTCATACCCCAGGCTTGTTGATGGTGAGTTAAATAATATATTATTTGGGAACTATATATGACTTCAGAAGGAGAATAATGTAATTCAGAAAGAGACCTTAATCTTTATGCAATTATTCTTAACAGTAAAGTCCATAAGTTAACCTTGTGCATTAAAGGGTTGATTATTGTAACGTTCTGAAGAGTTGAAAGGACAGCTGTTCTTCTTGCTTAGTTTGTTTTGTGTAGTCATGATTTTTAAGGGGATCGTATGCATATTTAGTGATTTTAGGTGTCTGGCGACTTCAGAATTTGCTTCACTTGAGACAATAGAATGATTTTTTAGGTTTTCAGAGAGTACATGTACAAAAAGTATGTAAATGGTAATTTAACATTCTACAATGTAGGTTTGAGATAACAAAGTTAATTATTATTTCTAGGTGCTGAACCGTCTGTAATGGTTGGAATACCAAAGTATTTGTCACTGCCTTCGACATCTGCTCGAGAAAGCTCCGATATGCGACGTACGCGATTGAAGAACGAGTCTTTAAGAAATGTCATCGAGAAAAGCATCGTTTCTTTTGAGACACATAATGAGAAGAATTCGTTTCATTACTATGAAGAATTGAAATCTAAAATGTGTGACATAAGTTTACCTGCAGATTGGACGGTATTGCTGAAAGAAAATTATGTAAATTTTGTTAGTGAAAGGAAACCGTCAGCCAAGAATGCTTTGTGCTATTAATGTTAGTGAAGAATTGATATTATCTGCTTTCAATGACGATGCTGAAATACACTCGCTTCCATCTGGAAAACTACCAAGGAAGATCAATAAGATACATGACTTGGAGAATATTGTTAGTGAAGTCAGTGGAGCTTTCTGCAATAATTGTCGCAATTTCTCTATAAAACATGTTATCGACTTGATCACCCATTTTCTTGATCATTTGGAAACAATAATACCATCCACAGCCACATTGGATTTATAAAAGAACAAATATTATTACTTCCACTACCTAAAACTACTGCAAGATATTTATGACAATTACTTATATTCTGTAGTCTGCTTCACTCGATATCACCTAATGGATATAAATATCTGAAATCATCTGGTAATTTGAGATAACCCAGTTCCTCTACTATTAGGCAAATTTGCAGCACGTTTTCCAGTAATCCCCATTTGGAGCAAGACCCTTCTAAAGCACAGTTTCATGTGTCTGGAGCACAGTGTCATGTGTCTGTTAGGCAAAATTTTTGAAAGTGAAAGCAAACTGCGAATTCAGAATGCCATGTCCCTGATTTTGAAATCTCACAGTCTCAGTCAAGTTTCTGTGGATGTTTGTGAATTTGATGCGACTAATTTCATGTCTCAGGATGAAGACCTACACAACTAAGTGGTTCCAGATATTTTGAAAAGTAATTGTGCTGTAGATGAGGATGATATTGATGACATTCCAGTATCAACCTGTTCCATTTTAACATATATTGGGGGATACAATGCTTATGCTGTAAGAAAAAAATCAAATGTGGCTATTGTAAACAATATTTAATTGCAGAAAAGTCTGGTAGATATAATATGTTGATTAATTCAAATAACAGAGGTAGTCTGTTTTACCCTCATAAAGATGTTGTTTGTTGTACGTCTTGTTTGTACATTATTGTGCAAAAATTAATTTCAAAAGAAATAGAAAATGAATTTTTGATGGTATCAAATTATAAGAATGTAGTAGTTTCTTTAGGAGTAATGAATATTCCAAACAATCTCTTTCAAGATCATAACATTGAACACCATAACGTTAAGGACATTATTCAAAACATTATGTATGTAACTGCCAACCTACTTTAAAATAATTATTCAAAAAGAAAAACTGACCATTTAAAACGAAAAACAATGTCAGAATGTAAAAGACGCAAGCAAAAATAGTGTTGCAACATAAGACATGAGCTGTAATAAAGTGTATTAAAATCGATATATAAGTTTAAATGCTAAGTTTGTGACGTTAAATAAATAAATAAATGTGTTTATTTTTTGACCTTTCATTTAGCCATATGCTTCAAGTTTAAATGAACTAAAAACAGAAAGAATTCTAAATGCCCCGGGAAACGATGCAATATTTACAGCGGCGCTATTGCCGAGCGGCCACCGCGGCCGGCGATTTTCGGCCTTCCTATGTGACGTCACGGAATACGTCGGCAGGTCTTGTATTCCAGGCGGTGTTGGGTAGATCCATCCCAGTTTATCTGCCGTCATCTTTTTGTGTCAAGAAAGGTCATCGTTCTCTTTCTCTTATTGTTAATTCGATGTCTAGCCTGTTGTGGTCTGCCATGTTGGTTATGAAAAAAATAGGTATGTGACTAAATATTACGTATTTCATAATTACAAATTTATAAATATTTATTTTTCAAGCATAACGCAAAAAGTATTTTCGGCCAGTACAATATTTTTTTATATCATACAAGGGTAAATAGCTAACCAAATGGCAAGAAACCTGCGAAGTCTACTCTACAAGCAATAAAGTTAATCGACATTTTCATTGCAAAAATGCTATAAATATCCAAATATTTTAAATTATTCTCTTCTTCCAATACTTAACATAAACAGTAATTATTAATTTTAAACTATGAAAAATATGTTTCTGCTACATTATGGTTATTTTCATATTTACGAATGTCAGTCTAAAAAGTATTTTCGCCTTGATGCTGTAAATAAAACTTCAAAAGAAAAACCGCCAATTAGTCCGTTAAATCAAAATATTGTTATCTCTAGTATACTCATGTTTAAACAAAACAAAGTAGTCTGTGAATAACACATTTCGCAACATATGAACTTAAAAAAAGATGTGCTGATCTTATAAATATGGTACTCAGAAATTATACACATTCCCAGATGCCAGACAAACCGTGTACCACAATAATGTTGTGTTCGGTTTTAATTAACTTGCTGTTCTTGAGCATTTTTGAGGTGAGTCATGAATATTATTTTACTCATAATTGAAAAACAGAATTTACTACTCATACATTTCGAAATTGCAATAACTGTTGTTCAACCTATGCAGTCCTCATTCCTTTGGGATGTATGACATTCTGCAGAGGATTTAGTTTCACTGTATCTTTGCAAAGGAGTCCTGTGAAGAAAGTTAGATTTTAGTATTTATTTTGTTTCATACATTTATAGATCTTTTCAATTCAATTTCTTAATTTAGTGGATATTTTGTATTTTTATGCTTCCTTCACGTGCTTCTAATATGTTTCCAACAGAAATAAATTCAAAATCAGGAAAGAAAACTCAATCCATCACATTCCATTCGACCAACTAATGTCTCAGAATAAACATTCCAAATTCCATGGCAGGTTCTAAAATGTTCATTTTTAGCCAATGGAAACGAGTTAGGATATTTCATATTATAGACTTACGCATGTGACATTTGCTTCAGCATTTTACGCAACTTCTCATGCACATATGTTTGGCACGTCACGTTCTGATGGAGTTAAGGAGATTTCATGTATTTTCGAAATCCTGTACAAAGAAGACTGGGTAACAACCGCGGCAAATGATACGAGTGAAATGGCATTTCATTTTTTATGTAAATTTTTCACTTTTTGTTCATTGTTAAAAAGTTATCATTTCCAACCCCTCTACACGCCCCAGAAGTGTGCAACATTTATTCTATGACAGCCAGTCAATTCAACTCTACCTCATCGTGTGGGACAGGCAGGTCCTAGGTTTTTAGTATCGCCAGTGGCAGGATTTTTGCCTCTAGCTAGACAGTTATGTCGAATGCAGTTGCTGTCTAGAGGAGAATTCTAGTGGCCGACTGCTCTGCTTGGTAGTTTTCCATGTTTTGTTTTCGATCAACACCAAGCAAATGGCGGAGCAGACTCCTAACAAACGGGCCATGCGCAATCTTCCTTGTCCTAACCTAACCCCTTACTTACAAACACTTAAACTAACATGCACTACACAATCACACATGGCGGAAGATCGATTGAGAGCTTTGAGCTTGTCCGGGTTGGGCGATGCCCCACTAGTGGAATATACTCGTATAGGGAAAACCCCACTAGCCGAAGAGAATGTCGGCGCCGGATCTCACCATCCAGCGGGGTAAATCATCGACACCTCCCACGAATACAAATACGCACTACATTTACTAATGTCCATATCAATTGAAGCGCCCGGAATCACTAACCTATACTTGGGTTTTTATTTCATGGGGCATAAGGGTCCGTCTTCACGATGCAATATCTCACGACATTTCGCGTCTTTCTCAACCGTGCCGATAGATGTCGCATTATCGTCAGCACTGCTCTATACGATCGTGATCATGTGACAGCTAGCAGCACGACCGAGAAAGACGCGAAATGTTGTGAGATGTTTCATGGCGAAGACAGGTCCTCACGCGCAAAGAAAAAAAACTCAAGTATATACTTCGGTTTTTCTTTCTTGGCGCACGGGGGGGGTGTCAATAAAATGGAATATTCTCACGGTATTTCGCGTCGTTCTCCGTTGTGCCTCAAGGAATCGCATGATCGCAATCACTGCTCGATACAGTCGCGATCATGCGAATCCTAGCGGCATAACCGAGAACGACGCGAAATACCATGCGATATTCCATTTTGATGACACCCCCCCCCGTGCGCCAAGAAAGAAAAACCGAAGTGTAGATTAGTGATTCAACTGATATGGGCATTAGTAAATGTAGTGCATGTTTGTATTCGCGGGAGGTGGTGGTGATTTTTCCCACCCAATGGCGGTGCGTGGCAGGGCAGCGCGGCGGAGTGCGCGGGCGCCGCGGTGCAGCTGCACGTGTCGGCGGAGGCGACGCGCAACGCGTCGGCGCCGGGGGGCTGGCAGCTGGCGGCGGCGGCGACCAGCGACGTGGCGGCACGCCCGGGCGCGCGCGTGGGCGTCGAGGCGCGCCTCACGGCGGACGCCTGCCTGGACGACGCGTGCGCGGCCGACGGCGGCGGTGCCTGGGCGACGGTGGGCGTCACGGCGCGGGTGGACGCCGCGCCCCTCGGCTACGAGCGGATGCCCTTCAGCCCGCAAGTCAAAAGGTGGGTGGAACCGCACCACTGCTTTAGAAAGATTACTGTAAGAAGGAACTATTCTGACTGCTACTGCTTGGCTATTGCTGGAAACATAATTGCAGGTTATGCCCATGCACTGAATTCGTCAATGGGTTTGTTTACATTCGCCTGTAAGTGGTTTCATCACTATCTCTTGAAATACCATCGTCCTATGTAGACTCGAAATAACCCATCGATGCCCTGAACCCAGTTGGCCAAGTTAGTTGGTATCATGGGTAGAGTTTGCGCAAAATTTAGAAAGATTACTAAAAGAAGGGAGCGCTTTGACAGCTTCTGCTTGGATATTGCTGGCAATATATCTGCAGGTTATGTCCATGCAATTCGTCAAAGGGTTCGTTTACGTTTGTTACGTTCGCTTGTAAATGGTTTCATCACTATCTCTTGCAATGCCGTCGTCCTACGTGTCATTGATTTGTTTCCCGGCATGTCAAACTGGTCCATTTTTAGAAGAACTTCTCTTAGGAACACTTCGAATTGATTGAACTGATGAAATCACTCATTAAAACTGTGAGAATGATGGGTTGACATGTTAATAAAACTTATTTAAATCTAAATTTAACCCACTGGTCACGGAAAGCTACCCATCAGAGTAGCCGACAACTAGAATTCTTCTCGAGACCGCGACTGAATCCGACCTAGCTGTATCTAGCTAGTGTCGAAAATCCTGCCTCCATCGGGAGTGTAGCTCTAGGACCTCCCGGCCAGAGGCACTGCGGTAACGTCAGTTGATGCCCTGAGCCACTTCCCCAAGTGCCAAAGGTCCCATTACCCGTGTGTGTTGCAGCCTGTACCGCATGCACACGCTGGCGCGGCCGTGGGCGGTGGCGGCGGCGACGTGCCGGAGCGAGGGCGCGCACCTGCTCGTCCTCAACTCGGCCGCGGAGGCGCTGGTGGTGCACGAGTTCTTCGGGCGCAAGCCGGTGTTCGTGGGCGCCACCAACCCGGAATGGTTCTACGTGGGCGCGACGCGCCACGCGGGCCGGAACGTGACGGTGCTCGGAGGCGACGTGGAGGCGTCGGGCTACGCGCGCTGGGCGCCCGACGGCTGGGCGCTGCTGCACTCGAACTTGTGCGGCATCGTGGACAGGCGTATGCTGCTCGGCTTCGACGCCTGCCACTATCGGAGACCCTTCATCTGCGAGAGGGAGCCGTAACCCTCCTTGTTGAAGGTAGCGAAATAAACTTCAAATGATGTGCTGGGACAGCTATGATTTGGGGTATGATACATAAATTCTTGAAAATTCGCCCGATCTCTCTATATTCAATTACGTGAACACGCTTCGTAAGCGGGAGAGTGAATACGCTCTTTGAAACGGCTGACTGTCTGCTCTCATACCAACTGTTTAAAGTTTATATCCACCTATCACTGTTCATTAATACCCTCAGTCTCCAGCTTACTTCCATTTGCGTAAACAATATTGTTGTGACATCGCTGTCTTGATGTTTTGAATTTTGCAATAAGGATATTGTATGTTAATACGAAAATTTCCAAGCCTTTTTTAATAATGAAAACAGCTTCTGGCCAGTGGTCCAGTAGGTGCTACTATCTGGCGGAGGAATTTGAAAGTACTTCGCCAACAGTTGTAGCTTAGGAGGCGGGAGACTCCTTCCCCCTCTCAAGGCACTCCATGGAAAGAAGTGTTTGCGCCTTTTTTTGAAAAATTGCGCGCAAATTTGGGAGAAAATATTCAATCCAACGTGGGACGTTTGAAATGCAAATTCTGAGCTGGTAATTAACGCCAAAGATTGTTATTAATAACTGATTTTCCGGAACGGCCCCTTTGCCCTCGGAAACGTTTTGTTACATAACATTTTACATAGCGAAAGGCATATGTAAGATGGCATGACGTCGAGGGCTATCAGCTCTGAGATTTCAGGAATGTGGCTCGCCTCTACAGGTCCGAGGACATCTCTCAGATGACACTGTCCATTCCCTGATCCAGTCAGATGGCATCTCAGAGATGACATCTCTCATTCGTGTCGTTTTCTTGTGTAACTTGTCTCGGCAAACCGTCCCTCTACTCAGGTGAATGTTTTGAGCTGTTTCGCACCCAAAAAAGTTTCAAGGGAGATTTGAGTGTAAAAATGATTTGTACCTAGGTTCATCTTTGTATACAAATAAAGAAATTGATTTCTTGCATTACATTTAGTTTTGTTATTTCCAAAATTTTACAATCAATAAATTAAACTACTAAAGCAGGTCAATTTGAAAAGTGATTTTCAAAATTAAAGAAAATACAGTAAAATTTTGCATTTCTTATTCGAATATTAAGCTCATTGTGAAGTTATAGCAAAAATAAAAACGAAAAGTGTTCAATACCATTTAAAATACAATGCTAGTAAATAAACGGTAAAACGTCTGCTCATGAGATCGCCAAATAAAGGCCGAGCTGATAAAAGTGCAACGCGCGCAAAGCTCCGCAAGTCAGCGCTTCTTTTTCTTGTGTCATCTTAGAGATGTAATCCGACCTGCAGAATAGAACAATATCTGAAGGAACGAGAGCTGAGAAATCATTTCAAGATGTCATTACAGACATGTAGTACGAGTGCAAAGGGTTAAACATAGTATCACTTCAAGGTCACGAGGTGGAAGGAAGGGGGAACTTTGTCATCCAATCGGAAGCTCTAATACCAAAAACGTAAGTCGTAACGACTGGATGACAGTGTCCCTCTCTCCTTCGAGCTTGTGACGTTGATGTGCCTCTATGTTTATATTGGAGTATAGACGTGTAGAGTTTCATTGAAGGTTAGCGTGTCGGGCTGTTATAACTAAATGTGCGAACTTAAACTCTTGGATTTTTAAGGGTGAAAAAAATCTTTCTGGCGCTTTGCTTCGGAGGGAAAATAAAGCTGTCCCAAGTTGTAGATTTACTGCATGTGAAAGATCATGAAACCTAAGTCTCTGAGCTAAATTCAGATTTCCTGTTTCGTAGCCTGACTGATATATTCTTTCTTTCCTAGATGGTCAAAGAAGCGTTGCTAAACTTGCGTGGACAGACGGAAGAGCAGGTTTGATGGCCTGAGGCTCGCCACGTAAAATAAGGTATCATTGACTTGAATAGAATGGAGCCCTAAAATTTTATTTTTTTCTTGTAAACGTCTCTGCTGCTAATCCTGCTAACTGCAGAGACCGAAGCAATTAATACACTGACACATATACTAATTATTCTGAAACAAATTAATAAACAGTAATCGTAGAACGTAACAATTATTAAAAAATGAAAATAAATTAAATATATAAAACTTTTTATTCATTTTCTATTATTTTCAGAATTTGTAACTTATGCAAGAACAAATTTAGAAATAAAAGTGTAATTTTCAAAACCAAATCTATATTTTTAAGCACTCGTTTTTATAAGGAGTATTTCCAGAATATGATAGTGGCTTACAGTATGATTTCTTGATCGGTAATGATTGAAAATATGCATTCACTCACGGATAATTCTCGAAACTTGTTAGAAAGTACTCGAATTTTATTACATTCAATTTTTGGGAGACGATAATCGCCTGGATGTTGTTTACATTCCTACGTTGATTTAACCTTCCAGCAGGGGCGCGTACAATTTTCACACCAGCAGGCGCGTGTCGTAAATTTTACGTTATTCAGTAACATCTGATTAAAACAAATAAATTGTAAAACATTGCAATTTTATGTCGCATTATAATTTCTAAGAATGCTATTTACTACCTAAAATATATCTTTGATAAACATTCGTATTTAGTAACAGAAAGATCTTGTTCCGATACAGTATCGTGCTGATTCTCGGCTATGTTTTCAATACTCAGGTCACTGACACTATCAATATCCAATACATGATCTTCCTCCCGATCAGACAGTTTGTGTAGAATATTCTGAATTTCATTCACATGAATTATTTCTCTGGATATTTTACACAAAATTTCGAATAGGCCAAATTATAATACAATATTTTAGAGTAACACCAGGCGCGAAGCGTAAAATTTACGTCACTACACACTTACCCCGAATAGAGCATTGCAAAAACGGAATATCGCGTGCAAACTAAACAGTGGCTGCAAGAATGCATCACTAAAGATACCTGCAAGGAATACCAAGAACGCAGAAGTTTTGCCAACAATGAGTTCACAGCAGATGCAAAAAATCTGCTATTGTAAAATTTACGACAGCGTGCCCGCTGGAAGGTTAATTATCTGGACTGCGTAGTCCCTGCGTGTAAAAAGTTTTATTAACATGTCAGTTTTTCTCTACTGAGAGAAATTCTTCTCTCAATTTTTGATTTTCAGAAACGCTGCCCATAAATTGTTCAAATGCCCCCTTCAGAAAACCCTGAGGTGTAAAAGCAACGCGTGCCACATGAATCCACGCCATCTGTTAATCCCGTTCATACCAAAGTCCATGAGCACGTAATAAAGTTATTATTTCTGCTCTAATCTTTTTGAAATGAGCTTATTTCGATTGCAATCGCCTCAGTTACTAATAATTCATTATTCGAGATGATAAAGAGGAATTCTATCTACGAGAGGAAAGCATTAATTCACGAGTGGTGAAAGAGCAAGAGAATTATCTTATTCGCGTATTAGTTATTTACGATATTAGTGTCGTAATACATCTGATTACAATACGAGATTGGAAAATTGCCAAACGAGTCCGTTAGGACGAGTTTGGTAACCAAATGAGTATTGTAATCAGATGTTACGACACGAATATCGTACAACGTTTTATCCACTTTGTGAAAATTTGTTAGATTTAAGATTCAAATTTTCATTTAGTACTTACATTTTTCCCCTTTAAGAGGCGACACTTCTTAACAAGGAGAACAATTGAAACGCGCATGGTGTACACATTTCGACAACATGAGCGAATGCAGTTTAGAATCAGAAATAGAAATAGCAGCAAATGCTGCTATAGATTCTTTGTTACCATACAAATCAAAGAAGAAATATGAGCGTGAGTACTCAATTTTTAAGGATTGTTGTGAAAACAAAAACTACTATGAATACTAATATGAATTGTCAGGCTTCAACATCATCAGGAATTACAATTTCGAATTGCAAGAAATTTGTTGTTAATGTATATAATAAGTAATTAAAACATATTATTATTGTTATTATTTGAAAAATTGTTAACAAAGTTATTTTCATAATAAATTATTTGAATAATTATTGTTATTCTCAATAGTAGACCATGGAATAGTGGTCACCTCAGAATAACCCTACTCGTATGCCATTACGGCACTAGTGTGGTAATGAAATTCATTATATGGTACCATATTATATGATACCAATAGAAACATACCTAAGGAATTAGTTATTAATCATTAATACGTATTTGTATTCAGGATAAGGATTTAGAGTAAGAATATTATTAATGAATAAATAAGGAATTACACATTTTCTGTAGTTTTTAAAATTCAGTAAGTAATATACGGTTACAGTTAGCATTGAGTTCTAATTATAGAACTTTCCTGCTGGTTACACTCGTACATTCCCTTCCCCATTCTAGAAACCTCACTTCACAATATAAACAAGGGTTATAATTAAGCGGTTTCAGAAAATGTTTTACGCGTGTTCTTGGAATTTCAAATTCGCTACCTATCCTGTCGCAAGCCCTTAGTCTTTGCTTCACTTTGACCTCACTTCCATAAATTCATGTTATCTGCTATTGAATAATTAACTGTTATTGAATAACACGAATGATTTTGTGCAAACGTACCCCCAGTGTTATTATGCTGATGACAGCTTCATTTACATTACGAAGTCTGAAAATCTTTAGCAAAACGTTACTATCTGGCCTCAATTATTCGAGTAAGAAGCGCAAAAATATGGGTCAGAGAGATGTCAAGTTGAAGGCGCCAGCTATCTGTGGCTCATTATGACAAAGTGCCAAGATAAATCTTATGTAATTTTAATGATACATTCGAGGAACCCAATGAATAAAAAACTCTAATGTTACTATAAAAACGGAAGTTTAGGCATTGTACACATTAAAGAACTCTTACAAAAACATCTGCAATGACAAATACCTGGATATTTCTGCCTACACATCATGTCTTCCTGATGAGAATAATAATTTTTGTAAGTATTCCAACTTCATTAAAGTAATAATACACTTCTGTAAGGAATGACACATACCCTCTATTCGATTCAAAAAGTATACATGTACATTTAAAACATAATTCACTCCGTTCTGGGGCTTGTCTCATGTTGGGTAAATAAACGACGACGGAGCTTGTCTCATGCATTGAACAAGAAATACCTACCCCCACTACTTTGCCATCATTAGTTGAATTAAGACTAAATCATAGCAACGAGCGTTGTACGCAAAATCTGATAAACAAAATGTTCGCTCCCATGTAATAGAAACTATTTTGCTTCGAAAACGAACTGCAAATTTGAGACAATATTATTTTCTCAAAATTCTTTTCTAATAACCAAGCTCCCCTTCCAATTAACGAAGCGAGAGCTCAAAAAAATGTGGGCCGATAATATATCATACATACTTGATAAATAACTAATATTTATAAACTAACTAGCTAGCACCCGGCGCGTTGCTGTCGCAGAAATAATTGAGGAAATATTCCTCTTCCCCCTCTCTCTATCCCCACTCTTTCCCCTCTCTTTTTTCCTGACTCTTTTTTCTCCTATCTCTGTTTCCCCTCTATCTTTTCCCTCTCCCGCTGTTCCCCCTCTGTCATTTCCCCACCTCTCTCATTTTCTCCACTCTCTCTTTTTGTATCTACCTCTCTTTTCCCCGTGTCTCTTTTCCTTTCTGTGTCTCTTTTCCCTTCTGCGTCTCTTTTCTCCCTCTGCGTCTCTTTTCCCCCTCTGCGTCTCTTTTCCCCCTCTGCGTCTCTTTTCCCCCTCTGCGTCTCTTTTCCCCCTCTGCGTCTCTTTTCCCCCCTCTGCGTCTCTTTTCCCCCTCTGCGTCTCTTTTCCCCCTCTAGGTCTCTTCTTCCCTTCTGTGCCTTCTTCCCTTCTCTGTCTTTTCTTTCCTCTGTGTCTCTTTTCTCCCACACTCCAACTCTCGTTTCCCCTGTCTCTTTTTCATCCCCTCTCTCTTCCCTCTCTGCCTTCCCCCTCTCTCATTTCCCCACTCTGCCTCTCTTTTTCCATCTGTCTCTCTTTCCCCCCTTTGTGTCTCTTTTACCCTTATGTGTCTGTTTCCCCCTCTGCGTTTTTTCCCTCTGTATCCCTTTTCCCCCTTATGTCTCTTTTCTCCCTCTGCGTCTCTTCTTCCCCTCTATGTCTCTTCTTCCCTTCTGTGCCTTTTCACTCTCCGTGTCTCTTTTTTCCCCTCTGTGTCTCTTTTCTCCCACTCTCTGGCTCGCTTTTTCCCTCTCTCTTTTCCCGCTCTCTGTTTTCCCCCTCTCTCTCTATTTGTCCCCTCTCTCCATTTTCCGCTCTCTATGTGCCCCTCTCTCTCCATTTCCCGCTCTCTATTTTCTTTCTCTCTTATGTTCCCCTCTCTCTCTCTGTCCCTCTTTCTCTTTTTCCCTTTCATCTCATAAACTTGCGGCACATACTCCTCCTGTTCTCCTCGATCTCGCCCCACAGTACACGGCAACGGCCAGCAACAATGAAGATCACATGAAATTGGTAATTGAATTTAACTGAAGCGCCATCTATTGGAGTCATAATAATTGTACTGCGCCTATGTTCTTTCCGAAAGTGCAAGCAATAAGTTGACAAAGTTTTATAGCAATCGGATGCACGGTACAGCACCGCGTTAAGCACGAACAAACAAACATTGACGTTTATTTATTTGATTAATTTTCTGTATAATTATTTTTCGTTTTCGTCTTATATATATATATATGTATATGTATATGTATATATATATAAGAATAATTGAGCATTTAGAAGACACTTTTCGTATTTCTCAGAAATCAGCCACTTTTCCAATCCGCCATCGCCGCTCCAGGAAACCCAGAATCGCAGAATCAATTATCTTAAAGGGAGTTTTGAAGAATTCCATGTATTCACTTGTACTCTTTCACCACCAATTCGGCACTTAAAAACCATATCCTTCATTTTTTGATTTAATAAAAAAAGGTACAATTTATTTACGACTTCCTTATGTGTTCTCCATGATTCGAACTTCTCACCAAAGCACCTCCCATATTTCAGGGTTAGCCGTGTACGCGGCAGAAAAGAAGAGGTATGTCAAGTATACGAGTATAATGGAATAAATGAAATAATGACTTTTTGCCTGTGAGAGGTAAGCAACTATCCGTGCATTTTGTTCGAAAGGTCAAGACATACATTTTCGTCAGAACGCCACGTGCGAAACACTAATGTATGACAGGTTGCCTAATAATCAGGTCCAAAATTACATTTGTAACTCCTTATAAGAAATTTCCCGCCACATCTTCATTAGTAAAAATGAACGAATGACCATCAGATACTGGTTTTTAACATTTTTAGTGACACGCTCTGAAAAACGTACGTAAAAATGTTCTAAAAATCTCTAAATATTTAGAAAATATCACATTTTAATACGGTACATTTTTGCTTTAAGACTCTCTTAAATAGAAATCACTTATCAACGGCCAATTGAAAATAAGGTACAGAAACTAGATGATCAAAGAGTTGAATGAAACCACTTCACAATACCAACAATTCCGAAACAAAAGGATATGAATAGAGGGGCGAAAAAGGATCTTCGATTTTTATTGAAGTAATACGCCCTCGCAATTTCTCAATGGTGCAAGAGTCATTCGGTGAGGCTGTATGTTCGCATTTAAAAATTTCCAACGTCTCATATCTTTGCAGCCGTACTTTCTTTTCTGCATATGTAAAGTGAATGTTGTGCAACGTAAATGTTTCGGTGACTAACCGCGAATGTCAACTGTTATAGTCCCGTTAGTGTAGTGAATGTCTTCTTATGAGAGATAGTGTGAACGATGTCGGGAAAACTTTACAATCTGGTTACTAATGTACATAAAATAAGCTTGGAAAAAGAGGTCAATTAAATATCAAGGCCAATTCAGGAGATAAACATGGTTCATTAGCGGAAAGTCCCAAGATACTATAAATTCAACTATAAATTCGTAGGTCACAAGGGAAAACCCAAGTGTTACTATAAATGGGGGTGATGAGACGTCATTTTCATGATACTGCAGCTATGGGAGGAATCTGGAAATTTCCGACTCTACTTTGTGCTTTTATGACAATCGTCATTTTCGTGAGTATTAAAACTTCTTACAAAACTCATTTCTGACAGTCAATATTAATACTAGCAAAGACAGGGCATTAATAAAACTAAATTTCCTTATTTGACATCAATACAATCAATTCCTGACATCAATACAATTAATTTTACTTATAAAATTATTCAAGAAAATTTGCACGTTGTAGAAATTGCAGAAACCTGCATTCTTGTCTTTATGAGAAGAATGTAAACTGGCATTTTGTTATTGAGTCCAGATGCAGCATTTATTCAGTATGACCTTCATGAGCCTTCAGTATGATATTCTGATGAGAAACTCCATGACGGTAATCTTCAGTAGAAACCAAGTTATCAAACTGGTGGTCCTACAACATAGCAAAGAATCATTTATAATGCTCGGGTGAAATTGAAAAGTTGGAAAAAACTATTTCAAAGCTTTTATCACAGATTTTAATATAATTCGTTTATTAGTGGGTAATTTGACGAGTATACTTATTTTATAATTTTGATTTCAATTATTTAAATTTCTGGTGATATAATTGAATACTTTCTCTTATTATTAGTAACGGACGGTACTTAAAGTTTTTAATAATTAACACGAATCATGTTTGTATAATACTATGAATATCAATAATATAATACTTCGGGTAATGATTAAAATTTGTTTTCTAATGATTTGTGAAGAGACACTAAAACGTTTCTCTCTTACTGCGAAATATATTCATAAATATATATCCACATTTAAATTCGATTCAATTTTATTTTATTTATCTATTTTATTCCCAAAAGGGGTAACAAAAATTATTTGAAATTCTAATACTGAGAAAGGCTTTCCTTTTAAAAAGAAAGCTCTAGTTTCATTATTAAAATTGTAGAATCGTTTGAAATAAACTATACTTATGAAGTTTTCAGAGAGCATCAAAACAGAAAACTGACTTTTCCTCTTAACGGTACAAGTACAAAGAACAAAATGACAGATGACGATTGGCACAAGAACGGGATTCCCGTGTTTCGTGGATGCGGAGATATAGCGATTACACTTTGTTACGATGAAACTGCAAACATTGGAGGGAAGACCTCTCCTCTCCACTGCATTCTTTGGGTTCCCTCTGGGTGTTTTGTGCTGTATCATGAGCTCTGTTAAGCCATATCAAACATGAATGCGAGGAAATCAGTGACACAAGAGAATGAAAGTAAATTTCAAATAAGATAGAGAAAAAATGCATGGATAAATGCATGCGTTTGTCTGAATGTCATGGGATAAATGCACGGTCTGCCAGTATATTGAATTAATGCACGTTCTGTCCACTACAATTTACTTAGATCAAATCATACTTACTACCACACGATTTACTTCGATCAAAAGCATTTTAATAGTGTAAAATGACTTGTTATTTTCTTCTTCTTTTTATAATAATAATTATTATACAATAATTATTATTGTCCAATAATTATTATTATATATTAATTATTGTTATTGTTTTTAATATTATTCACAACACAAGAAAGACTGCCGTTTCCACAAAGAAAATTTGTTCCCAAGGTTATGAAATTTTTGTTGAAACCATCAATAATCCAGATGAAATTCGTTAATATGAATGGTTCGGAAAATAACATGCATTTGATCATGAGGATTTAGTCACAGAAGAAGCATGGTACCACCTTTCCTGACAAAAAAATTGTGCAGGCCGACAAGAAAAAGAAGAAGAAAGCAAAGATATTTCGCCCAGCCACTAATGTTAGTAAGACCATTCAGAGCTTATATTCTTATCTTGAAGGCAGCTCTGATGAATGCCACTTTCTTAGTGATAATTTGATGGGCCAATACAAGTAGTTTACCGACCCGATAACCGTGTAGTGTAATCGTGCCATCTTCACAAGTATGGAGAAGACATATTGATAACAGCAAACAGAACATCTGTCGTATTCTTTCAAAATGTCGAGTACAAAACATTAAATGACTGCTAGTATCCAAAAAAGAAATATATCGCAGATGCACATCTCAGAGTCTTTAAAACGGCAGCTGACCCATTCACAGGTGCATCAATTAAAGGAATACCTACCAGCAAACTATTTCTTACATAATGTTGAATCGGTAGTACCAGATACGTTGCCTTTATTGTTTGAGTCGGGTATTTAAAAACTCAAAAACCGTGCAATTGACGCATGGAATAAAGCAATGTATATCATTGGCACATGCTGTCGTGTCGGGAGTTAGACAAGTTTTTTTCTCTTCCCTTTTGACAGGGTTAGCGTATACAGAAGTTTGGATCAAGGCTCCTAACAGATATCTTATTTTCTGTTGGATTCGCTTCATCATACTTTGTAACTTAAGTACTTAAAACAACTTATATTCTGTGAAATACTCAAAACTAAATAATCAAGCATTTTGTCAGTTCATATTTGACAGCGCAGATCATCATGTGAACGCAATACTTTCCCTGCCATGGGAGGAATAATGATATTAATTACCAAATCTGCAATCGAACTTCTTCTACGACCAAATCCTCGTCAGCAATAAATGTTACGAATGTCCATTTTATGTCCTTTCATATAAAATAATATAGTTCGGTAATTATGAAACGAGACATAGTAGTATATTAGCACTAAATACGGTTTTTTCGTTAAGTAGCATTAATATTAATGTTAATAATAACAATAATAATAATAATAATAATAATAATAATAATAATAATAATTAGAAGGGGAAAATGTACGTCATTTTATTCTATTGAAATGCTTTTCATATAAGCAAATCGTTTTAGTCGGCAGAACGTATAGATCTACTGTCACTCTTACCAGAACTTTCAAACGCTGCAATTACAACCACAGTAAGTATTAAAAGCATTAGAATTTATTCGCTTTTTATTTATAATGACCATAGGAATTCAAAAATTCTGCATTAGAGAGTATTAGTAATTTTGGGCAACTTCAGACGAAAAGGAAAATTTGGTGAAATTATAAATCTCGTAGTTCTCTTACTATTTGCTTGAGAAAAAGAATTGATAAAGCAAATTTGTAGAGAAATTTACGATCTTCAAAATTGTATGTAATTATTTTTGCATCTAAGATGAACCATTAAAACTTTATTACGCGAAACCCCCATAAAACGCGGAAAATTAGTGCTTTTACTAATAACAATACAAACAAAATAAAAAAAATTTCTACCTCACCTTTTCCAAGGTAGATCGTCTTTTGACTCCCCATCTATTGCCCTATAACTCGAGAACGGATCCACGCAATTACTTGTGACCCAGACTTGTTGTCTCAAAGACAAGTTGTAATTGTGACTCTTCTCAAACCTTTAATTAACGAAAACTTGTCTTTTGTGTTTCAATTCCCCTATAAAAAGATAGGACACCAAGCAGAACAAATCCGTCGGTGCAGCGGTGCGAAAGAGCAGGAGGTGTAATTTAAAACACTTTGACAATGGAGAGGCAGCAAGGGCAGTGCGCGGTGGTATATAGTCCTCAGGACACTTTCCAGATTGCTCTCACGGGGCGAGGGGGAGTTGTCGACTGTATTCAGAATGAGACAGCTTGCAGGTCACTGTCGTCAGAGTAAGTGAGCTCAGAGGTCATTGCCGTTGGAAAGAGAGAAAGTGAGTCGGAGCGGGCGCGGTGACTTGCGTGTATATGGCTTCCCCTACCTACGGCAGCACCAAGAGCCCTGTGCCGGGTAGTGGAGAGTGTCCCCCAAGGCGCTATCCAGCAGTACGCGGCGTCCATACATGGAGCGTACTTGAAATACAGTTAAAATGTACTTGCTCTTTGATAAAACACAATTTCTCCCATACAGTTTCCCCTCAGAGTTGAACATAGTGCACACCGAAGACAAACTCGAGTGTAAGCACATTTTCCCGGCGCGGTTAAAGTTGCAGTGACTTTCGCCCAGCTTGGCGCTCTTAGTGCTCTTCCCGCCAGTTATGGGAGTTCCATGGGGCACCAGTGTCTTATGGGAGCGCGAACATGAATTTCGCGCGTCCCACTTAAAAAAATTGATTTCCCTGCGCCTCTACGCATGAAGCGCTGCCTCGCGCATTCAGAGGCGCGCGTTGGCGGCGCTGACGCGACGCCACGTCGCCAGGCCACGTCGCCACGCCGCAGCCACTGCCGTCACCGTCGCCGCCGCCCGCCTCTCCGCTCCCCCCCCCCACTGCCCGCCCGCAAGCTCCCCCGCCCATCGGCCGCTAGCCCCCCCCCGGCCGCTGGGAGTCATCTCACGGTGGACGGGGGAGGCGTGGCTGGCTGGCCGCAGACGGCAGAAGGGAGCCGAGGATCGAGCCGAGGACAGTGCGAGGACAGGCAAATGGACTGGACTGGACTGGAAGCGAAGATCACGGCGAGCTAACCCCGCCCGAAGGTATTTTGTTTCAGCGAAGTGCATTTTGAGTGCATTTAGAACTCCCTACTGGACAGATATGTCAAAGGAGGAGAATTTTTACTAACAGTGTAGTCTTGTTTGTAACGTCTAGAAATGGGTTTAGAATAACTATCCATTTGTGCCTCGAAGGCTTCAGTATACTTTGCAATGCGTAAAACTAATTTCACCTTCTTTATTGTATCAATCATGCAGTCATGCCTACTAAATAGTAAGTGCGCTTTTCATTTAATGTTCTACCGCAGCTTTGCAAGAGATTAAAAAATTGTTAATGGTTATTAGTATTCCTTGACATCGAGATAATGAGGACTAGCGGGAGAGACTGAGATTCAGGCTGCCTCTGACAACATCTCATTGCCATTTACGACATAGGAACATCTAGATTTGGACAGGTCATGTCAAAACCTTGAATGCTTCGCCACAGCCATTATATTCCAAAGTACCAGCTGTGATTGTAGCCATTTGATTGTTGTGCTGTGTATAACAGGATGCGTGTCCAGCCTCTACAGGTATTCAATAGAAGATCATGCAAGTCTCCAAGAATGAGTTGTTTTTTGGGTCATTTGTTTGTTGGACTATGTATAGCATGAAGCGTGGCCAGCGTCTGCAGGTTTACAGTAGAAGAGCGCATGTGTGAGTGTCCCAAAAAAGAGCCTTGATTGGGCAGATTTGGGTGTTGCTCAGTATAACGAAGGAATAGTGAACAGTACCTGCAGATGTGCATTAGAAAGGCACGCAAGTGTGTATCCGTAAAATGAGTCCCATTTGAAATTATCTGTAAGTTGGCTGTGTGTGGCAAGAAGCGTTACTTGCCCCATCAGGTGTATGGTAGTAGATGTCTTACAAAGAATGAGCTCCCTTCAATGTTGGTTGTGTGAGATAGGAGGTATAATCAGCCTCTGCATGTGTACAATAGACGTTATGTCCCAAAGTATGTTTTATCTGTGTGACAAGAGGCGTGGACAGCCTCTGTAGGTGTACATTGGAAGACCAGGGAAGTGTTGGTTACAAAGAATGAACCGGGTATGAGTTCCCCTGTATATTGTACTGTATATGGCAGGAGGTGTGGTTAGCCCCTGCAGGTGTACAATAAATAATACGTCCGGAAGTCTATCTGCTGAGTGTGGCAGAGGGCCTCGACAGCCTCTGCAGTTTACAATAAAAGGGCAAGAAAGTGTTAGACCCAAAGAATGATCTCCCGTGTGTTTGTTGTGTGCGGCAGGGGGCGTGTCCAGCCGCGGAGGGCGCGGGCGAAGAGCAAGGCGAGTGCGCGGCGCGGGGCCTGCAGGTGGAGGTGGCGGTGCGGGCGGAGCGCAACGCGTCGGGCCACTGGCTGCTGGGGGCGGCCGCCTCCGCCGACGTGGCCTCCCGCGCGCGCCCGCTGCTCGCCGCCCACGCGCGCCTCCACGTGGCGGACGCGTGCGCGGGCGGGTGGGCGGCGCTCTCCTCCTCCACGCAAGTGCGCGCCCCCCACCCCGACTACGAGCAGATGCCCTTCAAGCCCGCACTCAGCAGGTACCGCCAGCGACTTCTCTCTGTCTTCAGTGTTCCTTCAACTGGTCACCTCTGTTCCTTCTCTCCTCACTCCCTATTCCTACTGTCTAATCATATTTCTGTTGTGTTCTATCATGTTTCTCTCAATATTTCATTCTCCCTTTGTTGCTTACCCTCCGTGTCAAATATCCTTTCTTCTTTTCTCTCCCTATCTCCCTCTCCATCTCTCCTTCCCTCTCCCTCCCACTCAGCATCTCTCCTTTTCTCTCCAACCCTCTCACCACCTCTCCTTCCCTTTTCTTCCCTCTCTCCTTCCCTCTTACTCCCTCAACTTGGCTTATTGTGGATGCTTCGTGTTAAATGCTTTGATTTTCATGCGAATTGTGAAATAGATTAGCGAAAGAGTAATGTCCATTTTGCAAGAAAAATAAAGTTTAATTCATTTATCTCTGCACTGTCATCTTCCGTATTCGGTACAATTTTCAACCATTACCACTACCTTATCATGAACAACAGCTATGAAAACTTACACAACTGTAACTCAACTGTCGTTTCATCCTACAGAAGCCCCATTCTGTAGAACAACCTTCAAGCCCAATCTGATCGATTGAGGTTTCCGGGCACGTCAAGTACTACGGTTATTAGTACCGCTCCTGTAGCGTGTGCTATTTTATACCGGGAGATGGCGGTAATGCATTCCTCGCTGGAACAACAGCATTCTTTCGCCTGTTTGCGCCATTCGGCAAATCATATCCCGTATTTGACAGACTAGCTTTGAATTTGTACTTTCATGATTAAGTCTGCGTCTATTTCTCATTGAGTAAGAATCACTTTGCGTCCTTACATACAGGTTACCTATTAATAAATGGTACAAACATCTAAGAAATGTATTGCGATCAAAAATCTTTTTTTTTGTTTTAAAGATGCGATGGGAAATTTCCATAAGTCGAAGATAAAGTGTTAAAGTTGAACCTAATTGTTAGTTAACTCCTCATGCAGCAATGTCAAGCAAGTACCCGAGATTTGTTTGGCCGCCTCAGAACATGATCTGCCGCACACTAGTGCAACTTTATTTAAAATAAAGTTGCCAAACTCTCAGATAAAAATGTCACATAGTATCTTCCTTGTTAGTAATTTTCAGTCACATGTTCATTGGCAATGTCATGCTGTTTATAAGAATCAAAGCGCTCAGGATAACAGTATATCGCAACCGACGTCGCATTTCCAGTTAGAAGGAAGAAGGTAAATCCCTGCCTTATACCTGCCATGTATTGAAATATCAAATGAATTGGAATATTGCAAAACTCTCAAATCTCACATTTAAAAATTTTCAGAGTAAAAAAAACTGAACGAAAACAGAAAAGTCATTTTTCTCCAAGTACACTTCGTTTGGAATCTTCCTTCATTATTCTCACTGCCTCAATTATTTGAGACATCTCTAAATTCATTTTCTTATCCTTGACATTTTATTAAATTAGGCTCTGCGTTGCTTTCCAGCCTGTACCGCCTGCACACGCGCGCCCTCCCGTGGGAAGAAGCGGCGGCGGCGTGTCGCAAGGACGGCGCGCACCTCCTCGTCATCAACTCGGAGACAGAAGCCCTCGTCGTCAAGGAATTCTTCTCCCGGAGGCCGCAGTTAGTCAATGCTTTCAATGCATTTTGGTTTGCAGTGGGCTTTCGCAGGTTCTTGAGCCGCAACGAGACTGTGCTAGGCGGCAGTCTGGAGAGTTCTGGGTACAACAAGTGGGCACCATTCGACGGTCAGTGGACACTGTCACCAATAACAGACTGCGGTGCTATTGATCGACGTCTTTTGTACGCTCTAGAAGATTGCAGGCACGCGCGTGGATTCATTTGTGAACTGGAAATTTGATGTTAGAAACATTCTGTTTATTGTTCATCTTTTTTAATTTGAAATAAAGCTCTCTAAAGCCAAAAGTTCTCTCTCAAACCTGTTTCAATGTCGTTATTATATTTTACAATAATTCTAGTATTTATAGAAAATAATGAAACAACAAACAGGAGTAGAGTTTTACTGAGTCAATCATTTGTCTGAGGAAGAGTTTATTATTTATGTTACTACGCATACAATTTAGAAAAGAATACATCTTATTTGTATAATTTGTTCTATACTGATTCTCTTAATTGACAATTTTGGATTTTGTTTGTTGTTTTTTGCATGTGCCATTACGAAGAGAAACAAATTTATCCTTTCATAAAGTTATATAGTTTCCAAGTTAGCTTGCTCGTACATTTGCTACATTGAAGCCAAAGATAAAATGTCTTATTGAAAAAAACGTTAAAACATTCTTACTTAAAATAAATATATTTCTCAGTTTGCTTCTGCGTATTTATTACAATTTCTTTCGGTATTTTTTGACTCTCAATTATATTAACAAAAAGTCCCCTTTATTATAGATAATCAGGATAAAATTCAGTACACTTTTTTATTTACTAAATTTTTACTTGACTGTCTAAAATAAATGGAACTTTTTGTTAATACAATTATTACAATTTCATTTACCTCACATTTAGAACAGAGCATTATTGATTTAGAATAACTCTCAATGTAAGTCCATTCCAAAGGTGAAATAAAAGACAGTTATTGTCGGAGAGGTGAAATGTATTATGGAATGCCATGCTTATATAGTAATCCAGTAACCTATGTCCGTCTGTCTGTCCTTCAGTCCGTCCGTCACGGTTAGACCCCTTTCCGGTCCACGAAGAGACACAAGTGAGGTTTCATGTGATTTGTCTCCTTGTCCTGGTGAGGAACAGACCACCTTTTTGGATCCTTCGAGAATATTCTAAGATTTTTTTATGTTGGGGGATGGGGACGGCAATTGAACACCTAAAGCGCATTTTGGGGGATTTTTAAAGCACCTACAAATGTGATCATGAGTTTTGATTCCTCGTTACGAGGCAAATGGATTGGCATTCATCAGCCAGATCTTTCTAGAATATTCTGAAGAAAATCTAGAAGAAACTGTTTTGAGGGTGTTTCGAGTCAGTGTAGCACTACTCTAAATTACTGTAATTACTGTCTTTTAGGCATAACCTGAAAATTTAGGAACTTTGTTCTATACTTTGACTGATAAACCGATCTATGTAACGGAACATACACATTTTTAAAAATGTATTTCTATAATTGAATTAAATACGTTGGATAATGATACGCCTTTGAGAAATTATCAAGCATTACAAGTCATTTGCAAGACTAAGAAGAGAAACTAAGAATTTTGGGGAATAAATTTCTTCATGATATTACTCGTAGAAACAGCAAATTCCCAAAATGACAATAGGATACACGAATAACAAGAAAAACGATCGCGCGCACATATTTCAGTCTTCTAACTTTTCGTTCGGATGCTCTACCTCCGTGCAAAGAGAGAGCGCTTACAGGATGCTATGATGTGATGCTAAATGTGAAGCCAAGAAGGGGTACACGCCACCTTGCAACGGCTCCCAGGCGATGAATATCACAGGTCGTTCAAAAGTGTATTGCCAGGACGCCGCTTTTTCCAATTAGGAGCACAATGTAACTGGTCATTCCAAGCGCTTCAAGTACTTCCTTATTCCCGTAAGTATGGTGCATATTATTATTGCGGGAGGTGGCGATTATCTTCCCCGCAAGAATGCCCACTTACCAGGCGGTTTGCTGGGTTTTCCTGGGCCTCGTATGTATCCCCTTCCAGCAAGGCATCGTCTCGTGCCATGGGATGGTGGCCACCATAGTAATGGCGAACGCTCACAGACTCACTGCCCCCACTTCAGGCACGTCTAACAAATAAATAGAAGAGCGGTGAACGCTCTCGCTGTTCCTTTCTGATTCCGAACAGAGGGCACTTCTATAAACACACCTATAAGCTTGACCAACTTCTGCACCATGTTCATTACGCAGTCTGTCCCGTTTACATATGACTGACATACATTTGTTCTCGTGCGTGGCGTAACCCTAGAAGCTAATGCACACTTGCGAAAGAAAGTAGCGCAGTGCGGAGATCATCACCACTTGTTATTTCAGTTCAGCAAGGAATTCTTGTAATACGTGAATAAAATTTACGTTGTGTATTTGCTTACATCGTACCTCTTAAAGCCCTCACACATCCCGCAGCATTCACATAACGTTTCACGTACGCTGCTGCACCAGCTTATTTTGTTAGGCGATAAGTCAAAAAGCAACTTTATAGCAGAGATGTTTAAATTTTCGAGTTTAGGTTAGTTTTTAAAACTATTTCGGGTTCAAGTTGACGTGTCAAATACAGAAATCAGATTAATACTTTAGATTCATAAATAGCTTATATTCTTTAAAATTCATAGAAATAAAATCATATTTTTTTAACTTATACTACGAGTACACTGCATGATAGACAAAGTATACCTAATTCCAGGCATGAAATTTTACTGACTTTTGTTACCTCTACTACTGATATATTAATCACTAATTAATGATTACTGCGTAAACTCAAATTATTTTGTTTGGCGAATGCACTGCAAATGATTGATTATAGTGACTGCTTTTACATAACGCCGTGTGGAAAATGGTAACAAAAGTTTACAATCTGTTTACTAATTTACAAAGATGCGTGGAAAAAGATATCAATTAATGCCAAGGTCAATACATAAAATAAACATGGATGATTCTGTCAAGTTACAAGATAGTATGTCATTCGAACATCTAACTATAAATTCTTAGGTCACAAGGATAAACCCAAATGCAACTATAAATGGGAGCGATGAGACGCCGTTTTCATGATACTACAGCTATGGGTGGAACCTGGAAATTTCTGTCGCTACTTCAAGCTTTTATGATAATTGTTGTCATTTTGGTGAGTATAAAAACTTACTAAACTCATTTCTAACAGTCAAAATAAAAGTATCCTAGACACCACGTTAATTAAAATAAATTCCTTATTTAACATGAATTTATTTTCGTAAATTTGGTTTCACCTATGAAAATCTACTCGAAAATTTACTCGGTAAAATAAGATCAGATTAACGCATACTTGTCTCTATGAAAGAAATGTAGTTTGACATTTTGCGATTGAATTCAGAGACAGCGTGTTTTCATTGTGACCTTGTACTCTTTTGAGAAACTCCATGACGACAATTTTTGGTGAAAGTGAAACAGTGGAAAAACTCCCAAGATGGTAATATTTAGCGAAAACCTTTAGGGATCCTACAATATACCAAAGTATACAATCATTTTGTATCGGATGAAATTGAGGAGTTAGGAAAAACTAGTTCAATGCTTTCACAAGTGATTTTATCTAATTCGTTTATTAGTAGGTAACCTGACATGAACATTTATTTTACAATTTTTATTTTGATTATTAAGACTAGTGGTGAAATAAACGCACATACTTTCTCATGTTATTGGTAACTGATGATACTCACTGTATATAACAAATACAATTATGTGTAATAATATGAATAATATTACTTATGACAATTAAAACTTTCTTTTACATATCACAATACAATTTGGCGAGATAACCAGTATTGTTCACTGACACTTATTATATTCATATTTTTACCTCGCATTAAATGTTCATATTACTTTAAAATATTGGAATTGTCAAAAAGGGCATAGAAAATAATTTAAATATCTAATATTACGAAATACGTTCTATTAACAAATAAATCTCTAGGTTTCAATGTAAATAGGTGTGAAAGTATTTCAAGCAAACTTAACTTACATTGTTTTCAGAATTTCGGAGCTTTTACATAGATGTAACATTTCGGAGGGTTTAGAAGGCACAGAAAAATACAATTCATTTTGTGAGAATTGGATCTCTGCGATTCGTGGAAGAGGAGGCACAGCCAACCTGCCCATCACCCAATCAGCCCATCACCCAGCCTGC
The DNA here is from genome assembly GCA_031308135.1 of Acheta domesticus. Classification (NCBI taxonomy): domain Eukaryota; kingdom Metazoa; phylum Arthropoda; class Insecta; order Orthoptera; family Gryllidae; genus Acheta; species Acheta domesticus. The sequence goes on from JAHLJT010004567.1 coordinate 167,747,154, forward strand.
CCGTCGCCCAGCCTGCCCGTCACCCAGCCAGCCCGTCAGCCAGTCTGCCCGACAGACAGTCTTCCCGTCAGCCAGTCTGCCCGTCAGACAGTCTGCCCGTCAGCCAGTCTGCTCGTCAGCCAGTCTGCCCGTCAGCCAGTCTGCTCGTCAGCCAGTCTGCCCGTCAGCCAGTCTGCCCGTCAGCCAGTCTGCCCGTCAGCCAGCATGCCCGTCAGCCAGTCTGCTCGTCGCCAACTGCCCGTCAGCCAACTGCCCGTCACCCAGCCTGCCCGTCACCGAGTCTGTCCGTCAGCCAGCTGCCCGTCACCCAGCCTGCTCGTCAGCCAGTCTGCCAGTCAGCCAATCCCAAAGAATGAGCTCCCCTGCATGTTGCCGGTGTGTGGTAGGAGGCACCGCCAGCCTCTGCAGGTGTACAGTAGATGTTGTGTCCCAAAGAATGAGCTCTCCTGTGTGTTTACTGTGTGCGGCAGGAGACGTGTCCAGCCTCTGCAGGTGTACATTGGAAGGGCAGAGAAGTATGGTTCCAATGAATGAGCCGAGCATGAGCTCTCCTGTATGTTGTATTGTGTGTATGGCAGGAGGTGTGGTTAGCCCCCCCCCCTCTCCAGGTGTACAATATAAAATATGTCCCGAAGTGAATCTGCTGAGTGTGGCAGGAGGCCTCGACAGCCTCTGCAGTTTACAGGAAAAGGGCAGGGAAGTGTTAGTCCCAAAGAATGATCTCCGTGTGTTTGTTGTGTGCGGCAGGGGGCGTGTCCAGCCGCGGAGGGCGCGGGCGAAGAGCAAGGCGAGTGCGCGGCGCGGGGCCTGCAGGTGGAGGTGGCGGTGCGGGCGGAGCGCAACGCGTCGGGCCACTGGCTGCTGGGGGCGGCCGCCTCCGCCGACGTGGCCTCCCGCGCGCGCCCGCTGCTCGCCGCCCACGCGCGCCTCCACGTGGCGGACGCGTGCGCGGGCGGGTGGGCGGCGCTCTCCTCCTCCACGCAAGTGCGCGCCCCCCACCCCGACTACGAGCAGATGCCCTTCAAGCCCGCACTCAGCAGGTACCGCCAGCGACTTCTCTCTGTCTTCAGTGTTCCTTCAACTGGTCACCTTGTTCCCACTCTCCTCACTCCCTATTCCTACTGTCTAATCATATTTCTGTGCATTTCATTCTCCTTTTGTAGCTTACCTCCGTGTCTAATATCCTTTCTCCATCTCTCCTTCCCTCTACTCCCTCTCTGTCTCTCCTTCCCTCTCCCCCCGCTCTCACAATCTCTAATCTCCGCTTTAAATCTTCCCCTGTAATCGCAATCTATATCCTTACATAGAACTTAATGTCTAAACATTCCTGGCCTTGAACAAATTATTTTCGTAAAGTCTTTTCCGTAATTAATTCGTAACTTTCTTGATGATCAATGAAGACCGCCCTCATGGCGCAGCGAAGACTCGTTGGCGTCGTTCAATTTATCTAATCTGGATTCCACATCATCTTGGAATCAGCATACTTTTCATTTTATTGTCGGTGTCCTATTGTTAATTTTCTATACACCACGACCTATTTTTATAAATTATTAATTTCTTCATCATTATGGCAGCACATCTTCCGTTAGAGCAAATCCCACGAATTCTAAGTTAAAACTTTTCTAACTAAACCTTATGATGGACATGACCGCACGTCTGAACTGTACCAGACCGAGAACAATACCCACACAAAATTATCTTCCGTCGGATCAGATTGTTTTTTGCCATTCACCGGTTTTGCATTGTTATCGCACTGAATTCGATGCTAACTTGTCCTTGCTCGGGGATTAGTGGGATGCTTTTGTCAATTTTAACAATGCTAATATTGTAATAACAATTTTCTAATATTTTAGAAATTTACGCTAACACGTCTTTGTTGTTATATAACAATACATTACGTCCTCAATATCTCATTTCTGCTTATATTTTCACATATATTCCGTCGAAATATTTTAATCAATTCATACAAAAATACCCGATAGGTATTTTTACCCATCTCAACACCTGTCGTATGCTGAAATATCAAATGAATGATAATACAGCAAAACTCTCAAATCTCACCTTCAAAACTTTGTCCAGAATGAAAAAGAACGTGAACGAAAACAAAAAAGTCATTTTTCTGGAAGCACACTTCGTTTGGGATCTTCCTTCATTATTCTCACTGCCTCAATTATTTGAGACATCTCTAAATTCATTTTCTTATCCTTGACATTTTATTACATTAGGCTCTGCGTTGCTTTCCAGCCTGTACCGCCTGCACACGCGCGCCCTCCCGTGGGAAGAAGCGGCGGCGGCGTGTCGCAAGGACGGCGCGCACCTCCTCGTCATCAACTCGGAGACAGAAGCCCTCGTCGTCAAGGAATTCTTCTCCCGGAGGCCGCAGTTAGTCAATGCTTTCAATGCATTTTGGTTTGCAGTGGGCTTTCGCAGGTTCATGGGCCGCAACGAGACGGTGTTAGGCGGCAGTCTGGAGAGTTCTGGGTACAACAAGTGGGCACAAAGCACTTTCACTCCTGAAACTGACTGCGGTATTGTTGACCGTCGGCTTTTGTACACTTTGGAAGACTGTAAACGTGCCAGAGGATTCATTTGCGAATTGGAAAACTGAGATTTGACAACACGTGTGTGAAAATCTCCTTTTGTCGAATTCAATGTCTAACTGACAAAATTAATTTTTTTATTAATTTTGATGTATCATATTTCAGTCTATTGGTAAATTGATAGCGTAGTTATGCATTTTTATGTTTTTTCAATATCAATCTTAACATTATATTTTGTAATTTAATGGTATATATTTTAAATTTACACTTATAATTTATATCTAATATCTTCAATTCAATTTGTTCTATTCAATTCATTTTCTTCTATTCATTTCACTTTATTCTATTCAATTCCATTTCTTCTATTTAATTCCATTTCTTCTATTCAATTCCATTTCTTCTATTCAATTCAATTTCTTCTATTCAATTCAATTTCTTCTATTCAATTTTCAATTTCATATTTTCATTAGTTTTTTATTTTAGTTTTTTATTATAGTTTTTTTATTTTTTGTAAATATTTTCGAAATTATCTCTGATGATCTCCGAGCGATCGGAAATATCTTAAACAACAAAAATAGTGATGTCTAAAAACCGACTCCACAATTGATATAGAACCAATCAGTTGTATCATAGAATAAAAATTGATTTATTTCGTTCGAATTCAATTTCCGAATTTCTTTCCCATCTTAGCAATCAAACTGGTTCCATGTACGGAAGATTGCATGCCGATTTTTGAACGAAGACAACGTTCCTCAAATGTATCTATTTTTTTAAATAAACTTCTAAAAGCTAAAATTAATATGTCTCTTTTTGATATCTATAATCGTTTTGGTTACAACCAGGTGAATAAAAATATGTACATCAAAAACTAAGTTCAAAATTCTTCTCTTGCAAGACTTCCTTTGCCTTCTACAATTAGCTTCACAATTCGTAAAACACTTTATGCAATTACTTCAAACTTACTATAGTTTACGTTCTTAAAATGTCATAAACTATTCAAAATAACAACACATGATATTCCTGACAACGGTATAAGCTGAATTCCAATTTCCTAATTCATGCTACATATTGTATATGATCCTAGATCCTTAAATAACACATAAAACCATAGAGACAAAGATTTAAGTGTACCCTAGACTTGGAAAATTTTGAACTTTAAAGATAACATCCATCTTTCTAATGAACTGGATGAATATTTGAATAACAAAACAGGTTGCTTGAAGACTGTTCTTTTTTAAAAATGAATCTATATTGCGACAGCCGTGTCGTTCTGTTGGGCGCGGAAGACTTGGCTGCCAGTTAGCTCAGTGGGTAGAAAGGCGTGCTGAAAATGTTAATGATGGTGGAAGTCGGTGTTCGGTGAAAATGAATATCTTGTTATCAGGTTAACAAAATAAGTGGCATTTATTCAATAAAAAGGTCATGGTAATACCACTAATTTCGGCGAGCATGCTCTCCTTCTCCCCAATTCGAAAATTACTCACACAAAAATTAAAAAATAACACTGATACAAAAAATTTGACATAAATTTACACCGATTCTCTCTTGACGACCAAGAGCGGCCGAGAATCTTAGCTTATCCGTCTGGTCAAAAGGCAATGCAAATTCCTCTTTCCTAAAGTTCGTTCCTTTTGATCATGGAAGCCCCTGTAGGGCGTAATACCGCATTAGCAAAGTGACTTACGGAACCAGCCAGCGGGTTGAACGACCTCTTCTGCCAGCTGGCGGGGGCTGGGTCCGGCGCGCATGCTGGGCACTGCTCGGAGGGGAGGAACAGGCGACAAAACCGGGCCGGTGCAGGCGGGTCGACCAGGTATCGCTGAGACGGGATCTCGGGCGCCAACAAAAGCACAACGCCGCTGACTCACAGATACTAACCAACAGATAATGTTCACGCGCCTGACACAATGGCTTCTGTACTTTCAGTCCACGCGTCCCGGAGGCAATCCGCACTCAACACTTTGAAGATCGCTACAAGTCCATAAACGATCTAATCACTTCAGTAGAATGCACTCAGGCACGAGTTACGCATAAGTCACTTTCTCTCCGCTATCCTGACTAAAAATAGGCGTCTAAAATACACGTTCCACTGATATTTGGAGGCAATGCACATTTCCCCCCCCCTAATGAATTCGCTTTCTCTCACAAGTCAAGACTTAAAAAAATGTATCTCGCCGGCGCCGGCGCCGGACGCCGCAGCGAACACGACCTTCCTCCTTGACTGCCTCGTACGTTCTCTCTTGGCGCTATATTCACGATGTCTTTGCAGCCTCTCTTCCCCCACCAAATTCATCCAAAATATTCTAGAACTTTCCAGAATTCTGTTTAAGCTTGGCAGCTATTGGCGAAAGGTTAGTGCGTCGCAAAATAATTTCGTCCAATCATCGGAGGTTTTTTGAGAGACTACTGAGCGAGAAACTTACACTCGTTCCCTCTCACTTCAATCGTATGTCAAACAGGGGTAGTAATTAATGGCCCGGGGAAGAAATTGAGAATCTCAAGGGGGGAGGTGGGCGAGGGGGCCGCGGAAAAGTACCGTCGGGGGACAGGCGCGGGAGCGCGCGCAGCCCCTAGCGTCTCGGACATCTGCGCGTGTCTAATGGGGACTGGCCAGCGGGTGTTCGGATAGAATCCTGGCGCCGCCACCGGTTCCTTTGTCGTGCTTTGTAAAAATATTCTTGTATTTGCAGTTGTAATTAATTCGGTGCCACTACAATATTAACAACGTAATTTGAAGAGAAATGCTAGTATTAATGTAATGCAATGCAATGTATAGAGACAAGAAGTTGTTGATGAACGGAAAGCTACAATGTGACTTAAAATATATCAAATAAAATAGATACTTTTGACAGAGAACCATAATAATAAAAATGAAATATAGACAGATGGCAGAGATATAGAAACAGATGGTCCACGGCCTTTTTAGCGGCACAGGGGCAAAGACCGAGTCCGACAGAGACAAGCATTCGGAAGTAAAAAATACACATAACTTACGTGGCTCGAAAGTGTTCGTTTTTTTACTGTCCCGTATACTATATGTACGTACGTATAGTATAGCGAAAGTTATGTAATACTGCGCGAAAAAACGGCGGATTTTCGGCAGAAAAACTCTTGTTACAGGGCCCTGGTAACGAAAAGGTGGATAAATCCAGTTTCTAAATTAAGAAACAAAAATTTCCTAACACGTGGTGTAACCAGAATCCCAATTTTGTGGATCCTTGATACCGAAAAAACAAATGAAAGCAAAACGTCTGTCCGTCCGTCAGTGTGTGAACAACGCTAGCGACTAAACCGTTCAGCCAATTTTCTCCAAAATTGATACTCCCCGAACGATCTAAATGATTTCGCGATCTCTTGAATTTGAAACCGATATTTCAATTTTGGAGAGTACTTTACATGAAGCCCCTGGACATTTTCAAAATTTTAAAAAAATGGCGTCAACAATTTTGACTAAATATTGTGGTTGGATAATCTGTCTTTTAAGAGAATGGCGTAGGTCTCATGTCAGTTTGAAAACTTTAATTTTTCGAAAATTGAAAAAATTCTGAATTGTTTCGGCATCTTCCTACAACTACAATTATGAAAATATAATTTTTGTTCTTAATGAAATGTGTTCATAAAAAACAGGTCTTCAAATAAGGTCATGTTCAATTTTTCAAAAACAACTATTTTTTTCGAAAAATTGTGTCAGGCTATTTTTTATTTTCTTTAAATTACTTTTTCTTAAAAACCGCACGTTTTTTAGTAAATTGGAACCTGAGATAGCATAAAGGAAGCTCAAGAGAATGGTGCGGGTTTCATGTTCGTTAAAATTCCTGATTTTGCAATATATTTAAAAATTTGAAAAATGTTCGGCGTCGTTCTACAACTATAATTGTGCAGTTACAATTGTTTTTCTTAATGAAATATGCTCATTAAAAACATATCTTCAAATAAGGCCATGTTGAATTTTTCGAATATATCAGTAGTTTTTCTATATTTTTTCTGACAAAGGTAATAGCCCGCTGCATATTTACTGCGCTTCAGTAAATTGGAATTTGCAATTTTTTATATTATTTCTTTATTCGTTTCTTACATTCGACCTTTTGTTATTCATTTTTAATAAATTATTTATTTTGAAATATTTGAAATAAAAAGTAAAAAAATTAATAGCTCTCAGAATAGCGACAATACAGGATCTGCAACAATGGAATTCCCTTTGTTCTCGCGAATTTCTGTGAATTACGTATCATTGTTGTGGCCTGATGGATCTCTTTGAAAAGGAGTTATAGTTGTCTAATTTATGTTGATATTTACATGAAAATATTTAGTTTTAACACCAAATGCGGTACCATTTGTAGTGAGTAGAGTATTTGTTGCATGGTTTTAGAATACTCTTCTCTAATCATGGCCCTATGGAATGCATTTCTATATTGTCCATGGTATCAGTCTTCTTTTTCTAATAAAGGTTTACAAAACTTTTGTATCCTATTTTTGTGCAGTTGTAGAATTCACATAGTTCTGACAACACTGCGATGGAAATAGTACGTTGTTCGCTTCGTGGTTGAATTGGACGTTTTCAAATAATAGCTAAGATGTCAGTAGCGCCTAAAGTGCAATATTTCAGTACTACGTAGCTTTTCCAATAATGTGGGAAAGTATGTGCTGTTGTAGCACCATTAGTTTGTTACTCTTTAAGGTCGCATCAACGTTTAGGTCATTAGCGACCACTACACTTTTTAACGTTATGGTATGAATCAGGAGGAAACGATATGGCAATGGCAGGATGCGAAAGGAAAAACACGTACAACCATGCCTCCAGGTGGGACTAGAATCCATGACCCTTCTGTCCGAGATCGGTACAGCACTACTCTCATAGCGATCTTTTCTACTGGTCTGGCCGAAAGTGTTGTAACCCAAAAAGTTCATAAAAGGTTGTTTTATTCACAGCTGCATATTACGAAGAGTTTACCGAGAGAAGTGCCGAGATATCAGAAGCTAAGAAGTAGTTCCAAATCACAAACGCCGGGCGACGAAACAGTTGCCCCGGCTCCGTCCCCGCATTCCGAAAAATTCCGATCATTCTGAAAAAAAAATGTTCTACGAGTTTTAACTGGTTCTAATGGTTCTGTTGTTTTTTTTCCTGAAACATTAGAACCCCTATAATGGCCTTTGGGCATGCAGAGATATTTCTCTGACAAAATTCAACAACGTGTATTTCAAAAATTTCTCACATCGAATTTTTTTATCATTCAAAAGGGAATAAAATACGAAAGGTAGAACGTGTTTGTAAAGCGTACATATATGCCATTATTACATTTTTCATGTGATTTCGTATCAATATATTTGTTATTAGAATTGAATTTGGTCTAAATAGTTCTACTAGATCCGAGATTTTATTTTCAGACTGTTTTATTAACTGTGTCCATGATATGAAAACTTAAGTCTTGTTTTAAGAGTGATATTAAGATATTAATAACGAACAAACAGTTTTTACCATCTACAGAAAACTTTTAATTTTAAATGATTAACTTATAATTGGAAATCTGAAATTAATTGTTCGAAAACTGTATTGCAGTGAGTGTCAAGTGATTTATTCTTTAAAAGGCTAAAATTTACGCCAGGTTTAGAGAAAAGTTTCTAGGTCGGAGAAAATTGCGTACAAAATAAAATAGCGACACAAAACTGTACTTTCTGTTCAAACTTTTTCAATGTAACTAAGTAGTGTAATTATTTCGGTTTATGCTGTATATCCAGGGGCGAGAGTTTGAACGGGGCGCGCTATGCAGCGCGCACCATAGCTTGCCACCCCGAGAAATAGTTCCGGGTCGCTGGCCGGCGGAAGGATACCGCAGCGACCTGGGGCAGGGGGAACGCGGAGACCGCTGCGTCAGTGAGACAGCGGAGAGCCCGAGCTAACGTAGCATTGTCCGACAGTGTTTAACGTTGTATTTTGTTCTTTGCCTTAGGACCGGCTTTGCCCCGGACGTCTGTTGGATTTGTGGTTGGGCTCCGCTAGGATTCCAGCGAATACTTGGTCGGCTCGCCCCTGGGCCCCACAGCCTATAGCAGCGTGTCTTAAGGGCACGCGTTCGATAGCGGCCGCGTTTCTGGTCGCTCGTCATATCGGCACCACTCGTGGAGGCCACGCAACAGTGTCCCCCGCTGCGCCGATAACGCTGGCGCCCCTGGTATTCGGGCGCGTTGGTAGCCTTACCGCGCCTCACGGGAGCGCACCGACGCCTCGTGGAAGCTGCCGGCGGCGGCACCGCACCGAACCGAAGGTTCCGACTTATGTAAACGGCCACGAGCCGTCGGGGTTACCAAACTGTATGTTCAAGTGTGTAATAAACTGTTGTTGCCTGTTTAGGACGCATTTTCCTTCAGATACACAACAGAAAATTGGCGACGAGGTACTTTAGAACTCCGTGTGCAGAGTAGTAATTGCAGACGTAATGGCTACCGGATCGTTTGAAAGTGTTGTGCAATTGTTACAGCAACAGTTCCTGGAGCAGCAGAAACAATTACAGGAACAAATCCGGCAGCAAAACGGAATAATCCAGCAGCTGATGGAGTTTAGACAGACACCACCACCAGCTTTTCAACAATTCGACCCAGCGAAAGAAGATTGGGAGAGTTATATGGAAAGGTTAGAACAACACTTCGAGTCTCACAAGGTAACAGCCGACGGACAGCGACGTGCTTTGTTTTTGTCCTGGGTAGGCCCCGAAATATATAATCTAATCAAGAAATTAGTCCCTGACGCGAACCCCGCTGACCTGACGTTTATTGATCTGAAAAAGAAGGTTGCTGAGTTCTTTGAGAGTAAAGTAAATATCACGGCAGCAAGGTTCAAATTTTTCAGAACGAATAAAAAGCCCGAGCAATCGTACATGCAATGGATTACGGAGCTGAGGAGTCTTACGAAGAATTGCAAATTTGTTTGCGAGAAGGAAGGTTGCGGGCATTCGTACGCGGATTCGATGATTAGAGACATGATCATCCAGCACGCGCCGGAGAGGCAAGTGAGGAGGGAAACGTTAAAATTACAGAATCCAAAACTGGACGAAGTTATCGCCATCGCGCTAAGCCATGAAATGACGCATTTCACGGACGTAGAGTTTGGCAGGTACGCGGAACTGGCGGAGATTAGATCTGAAAAGACGAGGCCACCTCCTGAGGAAGAAAAATCGAACAATAATATCAACCCAGAAAGCAGACTGAAATCATGCAGGGGATGTTACGTCTCACATTCAAGAACTGAATGCAGGTTTAAGAAGGCAGTTTGTTACAACTGTGGGAAAACCGGGCATGTAAAAGCAGTTTGTGGGAACAATGATAGTAAAGTGAAAGATAGAAAGAGAAGGAAGGACGATAATACGGTAAAGTGGATTGGGGAAAAAGTAAACAATTTGGAAGTCCTTAAGAAACGTATCATAATAAAGTTAGCAATCCAAGATGTAATGGTAGATTTCCTAGTCGACACGGGAGCAACGTCAACATTAATTAATGCGAAAACTTATGCCTTGCTAGGGAGCCCGAGGTTGGAAAATTGCACCACAACGCTCGTAGGATATGGCAATCAGGAAATTCCCGTGTTAGGGAAAACAGCTCTGCAAACAAGTTATAAGGGGGTAAGGAGATCGCTAACATTCTTAGTAGTGTCGAGTCAAGATGCAACGAACATTTTCGGAATGGACTCGTTTAGTAGTTATGGGTTCACACTACAGGATCAAGTAAACATTATCTCGGATACCATCCCCTTTCAAGATTTAGAGCAGGTGTGCAACAAGTTTAAAGATCTATTTGAAGGAAAATTAGGGTGCGCGCGGGACATGGAAGCTCATGTGACTTTGAAACAAGATGCAAGGCCAAGGTTTTTGAAGGCGAGACCAGTCCCATTCGCTATAAAAAGTAAGGTGAAAGAGGAACTAGATAGGCTGCAGAAACAAAAAGTGATCCAACCAATTAACAATAGTAGTTGGGCGACGCCAGTAGTAATAATTAAAAAACCGGACGGGAAACTGAGGCTGTGCGGTGATTTTAAGAATACCATCAACGCACAATCAATTATTGATACGTATCCAATCCCGAAGCCGGAGGAACTTTTTTCGAAGCTAGCTGGGGGAAAATTTTTCTCAAAAATTGATTTGTCAGAAGCATATTTACAGCTCCCGTTAGATGAAGTAACGAGGCAAATGATGGTGATTAATACACCGTTTGGATTATACCAATATCTGCGGCTACCATTTGGCGTAGCGTCGGCCCCAGCAATTTTTCAAAGATATCTGGAACAGTTGACGACCAAGATCCCCATGTGTGTGAATTACCTGGATGACATAATAGTTTCGGGTAAGACTAATGAGGAGCATTTGCAAAACTTGCAAACGCTTTTTTGCACTCTGCAACAAAATGGGTTAAAGTGCAAGTTAAACAAGTGCGAGTTTTTCAAGTCAGAAATTACATATTTAGGACATGTAATGAATTGGAAGGGAATTACACCTACGGATACACATCTGGAAGCAATAAAGTCGTTACCGGAACCGAAAGACTTGAAACAATTGCAATCTTTCATGGGCAAGATAAATTACTATGTGAAATTTATCAAGAATGCGGCTCATATCTCGGCACCACTGAATGAACTCCGAAAAAAAGGTCAGAAGTTTATCTGGACAGACAAATGTAGTGAAGCATACAGGAAGTTGAAAGAGCAGTTATTGAAGAAACCCTGCTTAGCCCACTTCCAGCCAGACAAACAATTGACTGTTGCAGCAGACGCCTCAGAATATGGCATCGGGGCAGTGCTGTCACACAAGAATGAGGATGGCACGGAGACACCGATCGCATACGCTTCTAAGACCTTGACCAAGGCGCAGAAAGTTTACCCGCAAGTTGAAAAAGAAGCCTTGTCCTTGGTGTACGCTGTAAACAAATTTCATCAGTACCTGTATGGAAGGAAGTTTCATCTCATAACGGACCATAAGCCATTACTAGCCATTTTCAACCCCGACAGTTCAATTCCACAGCGTACAGCGCAGAGGTTGCAGCGTTGGGCATTACTGTTGTCAAATTACAATTATGCTATTCATTTCAGAAGGACAAATCTGCACGCAAACGCGGATGCGCTGTCGAGGCTGCCGATCGGTCCGGATGAGGACTTCGACAGCCAGCAAGAGATGGTGTTCCAGTTCGACCAGGTGGCAGGTACGGCTGTTCAGCAGTTTCCCTTGGATGCCTGGAAGATTGCCAAGGAAACAAGGAGGGACAACATCCTGAGGAAGGTGAAGGAGTTCATTCAGGTAGGATGGCCAACGAGCAGAAAAAGCATCAAAGATAAGTGGTTGCTCCCTTATTTTGATAAAAAGGAGTCCCTATCAATTAATCAGGGCGTGATATTGCTGGCAACAGAAAACGAGGACTGTAGAGTGGTAATTCCGCAAAAGTTGAAGGCACAAGTATTGAAACTATTGCATAGAGGGCACTGGGGCATAGTGCGCATGAAGCAATTGGCGCGCCGTTATTGCTATTGGCTGAATATAGACAAGGACATTGCGGATATGGTCCACAATTGTCAGTTGTGCGCGCAGTACCAGGCCGCTCCCCCTAAAGAGTTTTCTCCATGGCCGAAAGTAACGGAGCCTTGGGACAGAATCCATGCGGATTTCGCGGGCCCTTTTCAGGGAAGCATGTGGATGATAGTCACAGACGCGTTCTCCCATTATCCTTACATCGCGAGAGTAAGTTCAACCACGGCCGAAGTAACGGTGCGGAAATTAATAGAGATTTTCGGAATAGAAGGCCTTCCGCGAACGATTGTGACGGATAATGGAACGCAGTTCACGTCTACTGTGTTTAAGACATTTTGTGAGAGAAATGGCATCATCCACCTGACGTCTGCTCCATTCCATCCACAAAGTAATGGGGAAGCAGAGAGGCTGGTTAGAACTTTTAAAGAAAAGTTAAGAAAGATTTTACTGGCCGAGTCCAGTAAAGACTGCGCATTAGAGTTGTTTCTTAGTACATATAGAACAACTCCAATTAATGGGAAAAGTCCTGCGGAGAGGTTGCACGGTAGGCAGCCTAGAACGCTGTTACAACTATTCAAACCGGAACAGTATAGAGCCTCTTACAAACACCAAACTAAGTTCGAGGTGAAGGAAAAAGTCTATGTAAGGGTTTTTGGTCAAAAGAAGACATGGGTTCCGGCAGTCATTGTTAAACAGAAAGGCGCGAGAATGTATATAGTGGAAACGGAGCGTGGGCGATGCACCAGGCACCAGAACCAAATAACAAGGAGATGGAACGCAACAGGTAGTGAAATGAACCACGGAACTTATGTTACAGGTCCACAAGACGGGCGGAGTGTGGAAAGCACGCCAGCACCAGTCACCAGGGAGCAGCCTGCCCCCATTGACTTGGAGCTGCCGCCGCTACCAGAGGTGGACGATATCACATCAGAAGGGCGACCGATGTCAATCTTAGACCAGTTGATATCGCCACGTCTCCATGAGGACGATATTCCAATGGCGGAAAACACCACGAACGGAAACCTGGACAGCAATCTGCCGGACATCGAAATGTTGCCCGCCGAGGCCGAGCTAGAAGAGGCCGAAATGTTGCCCCCGCCAGAAGACAAAAAGGAGCCGTCGCCACCCGTCTGGGAGTCGCGGCGTCTGGGAAAAATGAAAAAGAAACATAAGCGCGCAGCGCCATATGTTTCTTCTTAAGAGGGGAGGGATGCTGTATATCCAGGGGCGAGAGTTTGAACGGGGCGCGCTATGCAGCGCGCACCATAGCTTGCCACCCCGAGAAATAGTTCCGGGTCGCTGGCCGGCGGAAGGATACCGCAGCGACCTGGGGCAGGGGGAACGCGGAGACCGCTGCGTCAGTGAGACAGCGGAGAGCCCGAGCTAACGTAGCATTGTCCGACAGTGTTTAACGTTGTATTTTGTTCTTTGCCTTAGGACCGGCTTTGCCCCGGACGTCTGTTGGATTTGTGGTTGGGCTCCGCTAGGATTCCAGCGAATACTTGGTCGGCTCGCCCCTGGGCCCCACAGCCTATAGCAGCGTGTCTTAAGGGCACGCGTTCGATAGCGGCCGCGTTTCTGGTCGCTCGTCATATCGGCACCACTCGTGGAGGCCACGCAACAGTGTCCCCCGCTGCGCCGATAACGCTGGCGCCCCTGGTATTCGGGCGCGTTGGTAGCCTTACCGCGCCTCACGGGAGCGCACCGACGCCTCGTGGAAGCTGCCGGCGGCGGCACCGCACCGAACCGAAGGTTCCGACTTATGTAAACGGCCACGAGCCGTCGGGGTTACCAAACTGTATGTTCAAGTGTGTAATAAACTGTTGTTGCCTGTTTAGGACGCATTTTCCTTCAGATACACAACAGTTTACGATAACTTTTACTTCATGCATGTTATATGAAGTTATTCTAGAAATTAGCCGTGGTAATAAATCAGTTTCCTTATTGCCAGGCTAGTCTGTGAGCAAATATTAAAGATCAATACAAGTTATCAAGAGAGAAAGATAACGTCCCTTCAACAGATGATGTTAAGGAATTCATGTTGTATACATAAATAAACATCAATATTTTGACCGTATTGGTCAAAACACAAAGAATAGGCGCTCCACCACATTCAAAAGTAGCGCGCAGAGTGAGGAACCGCGGCGGAACGGATCGACAGAGTCGTGAACGAGCGCACGGGGTAGTGGGAACTGATCGGTCTGACCGCGCAAAAAGGACAGTTCGCGGTTGAGCAGCATGGCGTGAGGACGGTATGCAATGGTGGTTAGAGAACGATGCTTTGATGTACAAGAAATCCAGTGTAATCGGGACAACAGGTATTTAAGAAAGAAAAATTGTGATGGACTGTGCAATAAGCGAGTGTAAGGATTGTGGTGAACTTATTTAAGAGAGAATAATCACGAAATCTAATAAAAAAGGGGAGCAGTGCACGGACACGTGGGCGTGGTTAGAGTGCGATGCTTTGATGTGCAAGAAATCCAGTGTAATCGGGACAACAGGTATTTAAGAAAGAGAAATTGTGATGAACTGTGTAATAAGCGAGTGTAAGGATTGTGGTGAACTTATTTAAGAGAGAATAATTACGGAATTTAATAAAAAAGGGGAACAGTGCACGGACACGTGGGCGATGCGGGTTAATGATAGTTGGTGCGGCTGTGCTGATGTGTGATTATGCGATGGAGCTGCTGAGCTGATACGATTAAAGTCATCGTGTGAAGAAAGAAACCGTGGGAAGGCGACGCCGGTGGATTGGAAACGGGCTGCGGTGACACGTGGGCAGACGGAGCATCGCGGGCATCAAGGTTACTTCCCGGCCTCAGGCGGAACGGGCAGCAACGCGTCACGTAGAAATCGACGATCGTAACGATCAGATAAGTAATTCTAATTGTGAACAAATAGAAGGAAAATTAAATGAAACACCAGTTCAGGATGCTCACTGTGTAACGTTGAAAGTAATGATGTGCGTAGTAGCATATGAATGGCACGTAGTTTTTCCAAAGGGTTGGAAGTTGCATAAGCGGTAATGATAATGTAATGGTGGGAAGGTTAGAGATGTACAGAATGAACCATAGAATTATGATCAAAGCAATGATGCAAGCTATGTTGGTAATGTAATGATGTCTTATTGTTCTTTTGTTCTAATAAATTCTGTTTATATGATAGTAGGCCTTTGAATCCAGATACTGTAGATTAAAGTAACCCCCTTAAAGAACTCCTGTACCCATACATAAAAATTTTATGATATGTGTAACCGTGAGCCAGCAAAGGTAAGTACGGTCACATATTATTGGCGCCCGAAATTCAGGGACAGGGAAAGATTGATAATTTGTAATGAGATTTGAACAAAATTCAATCCCCATAAGTGCATACTTTAATCAGCAGGTATCTGAATTAGTCGCATGACTGGAAAAGGCAGAAGACAGTGTAAATTTCTTGATAATGTCAGCATTCCAGTTTTAAATATTTCAAAGAGAGTTTAAGTGCATTAAATATATCAATATTCTCTAACATATTGCAGTGGAATCAGTGAAGTGTTGTTTGAAATAATTTAGTTGAAAATCAAAAGAAATGTTGTATGAGCATTAGTTACAATTCAGAAAATATTTTGATAAGTGTTAAGTGCCAGTTTCTGTATCAAGGTGTTGTTTGAAATAATTCATTTACAATTTAGAAGAGAATTTGACGAATGCTTAGTTTAATTTCATTTGCCAAAGGTGTTGTGTGAAATAATTCATTTACAATTTAGAAGAAATTTTGATGAGTATTAAGTGCCAATTTCATATGCCAAGGTGTTGTGTAAATTAATTCCTTTGCAATCCAGAAATATCTTGATAAGTATTAAGTGCCAATTTCTGTGTCAAGGTGTTGTTTGAAATAATTCATTTACAATTTAGAAAACATTTTGATGACTATTGAGTTTAAATAACAAATAGATGGGAATTTTAATTAATGTGTTTTAAGGTAGTGCAGATATTGGAATGTAGTTTTCTTTTTAAGATTGTTACAACGTGGCCAGTAAAAAGGCGCTGAATTCAGTGTAAATACCAGGGTAATTATTGTAAGGCATTCCTATGTGTATATCATCATACAATACAAGGATAATTTTTATGAAACAAGATCATAATGTGTATGTGGCAATGAATAATATGTTAGGGCATAATTATTGGAAAGTGGTATTACAGTGAGTGTGTACATGAGTGTAATTATCAGGGTATAATTTTGTTGAAGAGTCCTTACAGTGTGTATTTAAATAAACACAGTGTGTTAGGGTATGATTTCTGAAGTATTATTACAGTAGGTGTATTCATTGAGTTCAATGAGCAATACATTAGGAACAAAATCCTTCATGTTAGAATATAAATTTGGGTTTTAGGTGCTGCCCAGTGCATTTTGAAGCACTGATTGGACGTGTGTGTAAATGAATATTATGAAGTTATGAGCTATTTTGGAGACATAGTAGCATTAATTATTTGATGAACATTACAATTCAAGTAGTTGCAACTGAATAAGATTTATCGAGATTTTTTTATTTAGGTGGATGAAAAAAAAAATAAGTTGCATTCAGTAATGTGCAGGAAGACTATCTGAGACTGATTCAATGATAATCTAATGAATATTTTGAATTCAGTTGAATTATGTCAATGTGAATTTTGTTACAGATGTCAGTGTAATTACATTTAATTATTTTGTGTGTATTTCTAGGTGTTTTGAGCTTGAGTGCATTTTGTTTGTGAATTGTTCCCAGGTGGATGACGGAGGTCAATAATTTGTTTGATGTGTGTTTTTTTTTCTTGTATGTGTTTTTGATGAGTTATGTATAGGATCGTAATATATGCGGCATCACTCACATCTAATTCAAAGCAATTCAGATTGTGTTAGGGTCATTTTGAGAGTAATTAGGATGCCGTTGGTGTGAAGTGAAGTAATTTGTAGTATTCGGTGTATGCCTCTGTGAGCATTCTGAAGTTGGGCAATAGATTTTGGGTGGAATCAAGCGTGTAGGAGGGCGATTAGTCAGAAATAGGTGTAGTAGGGTGCAATTTGGGGGCATAATGGAAAAGCAAACGGGCACAATGATGGGAGAGGAAGAGAAGCGCGAGGACAGAGATCATTATGATGAGGATGATGGAGGTAAATGGGATGAGTCGTTACTAGAAGATTCGGATAGAGCCAGAATGGAGTTATCGGGGGCGAGTGCGTCGACACCAAATCTGGGAATGGTGAAGAGAAACGGAACAGAGGACTTACTGAGCATGCTTCATCAAATCATGGCAGGACAAGAGAAGTTCGAAGAACGGGCACATAGAAGAATGGTTGAGGAACTAGAGAGACAGGAAGAAAGGGCACAAAGAAGAATGGTTGAGGAGCTAGAGAAGCAGGACGAACGGGCACAAAGAAGAATGGTCGAGGAGCAAAGGAATCAAGAAGAACGAGAGAAGAGAATAACTGAGGAGCTAGAGAAGCAGGAAGAACGGGCCCAAAGGAGAATGGTTGAGGAGCAAAAGAAAATCATTGATGAACTGAAGGAACATAAACAAGAGCAAGTGAGACAAATACAAGAACAATACCAGGTTATAATGGAGAAGTTCGAGTCATGGGAACAAAGAATAGACGGGCGAGTTCAAGAGATATGCAGTGAACTTAGTCGAAACATTACCACAAAGATGGAAGGACGGATTGAGGCACAGGATAAAGCCATCGAGTCACTGCATGTGCAAGTGAAGGGAGTATCACAAGGGATGGAACGGAAGATAGAAAACTGCAAGAGGGAGTTGGCAGACACGAAGGTAGAATTGAAGGAGTCGGTGGCAGCCTGTAGAAAGGAAGTACAGAAGGACGTTCGGAAATGTGAGGACGACATCGCGGAATTGCAAATAGAAGTTCAAGAATTAAAAGAGGTTAAGACGGCGCCAAATGTGGGAGGGGGCCCAGTTAATATAGCAATACCATCCTCATTAAAATTTTCGGGCGATGTAAAGGAGAATCCATACTCGTTCATGAGAGCTGTGGAGCGATACCTAGCGGTTAGTTGTCTCCCTGAGAAGAGTAAGACGCAGGTAATATACCAGATGCTGCAGGATAACGCGAGGACCTGGGCAGACACCATCACACCATTTCCGAATACTGTAACGGAGTTTAAGCAGATGTTTTTTCGAAGATATTGGAGCGAGGATATCCAGCTAAATTTTAAGATGGGTCTCATGAACAGTATGTACAAGCCATCAGGTGGGGGCGGAATGAGAGATTACGCGGCTAGGCGCATCATGGATTTCCGATCGGTATCGCCACCCATGAGCGATCAAGAAATCATGTGCATCCTAATCAGACAATTTCCAACAACTACCCAGAATTTGCTTAGGAGCGCGTGTCATACAGATTTAGAGAAGTTTCAAGACGCATTAGGGAGCTTCGATCTGACGTTTGCTAATGCACCGAAAAACAGAAATGAAGTGAATGTAAATGCAATGATGGTGAGGGGCGCTCAAGAGCAAGAGAGGGGAGGAAAGCAAAGCGCTAGAGTTTGGGGTGATCAGAGGGGTGGAGAAAACCAAAGAGGATATGATAGGCAGCAGGAGAGCGAAAGTCGAAGGAACGGCGAGCGGTCGAGACAACCTAATGGAGGAAACGGAGGAGAAGGTTCACGTGGTAACGAAATGAGACCAAATACCAGCGGGACGGGTTACAACCCAAATTTAAACGGATGGGGTTCGTGTTGACGGGAGGCCCCAACACGAACAATCGCAGAGTAAGCAACGAGGTTTCCATCAAGTCATTTCAAGTAATCGACTACGAAGATGAACACCGGATTAAGAAGAAAAATTGTCAAAGGGTTTGTCGGGAGTGTCCAACCGCAATGAAGTCGTGTCTAAATGAGGAAGCAGACGAGGGTGAAGATAGAGAAAGATCTGAAACTAACTGGAAAGATTCTGTGGAAGATGGGTATGATGCGGAGAAGCAGGAGTTGGGCTCTACAGCTGTTATATTCGTGAATTCTGAACTGGTGGATGAGGATGAAGGAGAAATTGAAGGTGAAGAGAATGAAGACGAAGGAGGGATTAATGATGGGGGAGGAAATGAAGACGGAGGAGAAACGAAAGAGGAAGAGAATGAGGATGAAGGAGAAATTGAAGGTGAAGGGAATGAAGATGGAGGTGGGGATGAAGACGGTGATGAAGTTAAACATGAAGGAGAGGTTCAGGATGAAACGATTCACGGCGATGGAGCAGTCAAGAATGAAGAATACAGAAAGAAGGAAGGTACGACATCGACGGTTGTGACAGGACATACGAACGTGACGACAGTATCAATAGGTCAAATACTTGAAGGCATGAATGAGTATTCCTATTTTTCCATGGGTACTATGGTGCAGCGTTCGGCAGTCAGATACTTCCTAGAGGAAAGAGAAATCCAGGTCGCGGGTCCAGCGTTGCAGAAGGCGGTGGGAGTGTCGACGGTGATAATGAAAAATCAGGCTTGGATGGGATGGAAAGGTGGGACACATGTCGCACAATTGGAAGGAGTGCGAGCATGTACAATTGATTTGGTGCTGGCGACAGATGGTCGAGGAAGAGATCTAAATTGTGGATTAGAAGATTATTTTTCACTGTGTAAAAAAAATCTTGATAACGTGGGGGGTTATTTGACCGTATTGGTCAAAACACAAAGAATAGGCGCTCCACCACATTCAAAAGTAGCGCGCAGAGTGAGGAACCGCGGCGGAACGGATCGACAGAGTCGTGAACGAGCGCACGGGGTAGTGGGAACTGATCGGTCTGACCGCGCAAAAAGGACAGTTCGCGGTTGAGCAGCATGGCGTGAGGACGGTATGCAATGGTGGTTAGAGAACGATGCTTTGATGTACAAGAAATCCAGTGTAATCGGGACAACAGGTATTTAAGAAAGAAAAATTGTGATGGACTGTGCAATAAGCGAGTGTAAGGATTGTGGTGAACTTATTTAAGAGAGAATAATCACGAAATCTAATAAAAAAGGGGAGCAGTGCACGGACACGTGGGCGTGGTTAGAGTGCGATGCTTTGATGTGCAAGAAATCCAGTGTAATCGGGACAACAGGTATTTAAGAAAGAGAAATTGTGATGAACTGTGTAATAAGCGAGTGTAAGGATTGTGGTGAACTTATTTAAGAGAGAATAATTACGGAATTTAATAAAAAAGGGGAACAGTGCACGGACACGTGGGCGATGCGGGTTAATGATAGTTGGTGCGGCTGTGCTGATGTGTGATTATGCGATGGAGCTGCTGAGCTGATACGATTAAAGTCATCGTGTGAAGAAAGAAACCGTGGGAAGGCGACGCCGGTGGATTGGAAACGGGCTGCGGTGACACGTGGGCAGACGGAGCATCGCGGGCATCAAGGTTACTTCCCGGCCTCAGGCGGAACGGGCAGCAACGCGTCACGTAGAAATCGACGATCGTAACGATCAGATAAGTAATTCTAATTGTGAACAAATAGAAGGAAAATTAAATGAAACACCAGTTCAGGATGCTCACTGTGTAACGTTGAAAGTAATGATGTGCGTAGTAGCATATGAATGGCACGTAGTTTTTCCAAAGGGTTGGAAGTTGCATAAGCGGTAATGATAATGTAATGGTGGGAAGGTTAGAGATGTACAGAATGAACCATAGAATTATGATCAAAGCAATGATGCAAGCTATGTTGGTAATGTAATGATGTCTTATTGTTCTTTTGTTCTAATAAATTCTGTTTATATGATAGTAGGCCTTTGAATCCAGATACTGTAGATTAAAGTAACCCCCTTAAAGAACTCCTGTACCCATACATAAAAATTTTATGATATGTGTAACCGTGAGCCAGCAAAGGTAAGTACGGTCACAATATATTTGTTTTAAATTAAGAAAAACATCAAAACCACACAGATATTGAGTGTATTAATATAAATAATAAATTTACTAATTAATTAATTAATTTAGTCAAGGAACAGGGAAAACTAACAAAGATTTGAATTTCCTCTCGTCATAACGCCGAGGAATGGAAACCGTAACAAAAGATACTTTGAATTCAAATTTAAATGTCAAATTATTCTAATTAATAAATAATTAATTTATACCAAAATATATACATGGTTTCTTTAGTTTTTTCTCTATTCTCCTAAGATTACATTTCCTTTAAGACCGTATATATTTCGTAATAATTGTTCAAGATTTTAAAGATTTAAAAAAATTAATTGTCTTTAAAAATCAAATATAGCAATCTTTTACGACCAGAAGCAGATAGTGACAGAGGCTTGACTCTTAGTTAAAATGGATGGTTGTGGGTAATGGAATGGTTTGCTTTTCTACTCCCGCAATAACCACAAAATAAAAGTATCCCGAACTTACACGATTTTTAACCCACAACATTTTTTCATTGCAGAGCGGTTATAGCATTTTTTTATAGTTTGTGTGTGGTTTCGTAGGGGTTTGTGTCTAAGCTACGTCACGGTCAACAAAGAATATAGACAAGCGACTTTGAATGTTTTTAGGATCGACTGATACAGACATGAGTGAAATATATTGTTTATTATTAATTGTTTTTTGACATTTTATGACGTTTTGATTTTCCAATTAGGAATCTTCTTGAAATAATGTTGCTCATAGACGGCGCATCAACACATAAATTCTGTTAATTCGGATCTAATGAATATAATTTTTACGTCACTTAGAGTATTTACGTCAATCCGTCATATTCCAGAAATTTGAATCATTGCATCAAGACGACAATCATCATCAATACCATTAAATTATTCGGAATAAAAAGTTGTGTTAATCATGAACATCTATTTTGACTCATCAAAAGAGACCGGTTTAAAAAAATTCAACTGAACTAACCACAAGTATACATGTGTAAATGTGTATCTGTGTAGCATCGCATGTGAAGAACGATCTGAGAAGCACAAGTTCGACGGAACCTCGACAACGGTAACAAAAACCTTTTTGTCTGCGTAGCCGCGATACCGAGTTAGACGTCGTCTTTGACTGTCATCCCTCCACAAGAAAACCCACTGCCAGTAGCACACGTGGATCGAAGAACTGCTTGGACAAAAACGCTGGTTCATCCTTTGCCCTTGCACGCCCAGTCTTTGAAGAAAAAGCGCTTGTGGTCAGCGCTCAAAGTCCTCTGCCCTGGTCATTCGCAATTGCCGTGAATGTAGACTTGTATAATTAATAAGGACCGTATGAAAAGGGGGCATATTGGACTTAAAATTTTGAAATGTTCCTGCATTCATGAGCGATAAAGTCACAGAAAGCCAATTAAACACGAATGGCCATTAAATATCTGTTAAAATGGAATTCTCCGAAATTTGCATACACTTTTGAAAGTTGTTTAGCTATGCGTACGCTTCAATATGTTTTTATACCTGGTTTATAGGTTTACAAATAATTTATAGGAGCAAAATTATTGTGAATAAAGAGGAAGCGTAAGTAGTATAAATAGTATGAAATTAATGAACTGCTTTATGTTTGAAGTTATTATTTCGTTTAAATTAAAAACAATTTGATAACCAATGAAATAGAAATAAAATATCTTCAGGGAATTCCATTATGTTTAGTTATTAATTCATTATATTTTGAGCTTTTGTTTAAGACTATTCATTTTTGTCAAAACAAATAGCCACCTACTTTAATCGTGATTGCGCTCCTAGCCCTTTGCACTCGTAGGGAATGTGTGATATGCCACCCACGAATGTACTCTGCGGTCGGAGGTATCTTGCGAGATCCTACAACTCGTAACGCATGTCTAATATAACAATAGAAAATGGTGGCACAGCTCGAAGCCCATACTCGGCATTCCCCCGTTCCAGCTCGTTCTCACATTATTATGTCAACATTGTTTAAAAATAGAATGGTAGTCCCGATCGATTCAACAACGAACACTTTATTTTACATACCACGAAAATATGTGGGCATCTGTGACATGCCCTACGAGTTAATTACGAATTTTACATACTGATACGAACTAGTAGCCACAATTCTCGTGGCATCTCTGACATGCCTAAGAGCTTGAGGACGAGTATTATGCTCGTTGCTTACGAGTGCAAAGGGCTAGACAGAAACGCTACACGAAGAAAGTTGAAGAAGCATGATTTCGGCCAGTTCGCACAGCACCTCAACAACTCCGCAACATTTCCACGTTCCTACCCTTCGGATTCCCAATGGACTTTCACCCCTCCGAAAAGTTTGCCCGGCTGGCACTTTCGTGCAATTTCCATATATTCACTCAGACCACGAGACATGTTACAGTTCATCCTACGAAAAGTTTTTTCATGGGCTGCCCTTGCAGAGTCTACTTGACTTTCGGGCGAGTGAATAGCAGCCCTGTTGCTTTCGACTTGCCAAAGGAAATCGTTTCTGAATCATTCCAGTGATGACGTTCAAAGATCTCCCATTTATCCACTATTAAACCAATTCGAAGTAATTATTTAAAATGGAGATGCTTATTTGGGTTTTAATAAAAGCCACGAGGGCATTAAAATTAAATCTTCCTATAAGACAAAAGCATCAGTAATCATCTTAAAGCACAAGTGGTTTAATTACAAGATAGCTGTAGATAGGAAACAATTAACAGTGCTATCAGGAAAAGTGACCGTCTGAAAGTCAGCGCCAAGATCCTGGAGAGAACAACGCCCATCTCTTGTAGGCAGGAACACATCACATTTTCGAATTTATGACACTTTAAGAAGTTTTAACCATGCAAAGTGAAAACTAGCGCAGAGGTGTAATTGATGGATGTTAGTTTGCTAGTTGTCAACGCGACGATACTGCAGTTTGAAATTCTTAGAATTCTTCTCATTGTTGATTGGTCGATATGGATGGAGCTATAAGGAAGCTTTATTTATTTATCCTTAATGTTACAATCTCTCTACGTTCAATAAAACGGCCCATTTAACTGTATTAAAGTTGACAAAAATATAGTATAGATACAATAGAAGAATGTGGAAAACAAGTTACAGTTTTTATGATGGGCATTACGTAAAGGCACCGCAGTTACGTATAGTTTGAATATATTTCACATACCACGCACTGTGGGACGACTCTCAAGTCTTGAATTACTTATATTACATACTCGCTAGAAAGTATTCGTAATGCACAGTGCACAACAATAATATTGTGTTGTTTCATTGTGTATCGTGCTTATTAATGGAAATGAAACATGGGCGTGTGATGTAGTTGATATTCTTATGAAAGGAAATACATTTACGGATGGTAATATATTTACCTTAGAACTAACAGCGGCTCACTCGTGAATTAATACCCATCATTACATCAACGTTTCATAATATACTATTGTCAATCGTCTCCTATATTATTTCAGTAGCATACCTTTCATTTGCGGTTCTCACACCCAACCAATATTTATAAATGAAGTCTCTAAAGAAAGATATTTTCACGAAGACGTGACAAATTACACTTTGACTTAAAAAATATGAAGGATTTGTTTAAAAAAGCATCTAAATATTCATGAAAAAAGCAACCCGCAACGCGCGTCAGGATTTCTGAATCTATATTGTTAAATAACTCCTAAAAGAAGCGTTCTAGGGCCTTCAAAAATAAAAGTTTGAGGCCGAAGGTATCAAAGATACGTTCCTCACACTGTAATCTACAGGATGAGACCTTCTTGACCATTCCATTACATTTTTGCTGGTTCGAATCGTTTCGATTCTACCCCACCTGTTCAGAGTCTGTAGTATATGCAACTGTACGCGAAATTACTAATTACTGGGTGTTCTATTTGATTGAATTACACGGGTGTACCTCTTTGCTGGATAATAAAGTTAAATAAGAATTGTTTGCATTGACAAGGGTGTATTATATTGTTAACAATTACAAGGTGACATACAGAAGAAGTGACAGAGAATAAGAGAGACTCGAAGAAAAATATATATTACAGGATTAATATGGCAAATAAAGTGGAAAAATAGAAAAATAAGGAAGAGGGTGGGGTATACTGTAGCATGCGAGAGTTCTCGCACGGGTACGCTAGTCCAATCATATTACTGTTTTGCAATTCCACGTCCTTCCTTTATCTCCACTGTCGTCCATTCTTTTGACTGTGCGCTTTCCGCTCTTCCACGCTGCATCCGCAGCAGAACCAAAAACCAATTCAAGCGCGTCGTCATTCACCGCGGCGGGACGGGGTTCCCTTCACAGGCGGCAATTAGCCGAAAGCCACCGAGACGGGGAGGCGCCGCCGCGCTGCCACAGCCGCAGAGACACCCTGCTCCCTCGGCGCCTCCCTGCTGCGCTAGACTCCGTTTAGGGTTGCCAGATGTTCACGATTTGAGTCGACAGTTCACTATTTGTATTTATGATTCACTAATTGAAAATAGTGAACATGTAAAAAGATCTTATCCAATTACGGAGAAATAAACAACTTACTGAATGAACGAACAAGTGCCAGTAAAACTTTTAGTGAGAGCGTAGTCTTCCGCGGCAGGAGTTAGTACTTACAAGGCTATCCGGGAGATGCCGCGTCCAAGGCTGAAATGCCATGGACGCGGCATCTCCCGGATAGCCATGTTAGTGAAAACTTTTAGTGTTTATTATGGCCGGCTTTTTATCCCGAATAGAGCTGACTTTACTCTGGTGCCAATCCTGGCTAATGCGCAGGTCATTCAGCTGTCATATTTGTAATACGTATGACTTTGTTCAAGTACACAGCACTGCGAACATAAGCTAAAAGTGTGTTTCATAAAGCCTTTCATGCATCTGCATTACTTTAAAGAACTCCTGATGAGTGCAGCTCTAATGCATACAGAAAATTCTTTTTGAAGATTTGAACTACTATATGCCTATAAAAAATTATTCCATTTTAAGCAAAAGCAAAGCTCAACTTAACACTTGGATGTGTTTTAAATAATAAAGGGAGTGTTTCATTATTACTTAACAATCCTCTCCTCTCACTCCCCCTCTATTTTCTCATAACATTTCTGGCAACCCTACTCCTATAAAATATCTCGAATAGATACTAAATTAACCAGGAAAACCACATAAAACCAACAGCAAATAACACACATAAAAATATTAACATTTTATCCATTCGTAAATGGAAAATCTAAATTATTAATGGGCTCAGCATTAATAAAATTTAAATATATGATTCACCTTCACTGACCCACGCCTGTCCAATATGGGGATATTCCGCTAAAAGCAACCTTCAGAAACTGGAAGTACCGCAAAACAAATTCTCAAGAGAAGTTTTACAAACTCCATGGTATATCAGAAATGATCAAATTTTGAAAGAATTTTCTATAGAACCTCTAAAACTTGCATTATTAAACTTTCTTCAAACTTCTGCACCTCTCGTCATCCTGGTCACCCACACGTTTGCACAATCTAGATAAATCAGTAAATCTTTTCCCAGGAATGAAATTAAGATTTTCTAAAGAGCTACTACGTCCTCCTTAATTAGGTTTAAAACAGCTTCATACATTCCTAAATTCAAATGTATTTATAATTCAAAAATTTTGTGTATTTTTCTGAAGGACTCTTCCTGAATAACGTTAGTAATTAGTTTCAAGTATTGTACATATATGATGAAATGTGTATATTATGTATATTATGTAAAACCCTTGAAACATATTACTTTGTCAAACAAGGATAGTTTGTTTTTTTTACACAAAGTGCCCCGCTACCTTCCCCTCCGCCCACGCCTCTGGCGCCTGCCGGCTCTTCCCGCGTCCACCTTCGCCGCCGTCCTGATTCGTTCCGGGCGCGTCCATGGCTAATGCCAGTCCCGTAAGTGTGGTGCATGTTTCTAATCGTGGAGAGGTGGCAGTAATCATTCCCCACTGGCTGGCGAGATCTGGCACCCACCTAAGTCGACTTGCAGGGATTTTCCCCAACCAGGCATCTCCCACCAGCGGGGCACCGCCCCAGCCGGGACAAGCTGTAAGCTCCCGACTGGTTTCCTGACATGTGTGGTAAGTGCATATAAAAGTAAGTCTGTTAGTAAGGGGTAAGGAGAGGCAAAGGAAGAAGGAAAAATCCCGCCTAGTCCTTGGCCCGTTTGTTAGAGTACTGCTCCGGCATTCACCTGGTGTTGATCGGAGATACCACGGAAACCCACTGATCAAAGCAGCCAGCCTGTCGCTAAAATTCTTCTGCAGGCAGCGGCAGAATTCGACCCAGCGACCAGCTAGTGTCGAAAATCCTGCCATCACCGGGTTTCGAACCATAGGACCTCCCTGCAGTGACAGTCCCAGCAGTGATGTCCACCCTGAGGTGACCTTGAACACGTCAGCCGCTGTGATTTTATTTCTTACGCCCTGACTCAACTTCTGACTCTAACCGACTAGGGTAGCTCAGTAACATCTGCTGCGGCTACAATGTCGGTGACCGTGAAGGTCTCATGTTTGACTTTTTGACACTATCTATAGAGCTGGGTAGATTTCAGCCAGGTAAGTATAGAGCACACCGAATTTTCAGTAGTTAAAATGAAAATTGGCGACGTAAAAAGGATTCCGGCGACATGCCCTGTACCTCGGCTTCATCCTCAAAGAAATCTGAGGGCGAAGGGAATCCGGGAATCAAGTAAAAGTAAATAGTGGCCACTGATATGGTATCATGTCTACTCTCATGACTTTAATTTCATTTCTTCTAACGGGACGGCAGGTATTAAGTGTTATAACGTTTAATTCTTAAACTCAATAGAGCCTCTCTTACTTTATCTTCCTGCAAGAAACTCCGGTACGGTGCAATATCGACGTCGGAAGTCAGTGTTATCGACTTGCCGCGCAACATGCGAGTGTTGTGTTTGGAATCTGAGGCCAGCGCTCATTCAGCACTCACAAGCTGATTTATGTTTTAATTGAGGGTCGTGAAAGAAAAATGAGATTTTGTGCTCCACAGACCTTAGGGATGTAAAGCGCAGCTTAGCATATAGTAATCGAAAGAAATATCGACCTGCGCATGCACATTTGAGATACGTATGCACAGAATATCAAAAGTAATTTAGAGTGGTCGAGATATCTGTGGATTGTTTTATGTCATGTTCTGCTTAAAGCCTCAATAAAATATTACATGCCACCCAATTACGTATTTAGTCTTCACAAGAAAATGATGGTTCATTTCCGGTATACTGGGACTACCAAAAGTGAAAATATTTAAATGATAATTTTTACGAAGAGAGGGAGACATAAATATTTGAATGCATTTAAAAAGAGTAAATAATTCTAAAAAGCAAAAACTTGGCTTTATAAAACATTTTCATTTTTCATTATTTATGCTTATATACTAAAAACTTTTCATGAACATCGGATAGTAGGCACTTTCCTAAATATCCAATGTATATAGTGATAATATATCATTTTTGTGAGAATAAGATTTCCTTGCCGTCTAACATACCTCTATTAAACGAAATCAACGGTGGTTGCATAATACAGGATTCACCATATTATGAATATTCTTCTTCTTCTTCTTATTATTATTATTATTATTGCTATTATTATTAATACTAACATTATCGTCTCCTACATTGTTTCAATAGTACAGATACCTTTTCAGGCTCTCACACGCAACCAACCAATCTTTATAAATGAGATCTCTAAAGAAAGATTATTTCACGGAGACGTCAGGAATTGCACATGGACTTTAAAATTGCAAATGATTTGTTTAAAAATCGCATCTAAATATTCATGTGAAATGCAATATGCAACACTCGTTCAGAATTTTTTAAAAAATCTATATCGTTAAATAACTCCTGAATAAAGCGTTCTAGGGCCTTCAAAACTATAACCTTAAGGCCGCAGGCCTCCAAGAAACGTTCTTTACCCCGTAATCTACAGGATGAGATATTTATGGATATTCTATTACATTTTTGCCGGTTCGGAGTTTTTCAATAGATACTATATTTTAGCCCTTGAGAATGGTGGCCATCATTGTGACGTCACGCTTGCAATGCTTAGATTCCTCCATCTTATATTACACTTTTTGAGTACAGTGTGGTTGGCCTCAGCGAGGTTTATTTGCATTATTATCAATTCAACATTCGCTGTCGCAGCAACAACTAGAAGTACTATTAATAGTTGCTTCATACCGGTGAAGATTGTTTCGTAAGCGTGTAGTGCAACAATTCATTTAATGTTTTGTTGTGGTCTACAAGTGTTGTGTACCTAATTGTGGAGGGAACTACGATGGAAGCGGACCATATGTTCCCATATTTCAGTTTATTTATTTATTTGTCAAAAAACAGTAAAAACTGTATATGACGTAGATATAGATTTATCTGCGCACATTTTCTTGAGGCCCAGAATTTAAAAAAACGTACGAAAATAGAAAACGACAAAATGAATTTAGAAAATAATTATTTTAGAAAAATAAAAATATTTGAAAAATGTTTGTTCCCGAGTTATAGAAAATTAATTTCAATGGTAAATGAACTACAAGCAAAAGGAATGCTCAACAAAACGTGCGCACAGTGAAGCTACATTTACGCCCAGAAGCAAAACAAGGGGCCATCTCAGCATTTGCTCAATGGATCAGGGAAACTGGACAAAAAAGATCACGATTCACGATAGTCTTAGGAAAAATTGGATCTCTAGCTTCAACGGCAGGATTTCGTTCCCACGCAACGCAGGGATGTAAGTACTGAAATTCTTGTTTCTGAGAGACGTTTGTTACATAACCTACATTACTCATGCACTTGGTGTGGTACCATACCATATATACCTACTAAACACTAAACGTTCATATTATTCTTATTCAAATCTATGTCTGTTTTTATCACTCACCTCTCAAATTTCAAACTCTGCTAATTTAAGTCAACACACATTTATGGATAAATAACAAAGTTAATAATATTGCAAAGAGTATGGTTGTACTATTCCAATCTTGTATTTCGCAACTTTACGTGTCGTTTTCAACAGCAAAAACCTTTTCTAATTCTTTTTTTGTGAGTATTAAGGAACGAGAAAAGCTAACTGTCAAGGACGACTGAATAATTATTTAAAATATTTTAAGGACATGTGAATTGTTTCAAGAACATCTCTCTATAATACTGCAGAAACCTTTATTGAAAACTTGTTTCAAGAACATCTCTCTATAATACTGCAGAAACCTTTATTAAAAACTTGTTTCTAACATATTTTGTAAGTACATTAGAAGTTACATTTATGCATTTTTTAAACATATAAACACGTTTCGTTAACAACTTTCCTTCTTAATAAGGAAATAGAAGGATAAGGAAAAGGTGGAGTGTCATATGCGAGAGTTCTCGCGCGGGGTAGTTCTCACGCTGGTTATTATTATTCGAACAATTATTAATAGGAAGGGGAATATACTTCTCTTGATAATTGTTCGTAATAGTAATCCGAATTTCATTGAGCGCCAGGTCAATTCTCTTGCGCGTATCACTTGGTGAGAATCAAGGGAGTTGCCTTGAATGCTCCTCCCCTAATGGACCGAGGATCGATCAGCATGCTCTGGAAGGACAATGCCGTGCTCCCACATGGCGCACTGCCCATGGAATTGTGCGCTTACACTGAATACCACTTAACGTCTTGTCGATGTAGAATGGAAGAAACTCCCTCGCGTAGGTGGCGATGATCTGAATGAATCTTGTTTCAGGAAGTCAAATGTACCGGAATACTACCCTTGGAATACGATGCAATGTGCATACAATAGGTATTCCGATAAACTATGATATGCACATGAAAAATCGAGAATTGCATCAGCCAGGAAAGAAAAAACGACGAAAAGCAAAGAATATTAAATGTGTTGATCTGAATATGTCGATCAAGTTTTGAAATATAGACGTGTTATGTGGTCCTAGATCAAAATTGGACATCTAGCAATTCTAACAAATGCCAGGGTGACTAGTTTACTGATGATGTTATCCAATGAAAAGTTACTAATTTTTGTTAGACACTCAAAATCATTATTGATCTTATCATTCCTTTTATTGTTGGTTTTATTTTGCATAAATTATATACCTATATAATATTGCGAAGACTTATTGCATGTTACTGGCCACGAACGTTTAATTCATTCTAGTTATTATACATAATTCTGTTATATGTGTAATTAATAAATTACGTTTCTCGAGAAACTTCTTATCAGTATTTCCTCTCATCAACAAAAATTGTAATCAAATTCCCATATCATACTCCTGAATTACAATTGGAATACGAATATTCTTGTATGTCAAGAGGTGAAACTTGTGCATACGCAGTAAACATAAGAATTAGACTGTGGAACAGGCGGGACACTAAATTTAATTGCACAAAAAAGTTCAAAATACATTTAACTAAATATTTAAGTTAATGATTTTAATATTATGTTAGTTAATATATTTAATAATTAATTTATTCTGTAAAAAATGTGATAATCATAATTAAGTGCTATAGAATAATCATTGCTCATTTTCATCACCATTGCAATTAGAAAGAGGCGACGAATCGTAGAAAGGGAATTGCTACATTTAACAAAATGTTATTAGAAAAAGCGTTATTAGTTGTAAACTAGATTTTAACATGTCTCTTGCCCCCCCCCCCCGTGAACAGTTTTATATTTGAGATCCGAACAATTCCTAGCCATATCACTAATTTCCGATGCGCTCAATATTGAAAGAACACTACGCATCTTCTGGCCATGTGAGATGATATTCATTTTTTTTGTTAGATGCAAGGAAAGTCGAAAAAAACAATAAAACAGTTCCGATTTTGATAAATAAATATAAATATTTTATGGTGCCATGGTGGTATATATATGAAACATTTGTGGTGCCTCAGACCACTTATTATAGAATATTTTAACAAGAAGTTTTCTTCACGCGGATTTCATCTGAATTTTGCTTCTCTCATTGGTTCACAAGCTAGTTCATTACCAACAACATAGGACAACACACATTTAACTAGTTATAGTAAATTCGGTGCTCCATGTTTGCTGAAGAAACAATTCCAATTTTTGTATACGTGCCTATATATTTTTTTTAAAATTTCAAAAGCATTTTTTAGAACTACAAATTCACAGTATAATACACAATGTACTCTTATACTATGATCATTTACAATATTCGCGAGTCCATCCAAGGTTTCTATACATTTTAAATTCACGACTGCAAAGTGTGTACTTTAAAAGGAAGGTCTCGAAATTCAAGAACTTACTAAAATATTGAAGGTTCCTCTGATATGCATCTCTTACTAAATACTATTAGTATCAACGATTGGATCCATAGACGGAAGTGTAGATCAGTGTTGTCAAGGTTGATGCCACGAGCTGGAGCATGATTTCTACGACGAAATCGCCCCTCCACGCAGTTCATTACCCTGCCACCAGACACAACGACATCCCTATTGTAAAACGGCGGGGTTACTAATAGTGTCCTTTCCCGACTCTAGTTGTGCAGAGTAGCTCGTGGCATGCTACGGAGCCACGACGTGTGCCACTGCCACCAGTAGAAGACCTTGACACCACTGGTGTAGAGAGTAAAAGGCATTTAGAAATACTCAAGTAGGGACAATAGAGAATTGCGCCAAAATGATATAGAAATGAAGGGCATCTATAACATACTCTCCTGAGTCTCCGAGGCTGTATTCTAAAGTTTTCGCAACTGAAGCAAGAACGAAACTTTTTTAAATATTATTACTTGAAGTTTAAGGTTATGCTACGGAAAGATTTTCAGAAATAACACCTCCATAAGTAACAACAGCACTGCAAACCGTCCGGGTCTCTATGAAATGTGGTGCTATTGGTGCTTTACAATTCGGTGATTTTCGCGGCGCGCAACTTGTTTCTCAGTTTGAGTGACAGGTTAGAGTGGGCGGCAATCGTTCTTGCACGTTTGTG
This sequence comes from Acheta domesticus, assembly GCA_031308135.1. Classification (NCBI taxonomy): domain Eukaryota; kingdom Metazoa; phylum Arthropoda; class Insecta; order Orthoptera; family Gryllidae; genus Acheta; species Acheta domesticus. The sequence goes on from JAHLJT010004567.1 coordinate 167,780,007, forward strand.
CTCTTTCACATTTGTGCACAAATTCGACGCCGCGCGCACACTCGGGCAATCACACACATCTAAATTCGAGATATGGAGAAGGGTTAAACCTTTGCCGAATTCGAGATATGTGGAGAAGGGTTAAATATCCTTGGCCACGACACGTGCTAAAGACTGGTCAAGACAATCCTGAAGAGATAAAACCGACCTCCCTATTTTCCTGGCAGAAGAATAGAAATGCCCTGAAGGGCGGTATGCACGTACGTACATGCAATTTCTAGGAACTCAGCAATTCTAATTTTCGACACACATCCTGTTGGATTCCGAGAATGTGTGTTTAAACGACTGCACCAAAAATCGAAGGAATTAAATTTGGTTCCTTGATGGGACTTGGCCACCAGTGATAACAAAAGCAAATAACCCAAAGGTTACGTGGTAATCCCTTTAGGGTCTTGTTTTGCAGTCCCCTAGAGAATCGCAATTTGAGAACCTATTACTGATAAAAAAGGAAATTACGAATGAGGAAAACTTAAAGTTACTATTAAAGAAATTAAATTGTCATCTACTATTCATTATAATGGATTACTAATCTGAGAGGTTATTTCGTCCAGCCTCTTTTATCAGGTTAATCGTTCTGTATAAAGAAATAGGAAAGATTCCTGAAAAATTGGGATGAATGACAAACCTTCGAAGGAACAAACGTTTTTTTCGTAGTGTCTAAAATTTTAAACTGATTAGAGTAATATTTGCGTCTACAGAAATAAAGTTCTGTCTGCTGATTATTATTCTCTGTTTTTTGAGATATTCTTTGTATTGCGATATTTCATAAATTAATTTCTCGCTATTTGCTAGGCGTTCCCGTACCCACTCAACTTATTTAATATAAATTCTCATCGCATATTTGTGAATTTATCCAACTTTAAATCCATTAAATCCTAGAAAATGGTATGGTCATACATATAAAAATTGTAAAGATGTGTAGCTTCAATTATTTAACATTTTTATTGGGAATGAAATCCAAATTCATCAAAATATCGATCACACTGTGTTAATGTTTATTTGGAAATAATGAATATATACGTGTGTTGTATTGCTTATTTGTTGTAATGATTTATTGGCCTTAATAAACAGACTCGATAATTGTCTATAAAATGTATTTATTGCTATACATTATTGACGTTTCGACCTAATCTGTTGTCTTTTTCAAAAAATCTAGTGTCTAGATTTGTAGACATAAATAAAGTGGTAGCATTTTAATCGAAATTGTCACTTGGTATGAAAACCATTTTTGTACCTATTTAACCTATTTTTATACCATGTGACAATTTTAATTAAAATGCTACCTCTTTCTTTATGTCAACAAACCTGGACACTAGTTATTTTGAAAGAGACCCCAAATACTGTCGAAACGTCAATAATGTATAATAATTAATAAATTGTTATAAACAGTATATCTGAAAACATCTTAGAAGATTAGGTGCACAAAGTATATTTTTAACGTGATTAAACTTAACACGTTAAAAATATACTTTTGTAACTCGGACTTAAACAACACTTCTCCCTTGGAAAATTTAATCTGAGAAGAATTTGTAAATAACAGAGGAACAAACTCCATTCTTGAACTCGTACTCTCACTGAAATAGAACAGTTGATTGCAGCTATTACTTACTGCCTTGTACAAGCCTTATAAATGTAGGAGACAGTGCAACTATCGACAGAGTCACTAATCAACATTGCGAAAGCGAGTTTGACAAGAAACAAAAAATACATAAAATAGTTCAAAAATGAAAGTTTGTATTTTAATCGGGATTTAATTTAACTTCATTCACTCAGGAGATTTTATTTCGCAACCTAAAGTGTCTCCTTTAATAAAATTTTTATTTTGTGCCTTTTTATTTAAATAATTATTGTTTTTACCTTTTTTCTCCGATGAAGAGACCTTTCGTTGCTATGGCATAGTGGTGAATTCTTTACAGCGATGCCCTGAAATAAAAAGGATTAAAAATTAATTTACAAAAATCTATTTAAAAATGCAGCTGCATTATTTCTTACGAAATACATATTTAGTTCTATTTCAAGTATTTCCAGCTTTAATGTCAAATCGCTTACAGTGCCACTAAAATGGAGCGTAACTGTAAATTCTAGTTGCAGTCGAAATTCTCAACAGCCGAGTAAAAACTTCTACGTAGTATTTCATTTAATAAATATGTTCCAGCTGCGACTGTTCCGGTAGACTAACTTTACATACATTTCGCATTTTCCAATCGGCAGTGAAATGATTTAATCGGAGAATAAATACCCATTTTTCTAAAAACATTTGAGACTATAAAATATATCGCACAAAATGTCTTTTTATTATAGCTACAAAACAAACAATTGAAGTTTAGAAAGAAAGACGACAGTAGAGAAAACCTCATTTAAAAATCTTCCTCAAAAATATCATACAAAAAGTTAGCATTTGGCATGGGGACATCACATTTATAAGTCTCATGCAAAGTGATGCGACTCAAAAAGTGTGAATCTAGAGACGTGGGACGAAGCATGAGAATAAGGAAAGAATGATGAAAGACACGAAGGAAATTGCAAGGAGACAACAAAAAAGAGGAGGAAGAAAAGAGGCCAGAGGAGTGGGGTACGAATGACACACTGCATCAGGGGAACGAAAGACCAAACGTAAATTATCTTTTCGTGTTTTCAATTCTTATATGATGAAACCACACTCTTTTGAAGCATGAAACACGAGAAATAATGTCTTGTGACAAATTGATTGATTGATTGATTGATTTGTGCTTCGGGATTCGTCAACTGCTAAGGTCAAGTCACGTTGTGTATATTTCATGTTCCCCCCTCGGGAAATGCCAGTGATCTTTCCTGTCTGAATGGAGAGATACGGCGCCGACATTCCTGTCGATTCCCACATCAGGTATCTCCCACCAGCGGGACACCGCCTAAACGGGACAAGCTCTGAGCTGCCGACCGGTCTCCCGGCGAGTATGGTAGTATAGTGCATGTTAGTGTGTGTGTGAGAGAGAGAGACTGTGAGGAACAAGGAAGAGGAAGGAAAGATCGCGCGCGGCTCGTGGCCCGTTTGTTAGAGTCCTGATCCTCCATTCGTCTGTTGTTGATTAACCACGAAAAAACTACCGATCGAAGAAGGTCGAACGCTAGAATTCTCCTCCAGACAGTCCAGAGACAAAGATCGAGGGGCAAGGAGAGAATTGTGAGACAGATGAATCAAGGGACGAGAGAGAAAGTGAGTCGGGTAAGGAGACGTGAGAAATGAGGGGGGTGGAAGAGCGACGACCAGAAGGCGCGGTGGTCGGTCGCCGCCGCATTTTCTTCCCACAGAGAGCGAGTCTCTTCGCCATTTGTCTCGGTGACGCCCCAATTAAAGGCGTGGCACGGGACGGAAGGGCGGAGTCGAAGACTGGGAGGTGCTGTGGTAGAGAGAGGAGCCTGGAGCGGGGGGGGGGGAGAGCAGGGGGCGAGAAAGGAAGCAAGTGCAGGGGTGAGTATGGAGGAGGGCGAGAGCGGAGGCGAATGTAGGGGTGAAAGTGGGGGACGAGACTGAGGTGCGAGAACGGAAGAAAGAACGGGAGACGAGAGCGGAGGCGAAAGGATGGGGCGAGAGTAGGATGCGAGAGCGGGATGTGATAATGGAGGAAAGAACGGGCGGCGAGAGGTGGCTCGAGAGCGGAAGTGAGTGTGGGACGAGAGGGGAGGGGACTTCGGTGGCGAGATTGGGATCTAGAGCGGAAGCAAAAGCAGGGTGACGAGTACAGGAGCAACAGCGGAGGCGAGGCGAATGCAAGGGTGAGAGCGGAGGGGACAGCGATTGCGAGGGAGGGGTCAGGAAGGGTGGCGAGTGCGGGGAACGAGAGCGGGGGCGGTAGTGGGGGTGGTAGTGGGGGCGGTAGCGGTGGCGGTAGCGGTGGCGGTAGCGGAGGCATTAGCGGGGGCGGTAGCGGGGGCGGTAGCGGGGCCGGTAGCGGGGCCGGTAGCGGGGCCGGTAGCGGGGGCGGTAGCGAAAGCGGGAACGGTCGAAAGCAGCGCTGGGCGCGTACACGGGAGGGGCCACGGGCGAGAGGAGAAGGTCACACCGAGAGAGCCATGGTCAGGGTGGTCGCAGATTCTCTTTCTACTTTCTGTGTCGCTGTATCTCGTCCATCGGTTGTGGATAGCATGCCTCCTTGCCAGCCCAGCTGATTAATTTAATTTATTCCGTAACTCCAGCATCGTGTTTTACAGGCGGCTGACCGTAAAAAAAACGTGGAACATCCGGCTTTACATCTCTAAAGGGAGGTGAAACCAACATTGAAAGGGGAATCGATGAGTACTAGTTGAATATGCTCACTTGCAGTATCATCAAAGAGAAGTCAGCACTTCTTCCTCTTTAGAAAAAGACATGAAAAATCAACACAAATATAGTCACTATTTGCTATTTCAGGCATGCTGATTTACTCTGTTTTCCTACTGTTGTTGAAGCACAAAAATATTCGTCACTGAGTGAGCGTTCGCCCCCACAAATACACTAAAAAATAGACATAACATATTAATGTAATATGATTTAGCAAAATTATAATTAGTAAATGGTGACGGAAAGTACTTCTCAATATAAAAGAAAAAAAACATATCTTTAAATCGAGAACCCTTTTATGTGACATTTACATTTATTAATACTGTTATTATAGCGAAAAAAGATGCTATTCTCTCAAACATGGTTCAATGTTCGTGTGCTGATCTCTTTATTAATCGTATGTTATTAATCGTGTGTTTATTAATCGTAAAATGTAATCGATTGTCTTAATAATTGTAATTAATCCCTAGTAATTGAAAAAAGAAATAGTATACCGGGACACAATGTTCCCGAAATAAACTTCTGCTTTCGGCCGAGCGACTGTCACATAACCGCTAAGTAGAGATCCTAGCGAGCAATGACAACACTATGTGAGTCATTAGCTGCAGCAAGGTTTGTCCATGGCGTCAGCGAAAACAGCGCGGCCAAAACTGACAAAATTCTTTATTGTTTTACAGTCACTTCCAACGGCGACTATTTTTTCCCAAAACAAATCAGTAGAGAATATCATTCAATAGAAAACATCAGGCCATACATCAACCTGAACCTGTTGAAAGATCTCTTCTAAGATCTGAAGTTAGGCCAAGATCTATTTTAAAAAAATATTAAAATTGTTTAAGCCATCTGGAAATTATCTTTCAAATATCTTTTCTTTAATACTATGGAGAATGTGTGGTGTAGTGAAAGTGAGGTGAAGTGAAGTGTAGTGAAATGAAGTGAAAGGTGAGATGCGATAATTGTGTAGTCTACTGTCAAAAAGTATTGAGCAGTTAATATTTATATGAAGTGATATGTGGTGCAGTGTAAGTGAAGTGGACGTGAAGTGGACACGAAGTGGACACGAAGTGGAAGCGATATTCTCTGTCTGTTTGTTATTGCTATTCTAATACGTCTTTTTGCTAGGCTATTTTGACATACGTTGATAATAATTAGTGTTTTATATTAACAAGGGTTTCACGAGTTAAAAATGCAATAATTATAGGTATCGTATATTATTACAATATGCCACATGCATGTGTTAGGTAGTGACAAATGATAATTCATGGTATTTTTTTATCTTAATTTGTAATTGTATATAGTTTTATGTTTCTAAATTCTGCCCCGGGCAACATCAGTCCAAATTTCTAGAATACAGCTTCTGTCTATCTATCTTTCTTTCTTTTCTTTTTACGAAGGGAACTGTGGAAATCTTCAACAAGACCCGGAGAAGCCTACACTCCTCAACAGTAATTTTTACTCACCGAAACTACAAACCCTTTATGTTCCTGGCGTTATACACCCTTCAACCGCAATTATGTACTTCAGGGTGGAACCAGTTATAGTTCTTTGATATTCATGTTCGACTTTGGCTGCTGTTTCTCTCTTCTTCCTTCTTCTTGAGAATGGTTGTGATATCTCTCTCTATTGCTGTCCACTTCTCCTTGTTACAGATCATTAGTGTCCATGTTTTCTGATGTGACATTAGACCCAACCTCCCAAATCATATGATGCTTTAGCGCGTTTCATCTCGGATTGTGGAATAACGTATGATCGGCGTCGTCTACATTATGGCTGCAGTAGAAGCATTCTGTGTCTTCTGTCTTTCTTAATCTCTTCAGTTATGCTTCAAAACATTCATGCCATGTGAATTCCTGGGTTAAATGGTATCTATTTCTCTATCTGCCTATCTGTATCTTTTCTTTGGAATTTCTAGTGACATACAAATGTTTGACTAGCAAATAATCAATTCCAAGAATTGAAATTATTGAAATTCTTAAGCATGACGCCAAAGGAACGGAATACTCCGCATGAATTCCTTTACATAATGAGTCCTCTTGGTTGCGGCCTAACATTCTATCTATCGTTCTACCTACGTATCATTCTAACTATCTATCATTCTAACTATCAATCATTCTAACTATCTATCATTCTAACTATCTATCATTCTAACTATCTATCATTCTAACTATCTATCATTCTGACTATCTATCATTCTATCTATCATTCTAACTATTTATCATTCTATCTACCTATCATTCACCTACCTATCATTCTATCTCCCTATCATTTAATCTATCTATCATTCTATCTACCTATCATTCCATCTATCTATCATTCAATCTACCTATCATTCAAACCACCTATCATTTCATCTGCCAATCATTCTATCTGCCAATCATTGTGTCTATCTACCTATCTAGCCTTATTTATGAAGAAGACCTTCCTGAAACGTGTAGCAGGAAGTGTAGTGACTGTGAATTCGCCCCCACTGCAGCAGCTGGAAGCAGAAAGAGCGCGGTCGCCGGCCGCCCTGCCTCGCCTTCTCTCAGAACCCGTCTGTAATGAAACACCTGCTAATCCCCACCCCCAACCTCTTCCCCCACCACCACCACCCACTCCCCTTCCCTTCCTTCCCTTCCTTTCACCCCTTCCATCCTGCTCCCACTGCTGATGAGATGGAGGAAGCCCGCTAGAACTCGGTCGCTTTACTTATTAGAGAAGAAATGCACGGGCGAAGCTTGCTTTACTCCAGTGTCCTTTCTGAAGGTCTTCACGAGATATTCTACCGCTTTATGAAATGTTGATCCTGATGAGACATTAATGCCTATTTGTCAAATAGAAAACGTTAAATGAAGGGAGAGGTATTTATCTGTACGGTTTCATATTTCAAAATAAATGAAAACAAAAACTGCATCGTGACAACTCGCAATTCTCTGTCTTGCATTTACTCATACTCAACAGAGGGTTTGCGTTACTGTTAACAAACTACTGCTATAATAATTAATCCCGATAGAGTAGCGAGTGTTATAACCCGAGAGGAGACGGTGATTTCTTCTCCACTTGAGATCCTGCGCCGAACTACACGTCGATTCATCAGGGGAATTCCCTTCCAAATATTACACCCAGCGGGGCATCGTCCCAGTCGGGGCAACCTCTAAAATTCCGACAGATCTTCCGACATGTGTGGTAGTGTAGTACATGGAAGTGCAAGGGTGTGTTAGGGGAGTGGCTGTGAAAAGTAAGAAGGAAAGACTGCGCGCGGTCAGTTTGTTAGGGGACGGTATTTGGCGGTCTTGATCGGAGAAGCCGTAGAAAACTACGGATCAAAGCAGTCGTCCGGTAGAATTTGCTTCCAGACAGTGGCTGAATTCAACCAAGCTGAAAATCCTGCCATTCGTCGGGACTCATACCAAGGACCCACCGGTCGGAAGCACTGCAGTGACATCAATTGATGCCCTGAGCGACCTACTCTAGTGACGGGGAGAGGAATGCATTCCCCCACAGCCACCCACACCGGACTAGGTGAGACGGCTGAGAATGGAAAATCACGCACCCTCCAATTTTCTTTAGGTTCTGTCCTGTAGTCCATCACAAATGGATTGGATGATTCATTACTAGTGTTTCCGAACGCGTCAACTGCTAAGTCAAACAGTCTCGTAAGTGTAGTGTATGTGTTTTGGTCGGGAGGTAGCGGTGATCTTTCCCCGCTGGATGGCTGGATTCGTCGCCGACCTACCGTCGGCTAGAGGGGTTTCCCACAACCAGGAATCTGCCACCAGCGGGACACCGTCCCAAGCGAGAGCTCCCAACCAGTTTTCCGGCATGTGTGGTAGTGTAGTGCATAGTGCATATTGGTGTAAGTAAGGGGTGAGGAGAGAACAAGAAAGAGGAAGGGAAGATCGCGCGCGGTTCGCGACCCTTTTGTTAGAGTACTGCCCTGGCATTCGTCAAGTATCGTTCGGAGAAACCACTGAAAACTACCAATCAGAGCAGCACTCCTCTAGACAGTGACAGAACGCTATCTAGCTATCTGGCAAGTGTCGAAAATCCTGCCACCGTCGGGACTCGAACCCCAGGGCCTTCCGGTCGGAAGTACTACAGTGACATCAGTTAACGCCATGAGTCAGCTCTCCCAGTGGGAAAACATTGGAGTAAACAGTAAATACGACCAATAAGATCAACCAGCATCTAGAATTCGTATTCCGGCTCTGACCGGATTCGATACATCTGATTAGCTTGTGGCCACAATCCAAGCAGTTCAGACAGGGGGGAATGTTTTCGGAGTCTACAAAGCTGAAGTTGGAAAAGAATTAAAACAATTTTTACTATTGCTACGGTAGTATAATTTCAAAGTATGCAATTAGAATATTAATTCCCCCGTAGCCTTTGTGATTCAGTCACTTGATCCCAAGTCTTGTTTGCTGAAGTAATAAAAACTTGGCGTGGTTCTTGAAAAAAAAGTTGTTTTACAAACTATACTCGAGGGTGCCTCACAAGAGAGGAGAATAGGGAAGAAAAGAATACATCCCGTGACAAAGTCCCGAATAAAGCCCCGAGATATTATGTTCGATCGTCCTTATCGTTCGAAGTTTTTTGTCTCCACGTTAATGCTTTGCTGAGTGCTTCTAATACCGACTTATGAAAACTTGTAAAAAAGTTTTCTCCCTCTTCTGCAGCTCTCTTGAAATACTGATTCTGAATCTCGAATCTACCGCGGCGTTTTTAAATATATTTAATGTGATAGATCAGATCCCAGAAAATAATTTTAACTTCTGTTTTTTTCTCATCTACATTTTCATCTAATCTAAATTTTATTTAGAGATAATCATTATAAAAATATGTATTGAATGAATAATATTGAAAAGCAGATGATTACACTTCAATATGTGTCGAATAATAGTTATTTATGCATCAAGGGCGTTAAGTAGATGTTTTTGCCCCGAGGGCGACTTCCAAATCCGACGGCCTCTGGCCCGAGGGGTTTGAAGTCGCCTGATGGGCAAACACATCTAGTAACGCATACAAAACTTTATGGTTTACTAGTTCGTTGCTGAATAAAACGAGAATTCGGAACATTTTGTAACATTTCTTGCACCTAAAGAGAAAAGACGCATTGTAATAGTCTTTTGTCAATATGACATCAGATAAGCAAAACAGAGTGTATATCTAATTACCATTGCATAATCGTTATTAGACTGATTTGTTCGTACAAAATGAAAGAATATTGTGAAGTTCCTGCGAAAATTCTCGCAAAAGCTAGCAAAACCGCGGACGGTGGTTTCTATTAAAATCTTGAGAAATATATGAAACTGTTTATGGTGTATTTTAAAGATACCAGTGTGAATAACAGTGTTACTTGCGTTGATGAAACGATACTTTTAGGTTATTAATCTCTATTCCCAAAAGTTTTTTAGTATATGTCATAACACCAAAAAATTACATTTCGAGGATGTTAGCCAATGTGCCTTGTATATCATATGACTACTAATAGTACTACTACTCAAGAAGAATATAATAGTTTCTAAAAATGGTGATACGTAACAGTGAAATGTGAGCAACTGATGGCAATTATAAATTCACGGGAACATTCCAAAAGCTGCAATTTTCATATCAATTACGCATAATAAGGTTTATAACGAGTTAGTTTACTTATTTGAACATTAAACCATTTATTTATTGTATTTGCTTGCATCTTAACTTTAAAAAAATCTAATTCATAAAAATTTTGTATGTGTTATGTTGGTATGAGAGCTGGCCATTAAGTATTCAAAAGGCTCGAGGGCATAAAGAATCAGAAAGGCCCGCAATGGTGTTAAGTAGGCCATTACGTATTTTGTTTCAGGTCCCTAAGCACACAGCAATGAACTAGTAAACCATTAAAATATTTATTTAATTAACAAATGAATGTTACGATAATTGTGAATGAATGAACAAATGAATGTTTAAACAAAAGTACTTTCCTTAAATTACTCATTTTTGTATTCATATTCCAAGGATAAACTTTGTATCCAATATTTTACGACAATGCATTATATGGTGAAAAATATATTGTTGGGCCCACTTTTAGCTTGTAGCTGATGTGCCTTGTCATTTTACTCTACCAATCCCTTGATTTATTTCAATCAAATATTGTTCTATGAACAAATAAGTATTTGCCAACACTCACTTCTTATTTGTTGGATCTAAATTATATTGATGAAGTGATGTGTTTAAATAATCTGAATTACATAGCCAATCCCAGATGGCATATCATGCCTTTAGAATAAGTTTCAATTACATTTTCTTTGTGGTAGCCTTTGCGTCTTTTCTAGTAATTCCAGAAAAGTCTTTCTAAAAATATCAAGCAATAAATTAACAAAAAAGTAATGATTTTATAATTAAGTACCTACAAAGCCATTCTAAACCATTCCAGAAGTTTAAAGTATTTAAGGATGCGTGCAAGGAAAAATGAAACGAAAAACTCAATAAAATGGAGGGGGGGGAATTGGCAAATCTTACATCTATTTGATTCCAAACATAATTCATTGTTGGTTTAGTTGAGTGGCGAATTCACTTTCTCGTATACATACGAGTAGAGTAAAGAAATACACTATGAAAGAAATATATTATAATATCACATAACCGTTTCCTGTAATACAAGAAAGTATGCACTGTTGCATGGTGGTCCTTTTATTTCAGTATAGTTATTAGAAGAGCCTCAGTGGAGAAATCACTTTATGATAATTCCCCTTGGCATGTTGGCTCTTGGGATGTAGCACACAGTCCACTTACGAGAATAATGACTTCAGTAGATGATGCACCTGAATCAACACATATTGTCTCTAAACTAAAACTCCTTTCATTCTTTAAGCACATTGATATAAAATTTGCCCTTCGTCTACAAAATCTAGCGTATAATAGTAATGTTTTCCTCGAATACAAATTTTAATTATTACAAATTAACAGGTTTACCCCAGAAATGAAGACATTATTTGTGTCACCGAGCGGCAACGTCTGACTGGTGGAAAATGTAGAAATATCGAATGCTGATACTGTTCGAAAACGGATCCATTTGTCAATTTCAGCGCTGTCACTGTGCAAGGGATATGGAGAAGAGTTATTGCCGCAAGCACTTGCGGTGACATCTGTTTCTGCAAAGCTATAAATTGCAAGCAAGGGAGAAAAATGAAATGGGTGTAATTGGAGTCTGTTTTTTTACTTTCTCACTATTGCTTAGGCAGAATAGAGAAAGTATTGTAATGCTGCGGGAGAAAAACGAGAATTTTCGAAAGAAACCACTCATTGCCGGCACTAGTTAGATAGGTAGATAGATTTATTAGTTCGCTTTGAGCTAATGCTCGGTGGCAAACATGACAACAATTAGAATTAGAACAATAACAACCATTAACAAAAAGTTAAGAAAAAGTTTAAATCTTATTTCTCTATGCATAATAAATTTCGTCCTTTAACACATTCTTTAGTGAGAATCCATGTTTTGTGGCTTCTTGATACCGAAATATCAAATGGCAATACGTCTGTCCGTCTGTGAACAACACTAGCAGTTAAACCTTAAACAGGATCTTCTCCAAAATACTCATCACGTAGTATATTTTAAGACCAAAATATGCATCGGACACTCGTAAGTACACTGAATTCAATGCCATAAATACATTTTCATCTAAACTTTTGAACAAAAAAGTGTTTTACGCTTCGTTTACTTACGAGATAGTGATAATTGAAGTGTAAGAAAAGTAGAAATTTTGACATTATAATATTACATAACGATAACGTAATATTGCGAGTAAGTATGTGCTGTTGCAGTACCTCTAGTTGTGAATAGATTTCATGTCGCTCGACATGTTTGCATGTGAAGGGAAAAACTCGACAAACTCTTTGATCAGGCAGGCAGTCCTCGGCCGATCAGATGACAACTATGCGCTGCTTCTATACGTGTTGAGTTTTGCAGATGAGAAAATTTTGGGCATAATACATTCTTGTGATGCTGGAGTTTCTGCTTTAACACCTGGTCCATGAGACTGAACTATACTGATGTAATTAAAAAAAGATGTTTATAATTAAACTTTCCTTTTTTAACCGGTGATATGTGCTTTATATTAAAATTCAGTTCAGGCATCGTATGTTCGAGAGATGCAAAAGAAAGAGCATTTTACCTATTTCACTCAGGCACTAATCGTTTCATATCGATGTTTTCCTGTTCTTCTTAAGTTAGTGGCTTTACACTATCACGCTTAAGTCAACTACACTTGAATAGAGAAAGAAGACGCAGGATTATCCAAAAGTGATCATCAATGAATAAATTGCAAAATATCTTAATTTAGTGCTTTCGCCTAATTGATATCTAATCTAAAAAATAAACTAATTTTTCCAAACTTAGAACACAAGAACATAAGTTATCATGTTGTGTTTCCTACAACGAAATTCATGACACTGAAGAAGCATTTCACTTAGTAGTTCGCATATCACTTTCCAAACACTTCCATCATCACACGATAACTTACATTACATATAGAGTTACAAATGGAGAAAAACGTGTTTTGTAACACATATGTAAAACAATATTATTACATTACATGCCGTGTAATGTAAACGCAAAAGAACGAAAACGTAAAACCTTCACAAAAAAGGGTTAGAGATGCCACATGATTTTGTGGGGTATTTCACACTTCAGGAAACAACCTAACAAGCCTTGAAAAGTTTTCTCAGTGACCTGTTTTACTCCATATACTCTTTACCTTTTACGCTGCTGCATCAATTTGCACGGTACCGCCAACCTCTTGTTCTTTATGCTCTTTATGAAACTCACTTCCACAAGATGGGAGTCAACCGCAGTACAACGACCCACCAACAAGGCCACTGAAATACGCATTGCGTTTCAGCTCAATGAACTATGCACAAAGGTAGCCTTGTGGAAGATAAGTCAACAAGCAAACAACACAAAAAGACGCAGATGAAAATGTTCAGCCGGAAAAACAGCGAATAAGAGGAGCAGCCGCAGAGAAACTAAGAAACACAGGTCGACCGCCCATTCTTCCCTAATTAGTGCAAATGGTGTTAAATATCTCCTCTTAAAATACAACTGATAAGAAATAAATAGAATTATGAATATTATGTACAAATTAAAATGTGTGCTCTATTGGAGAATACTACTAAAGTTTTTTAAAATTTTTAAAATTATTGGAATGTAGGTTAAAATTCAAATTTAAATATTTAAATTTGTTTTCGTAAGATTTACAATGTCTGTATTCAAGAAAATATTACTTGGCTTGAATTGCCTTTTTCCCTTTCTGTAGGTGCAATTGAATACCTACAGTGTTAATTGTAATTAACTTTCTAGGGTTCACTACTGGATCAAACAAAAATAGCAATTTATGATATGCGTGGTAACAGTGGCATTTCATTTGCGAGAAGGAAATGTCGCGTCATGAGGCTCATAGCCCAACAGGAGCAATCCTACGAGTGAAATAAAATTAGTTTTACCACGTTTGTCATACACTCTACAATACTACACAGACACTATACACTCATACGTATACAAATTACTTAATTTTTTACTGTTCAATTAAGTTCAGTTGTAACTCATGCGATTGATGAAAGTATTTTGTTATGAAGGTATATACTTTTATTCTCATTTCCTATAATTTATTCATTTTTCCTAGCACTACTATTTCCAATTGTACTGATCGAGAACTTTTCAATACTAGGAAAGCGTGTTAATATTTAAAATACACTCTGTTGACAAAACTACTTTTCGACCTATCTGGGAAACGTAAATCACAAATGGTGTGTCTGTCAACAACATATCGACAACATTTTTTTCAACACAATATGGAGATAACATTTTATACCAGTGAAAAGCACAGTGTTCTTTTTATTACTGACTGCCGTTCCTGAATACACGTCTTTCCTTGCTTGCAGTGAAAATTTCACTTCACCGCAACGGAAGACGTAAAAATCTACGACACAGCTGGTCATTTACTAAAATTTCTGCAGAGTGTGCTAAAAAAAGCACCATTTCCCGTGCATTTTTACCCCTAACAGCTCTTCCTTCATTAAAAGAGCATATGCATTCGTACTCGTTAACGTAATGATAGGCGGTCTCACGTGCTCATTAGAAGAGATGTGTAAGCCGCAATGCAAGAGCAACGCGTGAGAAGGGATGTATTCTGCTGTAATAACGTGTGTACGCGGAAACTAGTGTGTACGCGGAAACTACTTTTGACCACAGGATTGTTTCTAGTGAACAATCTGATTGCCCGGCGTTGCCTGGAGGAGAATTCTGCCTGCTCTGATCGGTAGTTTTCCATTGTTTCTCTGATCAATACCAGGCGAATGCCGAAGCAGTACCCTAACAAACGGGCCACGGACCGCGCGCGATCTTTCCTTTCCCTTCCTTGTTCTATCCTCTCCCCTTACACACACACTTACACTAACATGCACTACACTACCACACATGCCGGGAGACCGGTCGGGAGCTTAGAGCTTGTCTCGGCCGGGGCGGTGCCCTGCTGGTGGGAGATACCTGGTTGAGGGGAAAACCCCTTGCTAGGTGGCGGTAGGTCGGCGCCAGATCTCGCCATTCAGCAGGGAAAAGATCATCGCCATCTCTCGAGAAAAAACACTTACGGGGCTAATGACCTAAGTAGTTGACGCGCCCGGAAACACGAATCAATCAATCAATCAAAACCCGGCGTTGCCCGGTTATTTATTTCTCACAATCGTCTATTAAGCAGCCTCTCCCGCCCCGGAACCTTTGCCCATCTCCCCGGAGCGGCCATGGCCATCCTGCCTCAAACTCCTACCCCTCTCATGCAGCCTATGTTACTCTTTTCATCATGCTACACCCCTCCCCGCACGCCCTTTCGGGTTAACATGGCTGTGACGCCCACACCTGCCCCGCCCATCCATCCTATTCTGCTCGGTCACTTCTTCTCGGTCATCAGGCTTTGTCCGTCTCCCCAGCACGCCCACTCTGACATGCGATAGTAGACCTGCCCACACCTGCCACCCCGCCAAACCAGTGCCTCGAACTTATCTGTTCAACCCGCGTATCACGCTTTGTCCTCCCCGCTCGCCCCGAAATGCCGTAGTCGCCCTGCTAGCACCTTCCACCTCACCGTCCAGTCCCTTCTGCTCTGTGTGTTCCTCCCGCTCCAAACGCTTCGTCTATATCCTCCGCACGCTCAATTCGGCTAGCCATGGCCGTACAATGGCTGCCCTGCCCACACCTCCCGCCCTCCCCATCCAGACTATTACGCTGGATCACTTCTTCCCGGTCATCACGCTGCGTCTGTCTCCCCAACACGCCCTCTCCGGCATGCCACGGCCATAGAGTAAAGATGTATCCTTAGTCTATGGCCATGGCCGCGCTGCAAACACTTTCCCCCCAACCTCCAGCCTCTTCCACTCTATCTGTTCCTCCCGACCATCACGCTCCTTCCGTCTTTCCACCACACCCATTCCTTCCTCTCGCCCTGCTCTTTTCCATCATCTCCGCCCGCTGTGCCCTCCTCTTTCTTTCTTTCTCTCTCTCTCTCTCTCTCCTTTCTCTTCTTCATCTCCTCTCGCTCTTTTCCCTTATTCTGCGTCGCCCGTCAGCTTCTTTTGTCAATCCCGTTCCGCGAGCTTTTCCGCTCCGTCCGGTTGTGTTCGATCCTGCTTCGCATCACCCGGCAACGCCCAGCAACACTGAATCGCAGATGGATTTGGGATTGCATTTAAGTGAAAATTTAAAAAAATTGAGGTACCACTTTTGAATCACATCTGCTATGATTTGAAAAAGTATAACGCCCAATTCCGAAGAAACCGTATGTTAGTCTATACTACATCAATGCATGTGGTACTAGTGTGTCTATTCACAATGAATTTACAATTTGTGTGGAATAAAGAACGAAACCATAAACAAATGTGTTAATACTCCTTATACGTAGGAAATGTATCAAACTTCATCATTATGAACTGAAAAATCTAAAGAAGGCATTATTCTGTAGAATAATATCGCGTTTCTGTTTTCTTTTTCATAAAACTGTAGACTTATATCGACAAGACAATATTTTTAATTATTAGTATATCTCAAGGTATTTCGATGTTCAAATTTCAATGAACCATCTGAATATCGTAATCAAATACATGTCCATCATTGCTTAAATTGCAATACATCACTTAAATGCTACAGTAATAAGGAACGATGCATTAGTAATGAAGAATTGCTAAGCTGTTCGTTAGTAAGACAGATAAGTGTTAATAAAGTCAAAATATTGTAGTCTCAATCCTAATCATCGCCCTGTGTGTTTGTGAGTATGAGAGGGCGTACATTGTATGCGAATGTGCGAGAGTGTTCACTATGTGCGAGTGTGTGAGAGCGTGTATTATGAATGTGTTTACGAAAACTTTTATCGTGATTGTGTACAAAAGAGTAAATACGAGCAGAAGCATGCTATCAGGTGCGGGCAATCATAAACGTGCGATCATGGGCAGGCGATCATATGTAGGCGATCATAAGTAGGCGATCATATGCAGGCGATCATTAGCACTCAATCATATGTGTGGGAACATATTCGTGCGAACTTGTCAGCAAATGTCTGAGGGTATGTATGAGATCGTACTTGTGAAATTGCTTGTACGAGAGCGTATGTATGAAAGCGTATGCGTGAGAGCGTATATGTAAGAGCGTATGTATGAGAAAGAGAAAGTGTGTTTCGGCAAGTACGTAAGAAACACATGCTCACATGACAATGATAATCGTGAGAATATGTATGTATGTATGTATGTATGTCTGAGCATGAGTACGCGCCCATTTGTGAGTACTTCTCTGGCATTTATGATGCTAGTTTGGCCAACGGAAATGTAGATTGAACTGCAAAGCAGTAATGCTGGGTCATGCGTTACTTTTTCATCACAGAATACCCGTATTAGTCGGTGCCTACGTGCTCCTTTTTTTTTAAGCGATGAAAAATGTTGTATACCACTTTCGGAGACCTGAGCAAGCTTATTTTTCTTTAGCGCTTTTTCTTTATATTTCGACTCAAAAGATATTTTCCTGCACTCGCTGCAATATGTGACGAAATATTGTATCCGAAAGGGCGACTAGATTGTCACGAGAAAAAGTTCGCTCCGCTCGATGTCTTCCATTCACAAGAAGAAAAGTAACCGTCTTCTCGACGACGACGTCGCGGTTGGCGAAATAACAGCGACGGTGCCAAGTCAATATGAGCGAACGCCAATTCCACACTGGTGCAAGGGCTTGGTGGGACCAGAGTGGGGAACGGTCTTTGCTTTTGGCTGTGCGAAAACATTCCTATGCACATTTCACCTCCACGCGGACCGAAAGCGGCTTGCGAGGGAGAGAAATCTCACGTCTCCCTTTGAAGCACACCGCGTCAAAGTGTTTTCTTTTTTTACTGAGGATCTTTGATTCAAGAGAGCAAAGTTCTCGTTGGAGAAACGGGGGTTTTGAGATGTTTTCTTTTGAATTTTCGATATCTATATACAAGGCAATTCAGTTCAATCTTTCCAGGTATTAAAGACAGGTTGCATAATTGCGGGAGAATAATAAAATGCTATGTTCATTCGAACTTAAATGTTTTTAGGCATGTAGACGAAGAATTATATGAAAAACGAAGATATTGACGTTTATGTTTTAGGTTGTTCTCGTACATTAACAGTGTTCTGCACGTAACCCAGACATTTATCAATCAAAAATGTTTGCTGCCCATTCAATTGCAAATTAAACGGGCATTTTGGAATATCCAACGGAATAATTACATTTTTTAATACAAATTAATGCGGGGACGTAAGTATATGTCATTTTATTCGTGCTACATTTTTTCATTCAATACAGCCTCATGTAACTTTATTTTACAAATTCAATTTAAGAATGAACAAATATGTAGTTTACATATTCAGTATGAATTTTTCCTCTGATTCATATCTTCATACTGTGGCGGCAGGTAGCAGCGCCTTAAGAAATCTATAACAAAAGCTTGTTTTTTTGTACTCTCTGTCACCCGCACGTGCGCCCACCCCGCCCGCCTCTTCCCGACCGCGCCCCATCCCTCTGACGGACCCAGCGGCCGCGGAAGAAATTTACAACCCCTCGCCGTCAAAGACCGCGACGGACCTTTTCGCTGAATACACCTTTTATGTCCCGCCCCCGCCCTCCTCTAGGCGAGTCTCCGCGCCAACGCGTTCCTACCGCCACGCCTGTCGCGCTAATTCAAGGAAGTCCCAACCCTTTGCCTTGCAATAATTGCTCCCAGGAGATGTCATCCTCCGATGGATGCAGCTGCGTTTCAGTAGACAGAGAGGGCCAGAGAAAGAGATACCTTAGAAAATTTTCCAAGAATTCACGAACCACGATTCGTCAAAATTATTTCTCCGACGCAGTAAGGTCCGACCAATGACAATTTTTCCAAAGTAGGTCAGCGAGCCCAAGACGAACTTAGGAGGGGGAGAGATCCGGAGAGGGACGGATTCCCAAAATCTTGAGAAAAAAAGAAAACACTGGTGAAGTAGTCGCGAGCGGGTAAACACGAGAGCAGCGGCCGCGAAAGAGACACTTAGAGTTACGAGAGAGCGGTTCATGTCTGGTCGTGGAAGCCGTGAACCAGTTTTTTTGTTCAGGTATTCGATGTAGTAATAACTCGTTGCCTAATTCGAGCGAACGAGCCGCGAATACTATGATTCAGCTTCCGGTCCGCGCCCGCAATTAAATGCTCCCGTATCGCGTGTCCGAGTCGTGGTGAGGAGCGAACCCGGACTCGTCCAGCGCCTCGAGACGAGGTGGAGAGGAGACCTTCGCGACCTTGTGGCACACAGCGGCCGAAGGAAGGCGTCCGCCCCCGTTCAACATTGCAGCTCATCGCAGGACAACGCTCGTCGAAGACGCCGAGGCCATCGACCGCGTCGGGCACACCCCAGCCCGCGCCCGCGCAACAGATAAGACTCTTAACGCACGCCCGCGCTTTGGGGCGTCCCGCCTCGAGATGAGGCGGAGAATAACACCGAAATTCTGGAGCGTTTTGTTTTTCTCTGGTTTTTTTGTTAGAGTTAAGCGGTGCCGCGCAATGGCATATTTTTTTATTATTGTAACAGAAGTGTCTTTGAGTAATTTTCTTTTCGCTTATCTTACTTGCCGAGCTCGCTAGGTAGGGTGTAATCCCACCTTATGGGATTTTTTTATGTAACTTCCCCGGCCGTAGGTCGGGAATAAATGTATAATTTTGTTTTATTGCCCAATTACGGCTAATTATTTTCAAAGTAGTTTGTTGCCCCTGCACCTCACTTCCACCCACCGCGCGAGGAGCCGCGATCATGCTCTACAGGCCGGCTGACGTAGCAATTCGGCTTTCCCAACGTGGAGCCGGATGCATGCCGTTGGAATACATTTGTAGTTCAAATTTGTAAAATTACCAAGTATAGTTCGTAAGGGCAATCACTCAGTCAAAAGTCATAGACAATTTGAAAATTTTCTTTCACATTCGCACATTCTTTTAAACTCTGGAATCTCGAAACTCCGATTTTGCTATCACATGTATGCCCTGTTCCATCGATAAAGTGTTTGTTGTTCATATATTTGATATTCCGCGTGAAGCGGGAAGCCTCTAATGAGATCTATAGGCTATAATGATAATAATAATAATAGTAATTGATATTGACATTAATTACGTAAATCATTGGAGATTATAGAGCGCATACGAATTAATACTACCAGTTACCCAAAACATTTTCAATGAAATATACACAGTAGGTATTTTACATCCATATGCAACAAAATTATACACCTCCAAAGAAAGGTGTTCATAGATAGAAGTCGAAGTTTGAGATAATTACTCGAATGCAACGACCATCAGAGGCGCCCTTGTGCCTCCAAAACAAAGGGTACAACTCATTCATTGAGAGTGAAGAACAGTAAGCTGCAACATCGTAACCGAGGGTTTTGATAGGAAGAATTAGTATTGATATTACTAGTAATAACTAGTATTAGCGCTGAGTTACTGTTATAACTAGTAATGGCCAAATTATAAAACCTGCAGAGGTATTTTTGTAGATTAATGCATGGCGAAAAAAGTCCATTATTATTTCTTATTATTATATTTTTGAATAATTTTGAAAGAAATTTTAGCGAAACACTGTAAGTAATACTAAACGTATTATAAATTACTTTCCTTATTACCAACAGCCTCAGGAAATGAACATACGTCTGTCTTGTACCCAGAATCAACTAACCAAGATTTTACATAATTTTCCCTTCCCTGTTAAAAACATAACAATTACATAGAAATCTGTAGTTGTGAAATAAAACCGAGCTCAAATAATCCTCTATTACTATAAATAACCATGCAGGAGAAAAATATTTCATGCTCCACTCTGACACTGTATTAATTACCTGAAAAGTTAAGTTGCTCCTCTCAAATGAGATTAGAAGACTGTATTCATTATCATGATGCTGGTGGTCCTATGGTCATACTTGGAATGGATAAATTAATTGATGGATATGAAGCTATGATAATGGAGCAATGGTGAGTTGGTAAGTGTTTAGTGCTTCCTGGCACGTCAACTTTTTGGTGATTAGTCTCTTAAGTGTAGTGCATGTTGTAGTCGAAGATGGCAATGTCACTCTTCCGCTGGAACTTGAGATCCGGCGCTGACCTAAATGTCGTCTTTTGGGGTTTCCCCCTCCAAGTTTCTCCCCAGTATGGCACCACCCCAGCCGGGAAAGCTCTAAGTTCCCTATTGGACTGCCGATATGTGTTGTACATTAGTGCATGTAAGTGTATGTTTGTGTAGGGATTGAGGAGATGATAATATTGAAGGGAAAATCGCGCGCGGTCAGTGATCCGTTTGTTACGGAAAACTATCGATCAGAGCAGCCAGTCGCTAGAATTGTGCTTCAAACAGTGCCTGAAGTGTCCTCAAGACAGTCAAACTAGTGTTGAAAATCTGTCATACACGAACCGAAACCCTAGGACCTCTCGGCTAAAGTGTCAGCAGTCGCGATGAACTGCGTCCAGTATTCTCAATTGAAGCAACTTCATTTTTCAAGCAAAGAATATAGCGTTAGAATGGAGCATGAGGAAATACATTCCTCCGACATGATTATTTAGATTTATATTGAGCTCAGTTTTATTTAACAACTGCATATGACTATGCAATTGTTAGGTTCATAACACGGAAAGAAAAATAATGTACTTTAAAAATGTAATGTTATGTACTTTAATGAAAAAATGTAATGTACTTGGTGAAAATAATGCACCGTAGTTAGTTGATCCTTTAGGTTCAAGACAAGGTAAGATCATTTGCTAAAAGTGCATTCAAAGTTATTGAAAAATATATCAATACGAAATATTGTTGGTCTCTTTTTTGCCATGCATTAATTTAGAAAAGTATCTCTCCAGGTTTTGTAATTTGGACAATACTAGACATACCAAGCTTTCGAAGCTTGAGTGTACGGACTTTCTCAAAGTCTCCGTGTTGTCACTGAGCCACTAGGTGGGCCGGGACAATGAGGCAATGGAAGATAAGGGAAATGGGAGAATCCCTAGAAACAGTTCCGCAACCACAACAAATTCCACATGCATCGACCGGAACTTCAATCCCAGCCCACCATGGAAGGCTTTTGCTTGGCATGTCGCGGTGAGAACACATTAACAGGACGTAGAAATGAAATTCCTACCATGCGACAGAGTTTATAACTGTCTATGATTTGTTAGTTTGACAATAACAAATGTGACATCTTCTCTCTTGCCCTTGTCTTGTTCGCTAAAACGGATGCTTCATTTCCGGCATTTCGTCAGGTAATCTTCCGGCATTCCATTTACATTACACCACATTACATCACATGCTTCATTTTTTATTAGATTTGTTTGCTT
The DNA here is from genome assembly GCA_031308135.1 of Acheta domesticus. Classification (NCBI taxonomy): domain Eukaryota; kingdom Metazoa; phylum Arthropoda; class Insecta; order Orthoptera; family Gryllidae; genus Acheta; species Acheta domesticus. The sequence goes on from JAHLJT010004567.1 coordinate 167,802,189, forward strand.
TGTACCGTAAGACTCTGAAATTGATGAGGTGAGTTTTTAAATAACTTTTACATTATTGGAACAGAAACGCCCACATTAGTAAAAGGACTATGTTCGATAATGTAAGAAAATAGAAATATTTATCTTATTTGGTGAAGTAAAAAGATTTTACGTGAAAGAATATTAATCACAGTTTCGGCCAACAGTATGAATTTCTATCTACACATACAGAAAAAAATCATCAAATAATTTTTAAATATATTTTCGCGAATGAAATGGGCGACTCAGTATAAACCAACAGATAGTAAATAATATATACAACAAACGTCAAAAAAATCTTTAAAAGTCATTTCCAATATATTGCACAATTCAATACGAATTGCCGTCAAAGATCAAAAATTCACAATGAGTTTACTACAAAACGATAATTATTACCATATTATGATCATCACCATTTTTTATTCAAAACATTCCAATTAACAAAGTTTATTGAAACTAGGTTGTTGATTCTGCGATATGCCTACTACCAACGTTAATTGGATCTGGTATGTTGATTCTGCAGTTAAACATATCTTCAATTAATAATTGCCACCGCTTTATTAATTTTTGCCACATATGATGAACAAATTTCTTTCCTCCCATGATTCCTTTGGCAGAAAGTATGTCTACGCACATGTCTACGAATGCAAATAATTTTGATATATCTTTCTCAGTCATATCGCATTTACATAGAAACTTACAACTTAATCTTATAATGACCACAAATCTTTTGCACTCTGTAGAAGAGATTCCAGCCATCCTTTGTACTGAAAAACAAAACGGGCAGTTCGACGCCATTCCATCTGAATTCATTTACCGAAACAGTTACCTGAATACAGTTTGAGACACATGTGCTCCAAATAGCCCGGAGCCCCGCATTACGCTACACAGAGGAATAGGGAAGCGCGCTACAGGAAACGCCGGAGCGGATGGTAAGTTGGGGGAGAGGGAAACAAATTGGATTCGGCGACCGCGCGGCAGCTGCTGTTCGCTGGCCGCCCTCGCCCCGATGCGGCTGCCCTGGAGCGCCTAGCCAACACAGCCACATCTGCCTTAACAGTCGGTCTTTCACCGTTCCCGCACTCCATGTCCCCGATGCTGGCGATGTCCCGTTCTCGCAGTCCGCACTACCGTCCTCTCCTTCGCCCGCGCTCGCAGTCGCCCTCGCTCGCAGTCGCCCTCGCTCGCAGTCGCCCTCGCTCGCAGTCGCCCTCGCTCGCAGTCGCCCTCGCTCGCAGTCGCCCGCGCTCGCAGTCGCCCGCGCTCGCAGTCGCCCGCGCTCGCAGTCGCCCGCGCTCGCAGTCGCCCGCGCTCGCAGTCGCCCGCGCTCGCAGTCGCCCGCGCTCGCAGTCGCCCTCGCTCGCAGTCGCCCTCGCTCGCAGTCGCCCGCGCTCGCAGTCGCCCTCGCTCGCAGTCGCCCTCGCTCGCAGTCGCCCTCGCTCGCAGTCGCCCGCGCTCGCAGTCGCCCGCGCTCGCAGTCGCCCGCGCTCGCAGTCGCCCGCGCTCGCAGTCGCCCGCGCTCGCAGTCGCCCTCGCTCGCAGTCGCCCTCGCTCGCAGTCGCCCTCGCTCGCAGTCGCCCTCGCTCGCAGTCGCCCGCGCTCGCAGTCGCCCGCGCTCGCAGTCGCCTGCGTTTGCTGTCCTCTATACTCGCAGTTCCCTACATTTGCAATCCTCCGCTTTCTCAGTCTCCTACATTCGCAGTCCCGCATAATCGCTGATCCCATCATCACTGCTCCAATCCACTCCGCACCTCGGCCAATCTCCATGTCATTCCGTTTGACACCAATGACGGCCACGCCCACAATGCCATACCGTCCCCAACTCTAGCGGTCTCTTCCTTCTCTGTCCGTACACTGGCTGTCTGCCGCTGTCGTGCAAAACCACTCGCATTGTCAGGTCTTCACCCGCATTCTACTTTCGCCAACACCCTGGACACCCGCTTACTACACCCCCGGCCTCAACTTACAACAGTTGAACCTAACACCCGCCTATCTCCCACATCCCGCCCTCCACTCTCTTCCTTTTCCACTCTCACTACTTGGTTTTCGTCCCGCCCTCTCTGGTCCGTTCCCGTTCTTTCCTGTCACCCCCGCGCTCTCCGCTTTTCTCCAGACCTTGCTTATCCGTTCTCCTCCCAACAGACTCTCTCCACTCCAGTCACCCGACCACCATTTTCCGCCCCCGCGACGTTCGGCATCCAGCGCCCGAATTCGCTCTCTTTCTCTTACCCATTAGGTGTCTACTTTAACGTCACTACTGGGCTCTCCGAGCCTCACCCTCTTCGACCTCATCTTCCTTCCCGCTGTCTCCTGCGTCCCACCCAGCGCCGACCCTCCAGGTCCTTTTCACCCCTCACTCTGCCACAAACTCGCACATACGTGCCACAGAAACATACCGCATATAACTGTGACCTGAACCGTAAAAGGTCGTGCACGCCAGATGTGACCGGCCGCCAATGGTATTGGACCACGAGGTCGTTAGATCGTAATTGCTGTGAATGGATTCTGGGCACTGGAAAACTCCAGAACTATTAGTACTGCAAAACGCTGGTAGAAAAACAGTGCTACACAAGAAATGTTGGGCATACACGTGAGACACTTTAAATATTCGGAGGGAGAAGGGAAATTAAGAAAAAGTAACTGGATAGAAACAAAAGTGAAGCAACCCAATCAGAAATTCCGGCCCATTATAAACTTCAAAAGTAGCTTTCGCCCCGAGAATACACTGCTCCAATATAAATCTATTCTCCGTTCACTTTTTCCTTACGTGTGCCCGTCTGGTGTCATGTAGCAGCATCTCACATAAACAAGATGGAAGAAGATTAAGAACGGATTTTGCAACCGATACTCGAGATCATGTTTTTCAGATAATTCCAAAACTTTTACAAGTAAAACTTTCCGGTTGACGAAATAAAGATAAAATGCAGCGCTGCAATGTTTAAAAATATGAGAAAAAAATACCGACAGGTATTTGTGCTGTTTGTCATGTATTTTGATTGTTGTGTTTGTTGATTGTTTGAAATGTCAAGGGCCAGAAACTACATGAACTTCCGTCATCAACTGCAACAGCAACAAAAAAAATAATTGCAACCGATTTCAGACATTTGTGGTTCGTGACTCGGTTGGGAAACCGAGAGTCTCATTTGTGGGACAGTTGATGGTCTGTTAGTTCGCAACGGGGCGAAAAATGAAGTGGACTGCAGGAGCAGAAAATCCCATTTCGTTCGGTGCCTTGACAAAGCCATATAGAATGTTCTGCGCGGGATGTAGACACTCGCTTCCAAGACTTCATATTGACCACTTTCTCATCCAACGTTCACAGAATTGAGGAAACAACGAGAAATGGTACTAAATTTAATTGATTTTGTCATTCTCAACGATAAACTATAACCCAAAGATTCTTCGTTTGTATAACCACTTAATTAAGCGGGTAAAAAGGTTCGTCTCAGCCTACTCCGAAAAAAATCCGAAATAAGGATTTTCACTTTATTTCACAATTATTTGAAAATTTGTCGCTTTTATTTGATCTGTTTTCACTACATTGAGCATCATAAGAACTACTCGTAAAGTCTACTTCTTTCCTGTTTTTTTCCGTCAAGGAATCAAACATATGATTAATTCAATAATAATTAGATCAATGCACATAATTTATTAGGGTTGTTTTACAAAGGTTTACCATATAGATAACGAATGGAAGGTGGCTGGAAATAAGCGTAAATTTATTTATGCATTTATTTATTTATTATATGAATCAATAAATATTTTACACTGCTATTGAATGATCTGAAGTGGATATTAATATAATAATTGTGGTCTCATTTTTATGATAATCAATAATCAAAATTCACTTTGTTTACTGCACATTGTGCTACATTCGTATTGTTTTACGTCACGTTTCATGTCAGTAGAACGTACGAAATGATAAAGAGAAACTCATCAATTTAAGGAGAAATTATAGTTTTGGTGAACGAAGTATTTTAACTTCATTTCCGGTAGAAATGCAACGAGAAAACTATGGAACTTTTAACCCTGAGATGACGATTAAACAGAAACGGCAGCTCGTAGTTTAATGCAATTAATTATGTACTTTCCTTGAAATATTTAATGCCAAAACGAAGGCGAGACTGACTGAAAATAAAAGTAATTTTCATAGTAAATTAAATAATACTTAAAAATGTTTGAGTCCATTACAATTAATATTTTAGTAGATTGAAGTACAAAGTTGTTATTACAAAATTTACTTTATTTTAAGTTTTGAAATTTTACGCAGAGTTGACTGGTGGATTTTCCTATTACTACACGGCAATTTATACAATATCTATACTATCTTTACTCTTCGATATTTTTTAAAATTATTTACCATGTCAATTACCCTATTTTCATACCGAGGTCGATCCCTATGATAAAATTTGTTTGTGGATTTGACAAGACAGTCTGTACAGATTTCCGGTTACGAATATTTACGTAAGAGATTTACTTCTCTATTTGGGATTCGAAACTTTTTCTTACTATTACCAGATATATAATAATACCTGCTTTAAAAATCAAGTAACATAGTAATTTCTGATTCTCTGCTTAACACAAAAAAAATGGCATTTTATGTAACAATTCCCAAGAACAATAACAACCCTGTCGTTATTTAATATTTTTCGTTACTTCTCCCATGGCCATGACCTATCATTATTATAATTAAAAATTTACTTAGATGAATACCAAAACATTGTCGTCTTACATTACTCAGATTTATATGTCCAACTTAATAACTTCCTTGTTCGAGTCCTCAGCATTCTTGGACGTCGCTTTGGCGTCCATTCTAAATTCCTATTTCCCGCCTGGTCAAATTCTAGTGTGGTATCTTCTTCCTATCCACACACAGTTAATATCTTTTGGCACTAACATTTCTACCCTCAACAATTTACACGATCGCTATATTTTACTATCTGAGAGAACCTTCCATTACCATCCGGTCGTCACCGACTCTGAATACGTTCTGCCCGTCTGTTTATAACACGCGCTTTTCTTCTGTTTCACCATGCGCAGAACAGTACCCAGTTCCGCTCCTTCTTAGTTCTATCGCGCCAATTCTCCCATTTCTTTCACGTCTTCTCATTTCTGATTGGCTCATACCAACCCTGCATTTTATTTAGTTGTTACTTGACTATAGATCCTTGGGTTCTTTTTGTAAATTAACTAAACACCTACGTAAATTACTCACGTGTATATATTCTATTCACCACTAATTACATTATTTTTTCTTGTATTAATCACACTGCTTACATTTTCATTATTTATCCCTCGCCACATAATTCCTTTATGTTCCCTATTGTTCCCCTCGTTAATCATTATAGTTTACACGAAATTTTTTAACTTGTGATAAATCATTTCATGACATCCTACAATATTTCCCTTTCTCATACTGTTCATTCTTTTGTACTTTTGTTTCGCCGTCAGTCATTTTCTATAATCAGTGATCTTTTCTAGCAGTACATACATTTAAGAAATTAGTATAGACACATTTAAAAACTTGGGAAATTATATACGTCGGTCAAGTGACAGTACACTAGAATTTATCTAAATTATTAGAAATTACCTAAATACATAAGAGTACCTAAATTATTATTTTGCATCCGCTGTACATCCAATAGAACCTACGTACTCAGAGAAAGAAATTCAGTACAGATACTGGAAACATGCATCTCTCGTGAGAATAGATTCCATTTCAAAAATGCTGATTGACAAGTCGAAAACATACTGAACGAACACAAACAATTCAAAAGGCTCTGTCATTGTAACGGCAAAACAATTAAAAATTAGTAGTGCTAAAACAGCACGTGTAATTTCTCACAAAATTAGGCGAAAAGTTTTCAAATTTTCGAAAAATTGTATATCAAAATCTATCTTTAATAAACAGATTTCATGAAGAGAAAAAAGCTGTATCTTTAATATTTTAATTGAAAGAAGACTACGACAAAAAACTGAACTTTTGCAATTTTCGAAAAATTAGTGTTTTCAACGAACATAAGACCTGTACCATTCGTTTAAACGCCTTTCACACTGTCCTACAAAAATATTTAATCAAAGCTATGGAGCCTTTGAAAACTTGGAAAATGTTCTAGAGGCTTCATGTAAAGCATCCCCCTATCAAATTAAAATATCGGTTTTAAATTCAAGGTGCCGCAACATCATCCTGATCGATTGGGGAATATCAATGTTGAGAAAATCATCTGAACGGTTTAGCCGCTAGCAATGTGCACAGACGGACGGACAGACAGACGTTTTGCCATCATTCGATTTTTTTAAATCAATGACCTACAAAACATGGATTCTGGCTACACCACGTGTCAAGGGATTTTTTCCCTAAATGTAGCAAGTGGATTTATCCACTTTCCACCAACATGCATTGTAACGCGATCGTGCTAACAATAGCGCATCGATCATAAGGCCTTTTGCGTATCACGGTAACCGCCTTGTCCTGGGAAAAGAGAGGTTCAGACTGAGCGGGTTATTTGTAAGTAACATTGTTCTGCGCGTTGGTTACAGAGCTCCTTCGGGTGTCAGTGTTCATTCTCGCCAGGCTATCAAGGCAAGACAACCACCTTCCTCAGAGAAAGTCGGCGAAGGGCTATGAAAAGGAATAAGCTGGACGTAAGCAATGCTTTACAAAATCTTAAATTAAGGCTTAGAAGCAAAATATTTGATTTTGTCTTGTCATTTTTCTTACACTGGTTTTGGTAAGAAAATAATGTAGGAAACAGGAAACAAAGCTCTCAATTCTCAGAATATTTGAATAAGAGAGAAATGATTTTTGACATATCTGAGAAGAGAATATCAAAAAAATGAAAACTTCAATTTTTTTCTATGTGATTATTTCAAAGTGAGTAATCTTGAAAATTCATATTGAATACAAAGTCTTGCACGAATGTCCAAAAATCTTATTTCAGACTAAATATAAATTGTAAAATTTACGTGATGGAAAATTATTTTGTACATGGAAATATCAATATTTAGACTGAAACACAAAAGTCATAGATCCTCTTGAGAAACATGAAACCAACTCCTGACCGAATGGTTGTGATGAATCACGTTGCGATGAATTAAAAAATAAGTTAAATTACAAACCATATACAGACTCACTCAGCATGTTAGTACTCTTGCTAAAAGTTTTGCAGTATGTATTTGCATCATTCGCGCAAAGAAGTTATCCATAAAAAAAACTCCTTCGTATGTAGGTCGTGCACTCTAGAGGGCACGGAGTGCTGATAAAAGTACGTTCAAGAGTGCTGCTCTCCCTTGCAGCTGGCAGACGCAGCCTTCTATGCCGCTCACGGCCCGCTACCGCTCAGCACTTGCCCTCTGTGCCTCGGCTGCGGTAAGGCACTAATCTAATTATGGCGAATGACGAAAGTATTTTTCTCTACGACTACTCCAGAATGTATACATTTCTGCACGTTATCGGATGCGGTCACGATGCTGATTCTGCAAGTCGTTGAAGAATATTATTCTCTCACGACTGTCGACCAATCACATTCGTCTTAGTTCATTACATACGACAGAGGGTTCTCGCAGTCGCCTATAGAGGCGCTGCGTGTCTCCCGCGGCAGATTGCAACTGTCGTAAGACAGGTGAACCACGAAATAGCATGCAAGTTCGTGTTTGTTAGGGTCAGAGAACATTGAGCGTTCTGTAGCAGTTCTGTAAGATTAAGGTGCCCATTTAGTATTTTTAAAATATCAATTTCAAAGTCACAGTCAAACAAGAAGGTATACTCTTCTACTCGCGTGAAATGGCTATTATTCACTCGTCGAAATTCCGGCACTCGTTCCTACGTCGCTCGTGTCGTAAACATCGACTCGTGAAAAATAGCTATTATTCTACGTTCGTTGAAGTTTATACTAGACTAGTTCCGTTGTGGTCTGAGAAATGTCTACAAAAATTGATACGATTCTAACGAAATATTAATCTTTTGTATTTAATTAAATCCATGCTTTACAACATTTTATTGTAAAATTAAGACATTTTAACGTTTAATGCACTGAACTTAACAACAGCGCAAAATTATCGGTCCTAGGAAAAATATTCGAACAGACAACCAAAAACCAATAAAAGTACTTTGCTTCCGCATTTCCCAACTCAAAATAGACAAATTATAACAAATGATGAGACGCAGTTCGTCTGACAAGTTCCAAACTTGGCGTGATAATTTTTAGCACAGGTCGTAAAAGTCAAATGCGCTGCTGAAGAATTATACGGAGTTTCAATGGCTAATTTGTTCGCTCACGTTCATTTACAAAACATTAATGAAAATTGTTTACAATAAGTTGAAGTTAAATATTAGAAACTATCTGAAACATTGTTTTTTTAATCGAGGCGAGCAAAGAATTTATTGTTCGTTTTACCTCTATTGGAGACTAAAATAAGAGAGTATTTGAGTAGTTGGCTTGTGGTCTCCCATTATGTTGGAATTTTGTTGCAATTACATTCTCGAATTTCATTCTTTCTTTTTCGATTTTTTTTCCTGCCTATTCCAACATAGCGTAGGACCCTCTGTCATATTACTATAATGTTGCAACGCATGTCTCCTTACATAAACGAGCATATTGAAACCAGAACAGGATAAAGGAACCATAAATACATTTGGAAATTTAAATACAAGTTTGCTAATTACAACAGAATGAAAAAAGGCAAACTAAAATAAATAACTTCAATATATTAGAAGCGCTATACATGTTTTTTGGAGACCCTATCATGCAACTTACTTCACAATATTCATAATTAATGGCCAATGTGCGACTGAGATATGACAGAGTGCACTCACTGCTTTTATCCCTGATATTACAGGGTGCGTTAGTTTAGGGGTTGTTTAACAGCTAGCTTCTGCCCAATAGTCGTTATTTTTATCCTCCCGTTCTTTTTATTACGAGGGCTGTTTGATAACATTGATAAAAATGGAAGAATCACATTTTTTTGAAGAAAAAACCTTACATTATTTTTCAACGTAGTCTCCTTCTCGATCTATACACTTTGTCCAGCATGATTCCAATTTTTTCATCTCATCTCGGAAAAATAGGAATTGTCAAACTCTGCTAAATACCCGTTTACAGCAGCAATCCCTTCCTCATTTGATGAACATTTTTACCCACCAAGCCAAATTTTCAAATTGGGGAATAGAAAGAAATCACTCGGGGATAAATCCGGTGAATATGGTGGATGAGGAACCAGTTCGAATCCTAACTGATGCACTTTTGTCATTGCGACTGCTGCTGTGTGGGATGGAGCATTGTCTTGGTGGAACAGCATTTTCTTGTGCGCATTCACGCATTCAGATGGTTGCCAACAATTAATTACGCGTCGTATTCGTTTGAAAATTCAAACAGCTGCCTACAAAAATTCGTGCTTTCTAACAATGCACAGGTATAATAACAATGCGGGCTCTTTCATAGAAACTTACCAGACTTAACACACGACCTTCGTATATGCTCACAGTTTATTAACAAAAATGTTAACACCTAAACTTCGGTTTTTCTTTCTTGGCGCGTGGGGGTGTCTCATCAAATGGAATATCTCACAGCATTTCGCGTTGTTCTCGGTTGTGCCGCTAGGAGTCGCATGATCTCCAGCACTGCTCGATACAGTCGCGATCATGCGAATCCTAGCGGCATAACCGAGAACGACGCGAAATACCATGCGATATTCCATTGTGATGACACACCTCCAAGAAAGAAAGAAAAACCGAAGTATAGTTAACGGTTTCACCATCAATCTTCCTCTTTATAACAAGCAGAATTACGAAACTGTATTACCCGGTACATCAAATAAATAAATGTTGTGCACAAGAAAGAAAAAATTAACTCGACTAACTCGGCTTTATAAATTATTTAAGAATTATATTAAAGTGATATTTTATTTTGCGAAGAGGAAATGTTGCGACATGAGAGGAAAATAAAATTAATTTTAACACACGTGTCATGCACTATTTTTTAGGCAGCTTTACTGATTTCCCTTTTATTTTTTCGCTTGGTAATCTAAATTTGCTCATTAAATTTATGAAAAATCGTTGATTACCCGTGCGCTAATTGCATTCTTACAATTAAAAACTCAACAACTACCAATCAGAATAAATCAGAAAAATGATCAAAATCGTTTAATTAAGTCACTATAACAAACAGGTGGCCAAGGTATTTTCAGTCGACCATGAAACATGAATAAAAATGTACATCACAGAGTACGTACTTATAACAACGAATAGCAACAACGAATATCAATGAATAAACAACGAATGAATAAAAAAACGGATTAAGTAAACATTTATTTGACACTAGCTTGCTAATGGACCAACATAAAATTTGTAACATTAATAAATTAATGTTTTTCGAGAATTTGTAAGACAGGCAACTCCTATTTCATTGATCAGAGAGACGTTCCCTTCAAGCAATTCCAGGAGAATGTTGCAGAAGTGCCTTAAATAAAGGGTCACGGACAGTGCACCAGCGTTCCTTCCTCACCCTGTCCCTACTCCTATCCTTAGGATAGGGCGATAGGCTGATCCACCATTCTCATTTGGCCACTTTATTTCGAATGAATCCGTCAAGATTCAGAAGACACGAACTCACCCGAATCACCATCAGTAAGAGTCAGTATATTCGTATCTCTTATTCTTTACTTCCAATTCCTTGCAACGGCCTTTTTCTGACCATGACATCCTCTCCACCCACCTAAATAATTCATTTCTGTAGCAAACTATGACGGTCTTAATTACTCATTTAAAATAGCATACAAAAGATATCACACTTGCATGGATCTAATGTTTCCAGAGTCAGAAAGTTCCGGAATACCGCAGAGGAAGTATGCAAAGTTTCTGAAGTTCCGAAGTTCAGAGAAGAGCAAAGACATAGCAAAGAGGTACATTAATGCCTCAGCACTATTTTATCTCATTTCTTGGAACTGTAGATACGGCGTGCCATTTTCTAGTCCACTGAAGTTCCTCCGTAGAGCACTCCTAGAAGGGAAGGAAAGAAAAAGATTGGAGTTGTTGGGTGTGAGTGGCGAGACGCTGGAAATTTGTTCACACACCGCTAAAGTACTTTAAGCAACACTGCATAAGCAAAAACTGCGTATGCAAAAAATGCACTGCATAAGCAAAAAGGAATTGCGCCAGAAGAGCACATACTTCCTCTCATTATTTATAACTTTTGCAATTTTCGTAAATTCTAAGACGAATGTGACCAACACCAATTTTTTACCGTCCTTCGTTATATACAAGGAAAAAATTAAAAAATGGAAGCCAATTTTGAAAAGAAATCTGTTTGAAAATGATCAATTATAACCTACAAAATTAAGCAAAAACTACCCATGCTTTCAAAATTTGTATATGATCTTATTTGAAGATCTATCAACTATAGTTTTTCTTGATCCACTTCCCACCCCTAGCTATTTATAAAACACTACTTCGCCATTCAAAAGACACATTCCACACGACTGATTATTTAGGATTTGTGGGTGTGTCAACGGGGAGGGTCATTAGTTCCGTTAGTGCAGTGCATATTATTACGAGTTGGCTGTGTTCTCTCCCCGCTGGATAGCAAGATTCGGCACCTCCCTACAAGTCGACTCGCGGGTTTTCCCCAACCAGATATCTCGGGAAACCGCCTCAGCTCTAAGCTCCGGACCGCTCTCCCAACATGTGTGATAGTGTAGTGCTTATAAGAGTATGTGTAAGTAATGGGTAAGGAATGAACAAGGAAGAGTAAGGAAACATCGCGCGCGATCCATTTGTAAGGACACTGCTCCGGAGATTGCTTGTTAATAATTGGAGATCCACGGAAAACTACCGGATTTTGAATTCCACTATATAACAAGGGTCGAAAATCCTGGCAACATTGAGACACGAACCTAAGGGCCACCCAGTGTGGGGCAGTGCAATGACATTGGTTGATCCTGTAACCGACGCGGAAGACTCAAATCCAGATTCCCAAAAGATAAATTTAAACCGCCCTAATGAGAAACGCATGATTTCCCAAACTTACTTTCTGTAAGTTTTTTTCCCCTTGTAAATGTCAAATGTAACCTATTTTCCAATTTTTACCGCATGTAATTATTTATTATGAGGACTCCAATGGGGGTATCCTCGCTCTGTTTGTAACTTAGTGCTATGCGTGCTAAGTATCATTTCTCTATTCACTCTTATAAAGCGCTTGCCTCGCTGTATGAGAAAATGTAAAATTTTGAAAAACGTTGATCCATTCTACACGATTTATATTGATTCCTATTCTTTAGCAGACTATCACAGGGGTGTCCAACTAGCAAGGCCTAGAGGGCCACAACTAGAACTTTTAATGAGGTTGCGGGCCATATTGTCATTACTAGGGTGATCCACTCCTTACTTCCCCGTTTTGTTCGTCTCTGCACCCTGGCCGGCTGTTCTGAAGCGACGGGGGAGAGGAATAGAACAATACGTGGCATCAGGCCAAATCTTGCAGTAAAATACATTGGCGTGATTTTCAATTTTGAAATTTACAAGAAAAAATATCCCTATTTCCAAACATAACCTATTACATTAAAGGGAGTGTTGACCACGGTAAGGCGCGTGTGCATAGTATTCTCTCGTGACATGAATGAAAGGGACTTTCACTTTTGACTTATAACCTTTCGCGGGCCACACTAAATGGCAGTGCGCCGAACAGTTGGACAACCCTGGTGTAGCAAGTTGGTGGCGTGCGGGGCAGGCAAGTGCGAGGCGCAGCTGGTGGACCTGACGAGCGAGGCGATCAGCCGCGCGCGCGAGAGCCTGTCGCGCCGCGCGCCCCCGCCGCCCTCCCGCGCCCACGCCCACGCCCGCCCCCGCGGCCCCGGCCCCGCCCCCTGCCCCGCCCCCGACGCCAAGCTGCCCACGGCCAGCGTGCGGCTGCCGCCCCTGGAGCAGGGCGCCGTCCCCGCGCGCCCCTCCGACTCGTGGCCCCAGCAGGCCCTCAAGGTGCGCCCGACACGCCCCCCTTGCTTTCTCATCTCTTTCTCTCCCTCTCTCTCCCTGTCTCTCTTCCTCTCTCTCTCCCTGTCTCTCACTCTCTCTCACTCACTCTCTCACCCAATCTCTCACTCACTCTTTCTCATTCTCTCTTTTTCTCGTCTTCTCATCTTTCTCTTTTCTTCCTGTCTCTCTTCTTCTTTTCCCAACTGTACTTCTCTCTCTTCCCGTCTCTCCATCTTCCTCTTCCCATCTCCCTGTATCTCTGTCTTGATCTCTCTTCCGCTCTTTCTTTCTGTCTCTCTCCTCCATCTCTTCCTGTCTTCTTTCCCATTTTCTGAATTCCTTACTCCTTCCCTTCCTTTCTCTCCTAAATCATCCTGGTATTCTAAAACTTTCTCCTCTTTCTTCCGTGTTTAGCAGTGTCTCTCTCCTCTTTCCTCCGTTCTACCCCGTTACGTTTCTCTATCCTTTTTCCTCCCATCTGTCTGTCTCCTTTTTTCATGCATGTGTCAGCGTTCAGAAAAAGGATATTCACGTTTTCTATTCTAAATTAAACAAAAAATGATACAACGTACCAGATGTTAGTCATGTGATAAAATAACTGACAAAAAATGTTAAATACACTCATCGTCATAAAAAAAGCTGCACCCAGAAGGACGAGGCGGATTGCGATCATTGTTGGCAGGCAGGTAGAGGGTAACAGGCATACGAAATGATAACATATTCACGTTTGTAGGACCAATTTACTGCGTTACACGCCCACAGACTGTACATGGCGTGAGGTCGCCATGTTAGCAAACACACGCGTCCAGACGTCGTGGCATGGAGTTGTACAGATCTCTAATGAATTCCTGTGCTAGGCCATGCCATGCAGCCTGCATCTGAGCGTGAGGTTCTTGCAGATTGGTGAGTAGGGGTGGGGTCCTGTTCGCATGCTCCGTAGCACCCCCAACAATCTCGATCGGGGAAAGACCTGGCAATGCGGCTGGCCATGGCAGAGTATCCCCGGCTGCAAGGCATGCTCGAGAGATGGCTGTGGTATGCGGACGGGCGTTTTCCTGTTGAAATAGGGAATGGGCGTGGGCGTTCACGAACGGCAGGGCCGCCGGTTGAAGGATCTCCTGAACGTATTGTGCAGTTGTCACGGTGCCCCTGAGGAATACTAACGGTGAACGGGCACCATAGGATATCGCCCCACACCATCACACCAGGCTGGCGGGACGTGTGATGGGATACCACAAACCGCTCGTCGTGGTGCTACCCACTCCACCTTCAGACACGGACCCACTGGTCGACGCCATTAAGACAGAAGCGGGACTCGTCGCTGATGATGACCGTCGCTGCAAGTCTGCATGGCCCCAGGTCCGTCGTTTCCGACGCCAGGCGAGTCTGTAGCGACGTTGCTGGGGTGTAATGGGCAGGCGTCGTAACGGTCAGCGTACGGCGAGCCCTGTGTTGTGCAACAGCCTGCCAGTGGTACTGGCACTTACAAGATGTGACAGTGCAGGCTCCACAACCCGCTGAATCACCGCTGAAGCACCTATCGTTGCCGTTGCATCTGGTTGCCCGTGGCGGACCATCCATCGGTCCTCCCTCCTCGTGGTACGTGCCGGACGTCCAAATCCTGCATGTCGTGTGTGCGTGCCTTCCTCAATCCATTGCCGCCAACAGCGGGCGATGGCGGTGTCCTTTTGATCGGTGTGGCGCGCAATACAGCGACAGGATACCCGCACACCCACGGTAAGGCCCCTCTCGAAAGCTTCTATCTGGACAACCGGCTGTCGAACGCGTAGATCCGTAGGCGCCGATCAGTAGGGTCCTTGAAGGTGCAGCTTTTTTTATGACGATGAGTGTATTTACTAAAAGGAAGAAACCTAAAATACAAAAGAGGTCGAGAGGACAATTTGACGTGAATGGAGGACTGTTCTCCCAAATGAAGGACGGTTGGCAACCCTACGTAGAACTGATAAGTGCAAAGAGGATTGGAACGCAATCTAAAAATTAACAAACTTCTCCCTCTCAGAACATCAACAGCACCACCTCTCTACCGCCGATTTCGAAATCCACCTCCAACCCGAAGAACTGCTCGTTCTTCATCGACTTCTCCAACATGGACGAGAGCCTAAGCGACGGCGGCGGCGGCGGCGGCGACGGGGACCACACGCCCGCCCAGGCGCTGCCACCCATCCTCGTGGAGACGCCGCCCTCCCACGTCCAGCCGCGCGCCGCCTCCCCCGCCTCCCGCCCCGCCAGCCCCCCCGCCCCCGCCCGCGCCGCGGCCCGCGCCCCCGCCCGCACCGCGCGAAGCAACACCTCTGCCTCCGCCACTGTGTCCGTTTGCGCCTCCACCCGCCGCTCGCAGTAAGGCAGTCGCGATCACCAGTTGTAGAGTGTCCCACTTAAAAACAGGCCCGTGAGTTCCGCGCGGAATAAGCTTCTTTCTGAGAGGGGAACAGAAGCGCTTGCTGGCGGTGGAACCAAGAACTCGATGTTCAGTAAGAGCACATCTAAAGAGTATTTCTTGGAACACTTACGATTCAATCTTTTCTGAAAATGGTTAACTTTATTCACTAACAAAAGCAAAATAATACAATATGCAGGAATGCCCTACTTCTGCTTCCGATCATTTTCTTGTTCGTGTTTGTTAATATTCAAAACAGAAATTAAATTCTGGATTGTGCTCTTCGTCGAGACACTAATTTCTGGAAACTCACCGTGAAAAACTTCACGAATTTTCTTGAATGAATCACCAAAAAAACTCTTTCTTGCATAGAATTCGACATTATTACATATTAGGTAAAAAAGAAAGCCGAAACACAAAGCCCACATGTCTTGAAACAAACTGCTACATTTCATAGGAAATCAAACGATTCCTAGCTTATCCGCTAGAATTCGCTGTCCGCCCAAACTCAAAGAACACAATACGATACAACGGGGTCGGTTTTAAGTGGGACAGCCGATGAAAGCTTGTAGTAGGATGGCATGTTCACGAAGGTTGCTGATCGCAGAAAGATAGGCACGATCCCGAAAAGCCGAAGCAAGCAGTAGTGTTTATTAATGTTTTAAATTAAAAATTAATGTTAATCTATATATTTCCATGACAGCTAACGTTCTGAAATGTAAGATTGCGATCAAAGCATATATTTTATACGTTTTCCTTAGAAATCTGATAAACACGTTAGGCATACGAAATATAATACAATAGTAAATAAAACAATTAGATCTATATTATCGACAATACAGATCGACGCCATGTGTTTAACGGTAACACGCATTCTTGAATGCGAGTTTGAATGCATGGCATACCTAAACACAAGTCATTCACTTTTCACATTCACACTTCATTTATTTTTGTATTAATTTTCGTATACCTAACGTATTTATATGATTTCTAAGGAGAACGTGTAAAATATTATCTGCTTTGATGGCAATCTGAAATTTCAGAGCGTTAACTGTCATGGAAATGCATAGATGAACATTAATTTTAAATTTAAAACATTAATAAATTTAGATTAAGGTAACATTTACAGAGTTTGTGATTACCAATATTGTTACATAAACTACTAATCAAGAAATTATGTTCTTGAAATATAGGACTCCTGAGCTTTGTGAAAAATATGTACACTATTTTAAACAATGAAATTATTTTAAAAAACAATTTCAACTTTAAATATCCGTAACTTTAGAAATTTCCAGTTTCACATGCGAATTGTTTTTATGAGTGGAAGTTTGGAGATTTTATAATATTTTGGGTCAACCAAATCAAAAATCAAAGTTTACGTAATTTGGGAATTTAGGTTTGGAAAAACTTTACTTTTGAATTCGGGAGTAAAACCGTTGACATTTAATGAAAATGAAATGAGGCTTAATCCAAAAAAACTGCTCTTTGAATTATAGTAATAATGATAATAACAATAATAATAATACTTTATTTCACAAGAATGTGCAACGGCAAGTCTCAGTAATTGAATTACTGCTTCTCACACTAACCACGAGAAAAATACATAAGATCATGTATTTGTAAGAACTGGGAGAATTGGAGGAGAGCACAGAGTGTACCAGTAAACATAGGTGAAATATCCATCTCTGTGTCATGGTCAACTAGCCTGACTTATCCATGAATGGTGATATATGCTCATATTTCCGAACATTGAAACAGAACCTCAAACAAGTATTCTGAACAAATTAAACGCTAGCAAATTTACTATTAGGAAATTAAATTGACTATTTACTATTAGTTTACTCACTATTTACAATTAGGAAAAATATTTTTTCTTTTATTAGAAAGGATTTTAACATGAGATTTCAATTTCTTCTGAAGTTTGTCCAAATTGCTCGGAAATTATACTAATTTCGGGTATAAATAAAAAAAAGGTCAAACGTCAAACATATGCACCAAATATTATGCTTCTAGCTTTTTTTACATCACATTGAACCAGTCGGAAGGGGTCATGGGTTTTTCGGTCGTTTTCAGTTGAAACTACCAATGTAAATACGAAATTTTTAGGAGTGAAGGAGAGAAAGAAATATTCAGAATGTATACAAGGAAGTTGTATTAGCTTCTTTTGCAGCGAAGGAAGTACCAATAGTTACTGCAAAGTTGTACCAATCTTTACAAAAATGTGCGTTATATTTGTTGTTCGATTAGTATTATGAGTAAATGTGTTACTTTCATTAATCAATTATAAAGTATGTATTTCTATATATATTATTTATTTTTTACGTTATTACGCATTTTAGCAACTAGGTATATTAAAGGGCTGTAATAAAAGCTGTTTCACAAACTCCGGTCAACTAAGAAAACTGTATAAAGGAGATAAAATATATTTATTTATTAGACATAGTAAAAATATTTTACGACGCGTATGTTCCAAGAATATGCAATAATAGTACATTATTAAACGATGATGTAATGATGTGTATTAATACACGGGTGTGATATTACGAGCGAGGAACGAGAGATTATCGTAAACGTCACACGAGTGTATTAATAGCCATTACATCGAGTCTCATACGGTATTTTTTCTACGACTTTTGGTAACTTTTATAAGTTAAACTTTAAATTAAATCGTTTCGTGGTAATTGACATACAGGATTCATCAAGGCCATCTAGTGGATATGATACGAGTGGATACTAGATGGTAGTGGACAGCTCCCTACCCACCCCACCGCAGGTGGCTTTGGTTGCCAGATCGCCTGCGAGGGAGTACAGAAGTTGCGGCAATAATTCCGACGTCACCATTTTCACTTTTCTCTCTTTTCTGGAAGTGTCAACTCCACCTTTGATTCACTAGATATTTTAAACTAGACTTTTTTAAGGAAAACCGCACAGCAGCAACATATAACCCAAATGACTTGCGTTCAGATCTTAACCTTAGTCAAATGTTCTCTCCAATAACCACCACTGCGCTAGTCAAATAGGATGAAAGTGAAATTACGATTCAATTTATTTTAAATAATATTTCACGTTAAAATTATTAATAATAAAAGAAATTAAAACTGAGAAGCATAATTTAATATGAAATGCAATTTTAATGTACACAATCGAACGAAACATTTTCTATAATGATTCTCGATGACTAATTAAGTGCAAATAATTGGTTTGTAAGCTTCTCTGTGATTGATTATGAACCTGTATCACAATGAAAATTGTATGAAAATGGGTATCTTCATGCAAATGGTTGCAGCCATCAAATGAGAGAATTATACAATGGAAATAGAAAAATAATTTTATACAATAAAAATAGTCAGCGTAGAACAAAGACCAAGAATTTATAATCAAATTTGTTACATGTAACCATGGAGCAAGTTACTGTATTGTAGCAGATAAAGTAATAAATCTGGATTCATAAGCGATTAAAAACAAAGTAATAATTTCAAAGAGAAAGGAGCAAAAATACGATAAAGTTTACGAGAGTAACAATAAAAATTAGAATATTTAACAGCTTGCTTGTTGGCAGAATTCAATACTCAAATAGTATTTATATGTACTGTTAATATGTGTGTATATACACATGTGTTTATGTACATATAAATTTTGCAGGCGCTGTACCAGCAAAGATGTGGCAAGTAATGCTTCAACAAGCTATGACTCTGAACCTCTTTCACCTGGAGAAGCCAACGACTTGTATCGCTATGCAATGGCAACCATTGGCACTAACAAATGGTACGTTGCAAAAGCTTGTAATGCTGTGTCTAATCAAAAGCTTTATTATTATTATTATTATTATTATTATTATTCAACTACATCACGACTACAACTGTCATGAGTCGGCTCAAAATAAAATCTACTTCAGGTTGCAACAAGCTACCTAAGGAGCAGATCTAGGGACTGTCGGTGCCTCTACAATACTTTGCGCAAAATGTGGACTGTTCCGAATGAATAAATTTCTTGCACTTCCCAGTCTTTTGAATTACCGGGGAGTTTAGCCAAGTTCTTACACAAATTGTGCGGGACAAATTCCAGAGCTCCGATGACTATCGGTACGACCTGTGATTTCACGCCCCACATTCTGCTGATCTCGATTTCCAAACTCTTGTATTTAAGACTCTTCTCTTCTATTTTTCTCTGCCTCCTTGGTAACGACGTTTTGATCGCAAGGTACAGCAACATCGACAAGTAAACATGATTTTTTCTCCAAATTCCCGATAACTATATCCGGTTTGTTTGCCGCTATCGTGCGACCAGTTTGGAGCTGTTAGTCATACAATATTGTACACAATCGAACAGATGTCACCGGCTTTGGTGAGTGTTCGTATCACTTGGGACATGTGTTTGGAATTTCGAGGGCGGTACAGATCTGCCAGTGGAGGTAGCTACACATTCTGTCGTGTCTTTTCAAGTATTCGGTCTTTGCTAGGATTGAACAAGCTGAAACAACATGGTCAATGGTTTCTACGTGTTCCTGGCCAATGCGGCATTTATCATTTTCGGAAACCTTGAGAACCGCCGTATCACAATGACGTGTTCTTGCCTTCAACGCCTGATCTTAAGCAGCTATTAGAACTGCTTCTGATTCTGGCTTCATTCTTTCCCTGTTAAGACACATAAATTATTGCACTTTATTGATCTGCACCTTGTCCATTCTCTGTAGATATTTCTATAGAGTGGTTTGTCTCTCCATGATTTCTTTAACATTTTTTGTGACTCACATTTCATGTTTGGTAGCATCAGAAGTTCAGTGTTGTATTATTCTGCGTGCCTTGCCTAGTTTTCTTTTCAATGCTTCTTGCTACACTAAAAATGCCTCCCTTTCCCGTTACTCGGTCAGATTTCATGAGTAGCCTCAATAGGGGCTCATCTTGATGGCTGACTACATACTTTCCCATCCCGACTACTGCATTATGCCCGGAGGCTCCAATTTGTCTAAGACCTCTTCCTCCTACCTGTTTCATTGCCACTAATGTTTATGGCTTACTGAATCCATTGGAATTCGAGCACTTATCCGTTGTTCTGACTTTCGGTTTCATCCTGAAATCAATGGTTCACTGATTGTGTTGATTGAATGATTAACTGATTAGTAATTCCGGGTGCGATAACGGCTAACGTCCTTAGTCCCGTAAGTGTAGGGCATGATTTATTGCGGATTTCCGATCAAACCAGCCAGCCGGTAGAATTCACCAAACTGTGATTGAATTCAATCTAGCTATTTAGCCAGTGTCGAAAATCCTGCCAACATCTGGACTCAAACCATAGGACCTCCTGGTCTCCGGCATTGCAGTGACATCAGTTGATGACCCACCTATATCGGTCTCACTTGTATTGTGTTTGCGTGTTGTGAGAGAGATGAAAGTAAACCTTGACCTTGCACAGCCCCAATATTATTGGTAATAGCCTTTTGACAAGGTATAGGTTACGTGCAGAGATTCTGTACAGAAACTTAAAGATCCCAAAGCACAAGAATAAATGCAGCAAGGCGTGTTTACATGGTCTGCAGGTTTCCTGTGCAATCTGCCACTATACGTTGCCAGAGGTTCTGCCGGCAAACAAATTGTTTCCTGAATTGCGCACAAAATACGTTCATTCCAGACTTTTGTGTACGTGCGTTCTGAGCTACTTTATCAACACTTCAAATGTTAATAAAATACGCAAAAAATAGAAAGTCCATTATCGTGTCGCTACACGCACTGTTGTGGCTGAAAAGGTTTTAAAGAATGTGCAAAAAAAACGCTTCGAATGGAGAAAGTTGTGGCTGCATAAATAAAATTCAGTAACCATAGAATTGCAAGATGCAGTAAAATAAACTCCCCAGAAAAGCCGAGAAATTGAATTCTCCGATCTAATAAACAAAATTTCACGAATCGCACCTAAACACAAAATTAGCAAGCAAGTTAAACGTAAAAATCGGTGTGTGGTCGAATCTCCAGCTGGAAGCGCTAGAGTCAAACTGTCCGTTTTTGTATGCAACTAGTGGCGCTAAAACAACGTATTTTTTAGCCCGTACTTTCACGCAAAGTACGCGAAAAGTAATCGAATTTTCGAAAAATTATACATAGACTTATTTCAAAATCTATCTTTAAGGAACAGAATTCATTAAAGGAAAAATCTCTATCTTTAGTATTTTAGATATAGGAAGACTCGAAAAAAGTTTGAACTTCTGCAATTTTTAAAAAATCAGAGATTTTAACAAACACGGGAACTGCACCATTCTCTTAAACGACTTTCACACTATCCAACGACAAAATTTAAACAAAAACGATGGAGCCATTTTTCTGAAAATTTTGAAAATCTCTCAGGTAATGCTTCATGTAACATACCCCCAAAAATTAAAATATCAATTTCAAATTCAAGAGGCCGCGGCTTCAGTCAGATCAATAGAAGAATATCAATTTTGGAGAAAATTGGCTGAACTGTTTAGCCACTAGCGTTGTTCAGCCAGGGCCGGACAGAAACGTTTTGCCGTCATTTGATTTTTCGATATCAAGATCCCACAAAACATTGAGTCTGACTACATCACGTGTTAGAGGATTTTTCTAAATTTAACAACTGTATATACACAATTTTTCGGTACCAGAGCCCTGTAATAAGAGTTTTTCTGCCGAAAATACGTATTTTTTCCCGTAGCATTACATAACTTTCTTTCGACTGCGTAGCGAGAAAGTAAAAAGTCAAACATGCTCAAAAGACTTCATGCAGAAATGCAGTTTGGCCCGCTTCCTGTAGGCCCAATCCGCACAAAAACACGTACCGTGTCAGACGGTCTTAAGAGAGTGTCCTCGCGCGCAGGGACGACGTGATCGACGGGCTGGCGAGCATGTCGCGCGTGCTCAAGTACGCGCCGCAGCTGGTGGCGGACGGCGGGCAGTTGGCCAGCCTGATGCGCTCCGTGAACGCGCTGGTGCGCTCGCTGCGCTCCAAGGTGGCCATCTGCGCCTGCCGCACCGCCCACGCCCTCTTCAAGCGCGTCGACTGCACGCGCCGCCCGGTCAGACACACGCACGCACGCACGCACGCGCCCGCACGCACGTTCATTCATCCATCCCACGCAAACACTTTGACTGCCAGGGGGATATTTCGTGAACTTTTGATTCTGGCCAAGACCACTATCCAATTATGTGTTCAGGCACTGGGCGGAGGTTCTCAAAAAATTATTTCCGGCGACTCAGGGTTGCCAACCAATAGCCAAAGACAAAACTCTTTTACACTTGGCCAGCAGAATAAGTCACCCACTTGATTTCAATGGAGCTGTGATTGTAAATGATTAATAAGCAAAAATCCATAGCTCTGGACGTGATCGTATATGATGCACGCGGCTAGTCACAAAAACCTACTGTGCATCACATGTGATGCACATGGAAGTCAAAGTGGCATGGCAGTCACCCATTCAACACATGAATTCATTCATTCTTTGATTCATTCATCACATAGACGTATGCAATATTGATTGATACATTCATCTTTTAAACGCATGCCTCATTAATTCATTCATCACCACATGAATTCAATCATCCTCTAACTCATTCATCTCATAAACGTACGCATCATTAAATGACTCATTCACCACATAAACGCATGTATCATTAATTCACTTATTCAACGTATAAACAAATGAATTAATGCATTAATTCATTCATTCATTCATTCTTCACAAAAATGTATTCTACACTGATTCACTAATTAATCATAAATATAATTGGTTCATTATTGCATTCACTACGAAAATGCATGCATTCATTAACCAATTCAATTATTTTATGCCACAAATACAGACATGCATTTATTCATTTACTCCAAATCCCATAGTCCCAACGCACGAGTTAAGACGATTTTCTCAACAATGGTTTCACATTTATTTTGATTTTTTTGAACAAATAGAAAACAATACACTCAATCATATAGCGCTAGTTAAATCTTTAAAGTTTAAAAAATTCAAAAGTGTACATGATTTTCCTTCTGGGGAAGGAGAGACACATTGCAAGAAGAAAATCATGTATTTCCTTTCTCTTCACACACGGTAAAAAGTTGAAAATAAAAATTGAGTTTTTAAAAATGGAAAAATGACTTTGAAATATAAAAACACTCTTGCAAGTAACAAATAATGTCAAACATACCTTCAATCTTTTAATTCAATAATGACTTTACTTCAATAATGACTTAAGAAAAAAAATTGATGAGGGGAACTAATTGATGAAAAAAAAATTGATGAGGGGAGTAATACTTGTGTGGAGCAATCGCTTTTGTCGGTTGCTCCGCACATTAAGCCGAACGTTAATATTAGTTTATGCAATTAGTGTACAATGTTAAGCTTTATTGCATGAGTACATGTTTTGAAACAAGCAACGTTACGAACGATTTTTCAAATTTGTGCGAATGCAATAAAGCAACATTATAAACGGGTTGGATACGCTAATTTTTGTATAACAGCATTATAAGAAGTTGTAAGAGAATCAAACTTAATTTTGCGAACAACTTTCTTACTGAATATTTTCGGGTATTAAACAAATGTGCGAGAAAACGGTGGTCGGCTGTTCCGTTTACCGCTACCCCCCCTCCACGATTCTCTTGCTGCGATTGGCTGATTGTTGATGACGCAATCAATCTTGCCGTAAAATGTTAGTATGTCATCACTTGGGCCGTAAATGCCCTTTTATGTACGATTTCTTGCAGCAAAGGTCGTTTATAATGCTGGCACACAAAAAATAATACAAACTATTTAGATCCATAGAAACATCCGCACATTGTAAATCATGGTTTTAAAAGTGAAAATTGCTTGGCACTGGAACCTAAATTCCAGAGTTTCTGGTAACTCGTGCTTCTGGGTGAGGGGAATCCTTTTAAAAACGCAATAAAACGTCCCAGACTGACCCATTACGGCATAAAAGCACAAATCGTTTTTTAGGGCCATGAAAATGTAGATTTAAGGCTCTAGGACATCTTTTCCAAGATGTGGGGGGCTGTGGAGTGTGTCACAAATTACATGCGCACCTGATTTCCTACCTATGCCATAAACTGCGAACTTGTGTTTGTTTCGATTCAAACATGTTTGAAGAAGAACTGAAGGTTAATTCTTCAGTTTTGCGGGATTCTGTGTCGTTTTTTCATAAATCGTATGAAACCATGATCTTTCCTTAGTTTTCTTAGCGTTTTGTGTTGTCAGAAGATAGTGACCGTTCCAAAAAAACTCTGACAAATATGTCTGTGGCGTATTATTTCTCCCCTTATTTCACAGGACAGTACTTGTTATTTTTAATATGTCTTTCCTCACCAAACACAAAAGTAAATTCGTTTTTATGATGCAGGCTTTCGATCAGCTGGTCGGCAGTCTTCTGACGAGGACTGGAGATATGAATAAGTTTCTACGACAAGAAGCTCTGCATGCACTCACGGCGATGGCTGAGTACATCCCTACTCTTAACGCAGTACGTGCATTGATGGAGCAAGGAGGTCGGTAAGTGGAATGAACTACGGACACAAAACTGCTTCTGTACACGGGGTGCGATTTTCCAGGTTACGGAAATAAATGCACCAGAGGTTCTGCACAGCGAGACAAAACGTTTTTATCACAGTTTTGTGAGATGCGCTTCAGTTACTAGAATTTGCTGATAAATTCAGTTGTTTGATAACACGACAGAACTTGAGCTTTCGGTTAAAAGTAACGGTACATGAAGTGTTCAATTTTACGGAAGAGAAATGAACTCTTTTGAATTAAAATTGCAAATTTGTGAATTGATAAAATGGTATAATATATAAGGATGGAAAAAAGTCACCTCCCCAATATATTGTAAGTTATTGCACCACATCAGTGTGGACAATATTTGATTCCAAAATAAACTAAGTTATTCCTATTTTCAACGCTTCTTTCTCCTTCGCATTTGATAAAAATGAATTTTGCATTCCTGTTTTCTTTCAAATCATAGTTTTATCAAGACCTAGAATGGGTAAGAATACTTTTAAAAATTCTTTATTCTAATAAATATTTAGTTAAATTTTGTAGTTGAACTTTTAACTCACTTATATTTATTGTTTTACCTACATTTATTATATTTGTTTACTTATATTTATTATATTTATTTAACTTACTTATATTGTTACAAAAATATTTTCTGATTTCTTCGCATTCATTTCTGAAAATTTTATAAGTGCTACCACAGAAAACCAATATGTGTCTTGTATTTTAATGTCAAATATTATTTCGATTTTTAAGATATTTTAAGGAGGAGGCAACATGCTTTAAAAAATTAAAGACTAATTTTTCATAAGTATTGGAGTATTTTCGTTTTAAAAAGAATAATATTAATACAATATAAAATTTGCTAAGAGAATTTTACGTACATGATATGTTGAACCATTATCGTGTCAAAGCAGAATACGATGTACGTATAAAATACCATTATCGTGTCAAAACAGACAGACAGGCAGCTGCCATCAAAACTTTAGTTTTATTATCTTCTTTGTTCCAACGATTTAAATCGTGGATCTGCATTACAGTCATCTTGGATTATCCCCACCTCGAATCCGCAATGCAAATCGTGGAACGTTATTTCTGATTAGGGAGGTAGAAGTGGCATTTTATGTTGCGAGAAGAAAATGTCGCAACTGCAGGGCAAGAGGCCGAGTCGCAGAATCCCATGAGCAAAATAAAATCAATTTTACCACCTGCCCTATTTTTAAATAGCCTTACCGTCATTCATCTTATTTTAATTCAAGAAAACCAATCACTATGATACATTATGGTCAGAAGTAGCTGATGCGATGAGACGAAAGTATTTTTTTCTTCTGTTTTATATGAACATTTGAGGAACCCGCTTTTCCCACTAGTGCGAAAAATTGAACTTGTAACACGATTTGCATACCCTAAAAGAAACATATTTTACTAGAGGCTGCCTAAAACACCCTTCTTTATAACGTGGAGGGAGGAGAATGTTGATATCTGCAAATTAGTAAATAGATTCTCTTGATTACATAAAAAATCCACACAGGAATTATTCAAACCGTTTGGGACCATTTTACATACTTATTTTTTTATATGTTATACCACTATTTTCACTGAGGTACGATTAGCAATCTTTCTTTGGTGATTCGAAGTGCAAAAATGTTATGTTGATATCTCCCTTGGCAGAAAATCAGATGCTGCGGCACGTCTTTCCAGGTAAAGCCTCCTGAGTTTCTCAGCACGACTGTGTCTCCGAAAAGTGCACGTTTTGTTGGGATACAGAACGCGATGAAATCAGAAAATTACACAAAAAAATCTTTATGGGTTTTTAAAAGAAATAATTAATCCAGGAATTACTAATTGCTAGAATGATGAGGAACATGATATTCATTTTTGCTGGCTGAAATGCCCCACGTACGAAGCTTATTTTTGATACCACATGATCGGAAATCAGGACGCATAAAAAATAATCATGCCTTCCCCCCATACGTACATGTATTGTGAGATGGGCCCACGGGCTACCTCAGAAAATGGCCCATCCTGGTAGGCACACTGTATGTACGCACTAAGGTTCTAACGTTGCCAAGGAGATTTCGGGTACTGCCAAACTCCAGAGCATGGTGAGTTGCCTACAAATCAGGGGCAAATGAAGTACATGCATACGTAACTCAGTTACATCCCACATGTTGATTCTCAAACGTTATCTTTGACTGCCCGTACCTTTCTCGCACGTTCACTACAGTGCCTCTGACCGAGGGGTCCTAAGACCAAGGGTGTCAGGTTTTTCGACACAAGGTAGATGACTAGGTCGATTTCAGCCGCTGTCTAGAGAACAACTCTGGCAGCGGGCTGCTAATCAATAGTTTTCCGTGTTCTATAATTTTCCGCTAATCAATAGTTTCCGATCAACCCCAGGTGAATGCCGGAGCAGTGTCCTAACAAACGGGACATGGACCGCGCGTGAACTTTCCTTCCTCTTCCTCGTCCTATCCTCTCCCCTTGCATACACACACTAACGCTCACGTGTACTACACTACCACAGACGCCGGGAGACCAGTCGGGATCTTAAAGCATGTCCCGACTTGGGCGGCGCCCCGCAGGTGAGAGATACCTGTACAGGGAAAACGACGTGTACGTCGGCGCCGGATCTCTCCATCCATCGGGGGAAACCACCGCCACCCCCCGCGTTAAAACAAGGACTGCGCTTACAGAAACAGCAGCTGACGTCCCTGCAATCACTAATCAGTCAAACAAGTGGTCTTGTGTATTAATCTGCGGTTATAGGATTAACTTTGTATATTAAACCACAAAAGATGGGTGATGAACACGAGAGATCCAAATACGTGTTTGGAATGAATTACATTGTCCTTGTAAGACAAAACATACTTTTGTGGTTGGGTCTGGGTTACCAATTATTTGTGGTAATGTAATTAACATTAGCTATTAAACCGCAAATGAAATTCTGTGTCACGTAATAACAAAAATGCATTTTGTCTTTCAGGTTCAATGTATATCCTTCCAAACATGTATTTCGATCTCTCGTCTTCTTGTAAACGTTCACATGGAGATCTCTCCAAAGACGTTTACCTAATTATTGAGGGTAAAAAGCACAGTAGGTCTTGTGGCGTTGTATAACGATGCCACAAATCCACCCCTGCCCCCGGGAGGGTCTGCTCGTTAACAGGGAGTGCCCGCAAAGGGTTTGTGAGATCCAAGACACGGCCATTTTGTGTTCCTGAATTACTGCGATGCATTAGTCATCTGATATTTCACATTTTCCTTCATTGTACTTTTCTAAGAACGCCCGGCTCTCTATTTGTATCCTTTCTCTGAATAATTTACCGTAAGAATACTGAAACTTGATCGCTGCGCTGCACGGTATCCGGCAGGCACGGACGTACGTTGAGTGCACTGGCGCCAGAGCATTGTAAGCTCCTGGCCTATGCAATACGTATCACCTCAATACTTTCAGCCGGGTCTACGACAAGTGCCTATTAAGAAAATATAATAATTTCTCTTATCTAGAATCGACAGTCAAAATTTATTTCCAAAGAGATTTTATCGTGTAGAAAACATGTGTAGGGAAATGAAACAATGACACCCTGAAAAAAACGAAGACTTTCTCAATATTTTGTGAAAAACATCAATTACATGTTTGTATCGAACATGCCAAAATCATTTGTGGAAATTGTATTTAATTTTTTTAATAAGATAAGACGTTTAATGATTTTTGCGTACCCTTTTTCGATTTTTACTTTTCTCACCATAAGTATTCAGACATAATTTCTGTAGTATAGAATTCGTTAACAATAGCATTGAGGGAGTGTACAAACTAAATAAAATACGTCTTTCAGTAAAATAGATCTTCGGATCATTCGCTTTCACAAAATGTTGGATACACTGAGGGACTGGCGTGAGTCTACCTATTTAGGGCACTCCCGCGTAAACGAGTCGGATTGCGGCTTACGGAGTAGATGATGTAACGGTTAGCGTATCGGACTCTTATACTCAAGTTCGCAGGTTCGAACCCGATCGAAACCGTGGATTATTAAGGGCGAAATAATCCTTCGTACGTCTTCCTTCGGAGGGGAAATAAAGCCGGCTGTCCCATGTTAGTAGATTTACTGCATGTAAAAGATCCTCAAGCCTAAATGTAGCCTTTGAGCTAAATTCAAAACGCCTGTTTCGTCGCCTAAGTAATACCTTCTTTCTCGGCTAGTTGGTAGGAGGTTATTTGGTTAGTAATAGTAGACGGAAGAGCAAGCCTCTGGGCTTGAGTCTCGCCACGTAAAAAAAAACCTTTTCTCCCAGCTGCTTTCACGGAAAATAAATGGGCACTTGCTTCAGGAACATACAAAACGTTTTTCAGTACGGCATTCGACCAACCATTATTCAGACGTAGTTGAATGTTCACACTTCCTTGTCCACGAGCCAGCATATTTACACCTCGTTTCCCGAGCAAAAGGCTTCAATTCAATTCAAGCGGGGTAATGGGCGATTGCGTCCGCAGCAACAAGAACGACCTGGTGCGCGCGGCGACGGCGCAGCTGCTGGACCTGGTGGTGGAGTGCCGGGGCCCCGCGGCGCTCATGGACAAGCGCGAGATCCGCGAGAAGCTGTGCCCGGTGATGGCGGCGCTGCTGGAGGACCCGCACCCGGACACGCGCGCCTTCGCCAAGCAGACCTTCGCCACGCTCTCCCTGGACGAGCGCTTCCGCGCCTACTTCAAGGCGCTCATCCGCCCCAACCAGCTGCTGCGCCTCGAGAAGGCCATCGGCGCCATCCACTAGCGCCCCGCCCGCCCGCGCGCCCGCCGTACGCGCCTACGCGCCGCACCGCGCCTCTTTCCCTCTTACCTTATATCCGACCTATTTCCCCATGCATTCAATCGCTTCTCCATTCAGTCAATCATTCGCTTCTCCAGTCCTTCCTTCATTCACTTTTCCATTCATGCTTTCATTCATTCATTCATTTACGTTCCCATTCATTCACGTCTTCATTCAAGCATCCATTCACATCTCCATTCATTCATTTACTCATTCATTCATCACTTCTCCATTCATTCATTCACTTCTCCATTCATTCATTCATTCAATTCTCCATCCATTCATTCATTTCTCCATCCATTCATTCACTTCTCCATTCACTCAGTTCTTCATTTACTTAGTTCTGTATACACTTCCCTATTCATTCATTCATTAGACATCATCCCATTCATTCATTCATTCATTCAATCGTTTCCCAATCCACTTATTCATACGTTCATTTATTCAGAAATGCATCCAGTCATTAATTAATTTACAAACACACTCATTCAGTCACATATTCATGGGTTAATTTACGTTTAACTAACCACAATCTCTTTTTCATTTAATACAATTCTTTTCATACACGGAAGAACTATCCACATGTTAAATCAATATAAAAATTGTAAGTGAATAGGGTATCCAAATAAGTGTTTTAACTCAGCCAGTTTAAAAATGCTGTCTTGTCAATCCGTGGTGGTTTGGTTTAGTGCGCACAACGAATAAGAGAATCGTTTCTATCAAGATACATTACTTTGAGGGATTTTGTTTCCTCATTCATGACAGTGTGGGTCCACAAATAACTATGTGAAGTAATTTCATTTGCAATTTTATGTTAAGAGCGATATAGAAAGTATGCATTCTGTGTCAGACTATCGTAATTAGAGAATAACAATCATATTTAACTGTTGAATATTACGTAACGTGTGCTCAATGTCGTTTAGTTAATATAATCTCATTTGTTTGTATCTGAGAGCGGACTCTTTGCAACCATCTAGCAACGCCATGGGAATTGTAATATCCATTTTAACATTCATTTTGTGTATACTTATGAAATATTTGAAAAATCCGTTACAACACTAACAGTTTGTTTTCAAAGACGTTCGGCACGATGAAAGACGTCAAGACGTTCGACATCATGGTGTCTTTGTTTTGATTGTTGCAGATCTATTGTCCTGAAACAGTAAAACATGAAGCTTTTTCTTGGTTCGCGGAAGTTGTCCAATCACCTGAGAAAGTTTCCAACCGACGGTACGTATAAACATAAATAACAAACTATAAACATAAATATAGGTATCGATGTAAATTATAGTCATGTCACTTAATTATATTATGCGTACACATAAATATATACTACATTTCACCAAAAATTAATAAACCAAGAAGGGCTCAATGCATCTGCAGAAGATGGATTTTGAAGTGCGCGAAATCTTTAGTGTGCCATTTTCGCTAGTGACATAAAAAATCGTGGAGTCCTTATAGAAAATTAAATCCTCCAAAAAATACTATTCTAATCATATCCCGTATTTTCTTGGCTAGGGAAATGCAAATAATGAATAAACAGTACAACCGAGACTATAGTTATTTCGGTCTCTTGCGGTAAGCATTGAAATCGAAAACCCGGCGGTACTAATTAGCATCCATGCTGTGTCAAATTTACCCACAACAAATTGATCAAATTGATCCATCTTCGATGTTGTTAATTTATATTGTTAATTCGAAGGTAACAAATTTCAACATACACTAACAACTGTTGTCAATTAACGGCTCAAGAACTTGTGATATTGTAATACGAGTTCTCATATTTCTTTATCAAATACTCAGCAATATACTGGAATGGCACATTTTGGACATTAGACACATTTTCAGAGGCTTAGAATTAAACAACAAAACAACGTTTACGTCGACAAGCATGTGGTATTAAAGAAAAATTCTTAAAATCATATAAAATAGCAATAAAAAGGGTAAATTCTGTTTTTATTTATGTATTGTACAATATCCATAAACTAACACGTTTGAAACATTCCCACAGTGTTCTGGAATTCTGCAATGTGGACGGCCCCGACATTTGTATCGAGGCCCACAATTGCTCAGTGGCAACACGAGAACGTTTTTTGTATCCAAGGTTTTTCTTATCAATATGAACTGCAGTAAACACTTTTTGTGGTTCGGTAGATTTGTAAGAGCTTATTTCCACAGATTTCAAACGTTTGCTATAATGTAGCAAGATGTAATAATAGATAATTGTTTTTAATTTTATTGTTGTTTTTAATAAACAAAAACTTCTCTACAACTTTTTATTTTTCGTAAAAATAATTACCTTAACGAACTAAATGAAATTAAGTGTTATGGTCAACAAAATTACAAGAGAAACATGCATTCCAATGTGAAATTTAATATTATTAGTAAAAGTTCTGATTGAGATGACTCAATAAAACAACTGTTGTCCCATCAGTGTCCCTGACGTGGTCATATTTTCGAGACCTGACCGAGCCGGTCTCTTGACACTAGCTACACAGCTAGGTGGAATTAAGTCACTGTGTCTGGAATATAATTATTGTAGCGACCAGCTGCATTAATCTTTTCTTCCGCCGTTTCTCCAAACTTTATTAAGTGAATGCTCTAACAAATGCATAACTGACCATGTGCAATCATTCCTTCCTAATCCTTGTCCATTTCTCTCCCCTTACACATACATTCACACACACACACACACACCAATTATATGCACTACCCAATCACACGTATCAGGAGACCGATATGGAGCTTAGAACTTGTCCCAACTGGAGGGGTGACCGGCTGAATAAGATACCAGGAAGAGGAAATCTCCGCAAACTGATTAGTAGGGCGAAGATTTTGCATCTTTTTTCTCGTTTTTGAGAAACACTTCTTCTTTGGTACTAACCTATTTCACAGTGTTCTGAGACGTTTAACACGTGTTTGATAGGGCATTTTTGGTTGAAAACGCATTTTTGTGCATTTTTTGTTTTGATGTCATTGTTTGGTCATTTTTTTATTTTTTTAAATAGTTTTATTTCATTTTTTAGTACTTACGTGCTCAACTCTAATAGAAAAATGCTGCTGTCGCCGCCCTAACCATTATAGCGTAAAAGTAAGTAGATCCTGTCAACGCGATGTCAATGGCTTCCAACGGAGTAAGGGCAGAGGAAATGGAGAGGGCCCTAAACTCACATCTTCGGAATTTATGTCTTTGGTTCAAACAGTTCTGTGAACAGATTATTTATTGCTTCGTAAGCATTAACTTCGATTCTTAACTGAGTTTTCTAGTATTCAATTTATTCCAAATATTTTATCATGGCAAATTATTGGTTTAACCGAAGAAAAATATTTCGCAATGTAAAAATCGCGAAGTGGATATATTTTAGACCATTTTAAGTCATTTTAGGGCATGTTTGAAGGATCTTAGGGCATTTTATGTAGTTTTTAGGTCATCAAAATACTAGCCTACTGATTAGTAGATCGGTGCCGGAATGCAAGACTCTAGCAGTAGAGGAACACCGCCAATTTCTGGACAAATCATGCACTATCCTTCTAAGGACTTATGATAGAAGGATTACGATAAATATGATTAGGACTTATGACAGAATCAGTCGACATGACCAGTAACGCGAAATACTCACTCCAAATCCTAAATTTAATAATTTATCCACGTTTCTACTTCACTAAGCATATGAATTAAAACTTTTCCTGTTTAACTCTCGTGTCTTTATCACAATAGAGTTTACTCACATTTACACTACACACACCCATTGCGTGGCTGTTCTGTTTCTTTGGTGGGTGCATCGCCTTATGACATGAGTTCATTCACACACCTAGTCTCCTTAACATTGTTTACATGGTTTGGGTGAACTCGTACTTATTACGTAATAAAAAAACGTATTTTTATAAACTGTAACAACATTCGAAATTCGTTTTTAATTTCAATAACTAATACATATTGTGATATACGAAAAAGCCCCATGGTATTTCGCATGAAAATATTGGAATCAAGCCTGCCATTACGAGGAGATCATACGTTTTCGAGACGTTATGCAGACATAGAATAGGCGTTGTTAAAGGGAATATGCCAATAAATATAGAGATTCCATGCTCCATGTCAAAGCACGAAAATGTGAGGTTTTCGTCACGGCCCGGTTGTCATAAGATGCTGCAAATGTGAACTAAGTCTAAAACTAAAAATAAGAACTTTGAAAGTCTTGATTTTGTGAAAAGTAACCTTTCTAGCGAGGGCTAGTCGGAGGTAACTATAATTAAAACATACTAATATTTCACAAATTAAAAATTTTATTTGCTCCAAAACTGTTAATCCTTTCTTAACCAAACTTTGCAAGTGTAAAGATTGACACACCAATTCCAAAAATTCCTCTATCAAAAAAAATTCAGTTTTTAAATATGTTAATTTGCCATACACAATGTCGGCTGCAAAATGTGGAGACACTTACTGTTTTAATGATTGATAACATACTTTTCAAAATTTTACTAAAATTCTTATTTACATCTGTGGAAATATACTTGGGCTACAATTTTTAATGAAAATAGCAATGATTGTAAATGAATTTGAATTTTTGTTTGGTTTTATTTCTGACAGATGGAATTTTATATATTTTTCACCTATTATTAATTTATTATTTCTGAAATGTGGAGAGTGACTATGTTGAAAATAGTTGAATCTCTAGCTATTAGTTGCTGTAAGAGATCCTGAAAATTTGAGAGAGATCACAACATTAGAAAAAAGTTATTTTTAAAACCAACATAAAAATGTACTTTTCCAGATAATTAAGTTTGAAGATTTAGTAACATGTTGCATAAATGTGCAGCGCATAAATTGAACCTTAATAACTTCTAAACTAAAGCAAGTATAAATATACATTTTTTCACTGAAATTAAGATTAATATATACCCTTTTCAAACAAATAAAAAACAAAAATTCGATTTTTTGAACCCATATAATTGTAACTATACCCTCTTAAGAGATCAAATAATCAGAGACATTTGGGGGGGGGGTGATCGAAATATATTAGGACAATAAGCCAAAGCAGTTACAGAAGACATCAACTGGACACCCCCGGACGGGGAACCTTTTCAGAAGAAAAACCATCCGAGAAGTATCGTAAGCTTATGAACATTATTTGAAAAAGACCGTACGGTACATTTATGTATTCAGAGAGACAATTCAATCAGTTAATTCTAGAAATCTCGAATACTTTGTAAAATTATAGTAGAAAATGTTAAAAATTGTTTTGAAAAGAGAAAAGGTTGATAATTCATTGTAGTTGCCATCAGTTCAATAGTAAGATTTTTTTCTTCCACAGAACTTCCAGTAATCGTAATTCTGTATAGAATTACTCGTACGTATGCAACAGGTAAGACTATTAATTTTGTATGTCAGAATCTACGACTAAATGTGATAATTTGAGAAGATTAAGATAAAAACAAAAATATTGAAATCGAAGTACGTTGCAATAGCTTGCCCAACCTGGGTCAGAATATAAAAATATTAATGATAAAATTGAAAAACGTTACAATATGTAACACGAAACTCTTTACAGTCTGCTTACAATCTCGCTATATTTTCAATTTTGCATTAAAATGATTTAAACGATTCTTCTCTACTTTCATGAAGGGAAGAACTTACTGAGATACACGTAGTTGAAAGTTAAGTGCACATAGGTTTAGTCAGGAATCAAAAGCACTATTGTTTCGAACTTAACCTACTCTCAAAATTGTTTAGTTTTTTTTTGTTCGTGAAACTTCTGATTCATAGGAAGCAAAACACCACTTTTAATATAATTTTTCCGATAATTTTCTATATGTCAAATTAAAATTGCTATCGTAATGTGAACGTGGCGAAAATTCAATCAACATCAATAAATGTATCCAGGTAATGCAAATTCCGTACTGTATAAAAATACGTTGTAATTAGTAAACAATTACAACTTTTAACATCCAACAGCAATTTCGCATATATGTGCACACACGTTTGAAATTAAGTCTTTATAATATTGATCTAGTGTCGCTCTACAATATTAATATCACACACAAAATATTTACACATTTCCTTTTTTCAGTTCGCTCATTTTAGTCGATAAATTACTTCTACATAGAACCTGCAAAACAGTAATGGCAAGAAATGTTTGTTAGGGGTCTACAATTTCAACATTAAACATTAAATAATTAACAACCTATTAACCTTGATTTTTGTAGTGACGTATATAAATTGGCTTCAGAATTTACTCTTAAGAACTAACATTCAAGATTAGTTTTGTTGTTACAGGGGAAAAGGAAATCAAGCTAGCAGTTCTAAAGATAAATTTAACATTGCATGAGTATTGAAATTAGGAGCTACCTTAGACGACCGTGGTGACTCGAGACCACTGACTCACTCGTCCACAGAACCTAACGCCCAAAAAAGAAAGAAATGATCTCATACCTATTAGCGTCATTAGTAGAGCAAGGAATTTTATATCCTGCATATTTTTAGTTTTATTTTTGCTTTTAGAAACCTCAGATAAGCATGTCTTGCAAAGATGACAAGAAATAAACACACCTTGTTTTTCTTGCACCTTTTTTTATGCAAGCACATTTTTACACCTCTTCTAGAATTTTTCTCCCTATGACAATTAAACAATTAACACCGTTAAAAGAACACAGTTTACTCTTCCAACTTTCCCACTACATAGGCTACTTGTATATAGGTTGTAGTTTGATTTGTAACTATTATAAAGGTTACGGTGCGATGTCTTGGATGTTAAAGTTGCGATGCCTCGGAAACTATACTATTTTTTTTACCCTTGTCCCAGGAGTACTGCAGTTAACCTGCTTATGGTTGAGAGGATGTTAGGAATCCTTTCTGTTTAACCGTCCCCGGTTACAACTTACTTCCTTGGCCCTCTGCACAGTGTAACGAGTATTTCTAGATTGTTTTTATGACTTTGGAAGTGGCGTGGCAAACGTCATCAGCTTCAGGTCTTTACCAAGTGTTAAGTGTTAATAAAGCCAGTAAATACTAGTACTCATTTGGAAAGAAGGCTGAGTGAACCTTAGGACCGCCCTCAGGTCATGTCTGGATAAAATTCCTCAGCTATGCTGAGATTTGAACCCGGTTTCTCAGGTTAGCAAACGTGTGTCCTAACCACTACGCTGCCGCGACCCTACTTTTTCATTTATACAAGAATTTATTTAGTGACTTGAGATGCGGATTCACTGAAAAACTTTGAATTTCAAATTTTTAAATTGAGTTTCAACAATTTTCTGAACTAGTGAATTTATTAACCATGGGGTCTGGGACTTGGTTTAGGCAAACTTTTCAAGAAATTCAATTTCATGTCCTTTCATTGATGTAATTGGTTTTTTTATTGGTTGTAGGAATTTTGACACTTGAAATTTGTACCTTTTTCTCAAATTTTTGCACATTTTCAGCTCATTTGAAGCAGTTTTTGCAAAAGGCCTCAATTTTGCACCTCACTTCCTAGCCCTAGTTATTAAGTTGATGTAGAGAAAATAAGCAGTTAATACTTCTAAGCGGTGGCGGTAGCTCACGTTTATAATGCATTCAGTCCGGTTTTTGTAGTATTGACCAGGTATAGTTCAATATTTTTTCGTAATACCATCTTTTTACAAGAAAAAATTCATATACCGTCAAAAACCACAAATCATCAATTCAAATTAGTTTTCATTATTCTTAACTCAAGGAGACAGGTTAAATATTTCAGCCGCTGGACGTTAGAACAACTTTTCACCCCTGTGTTGGGTATTGTTATGTCGATATAACCGCACAGTATTACGAAGAATATTTATAATAATTAAATTTGTTCAAAGGATGTCTGCGGAACATATCTTCGAGCGTAATTGTGTTCAACAAGGGGACGAGAAAGGCGACAATAAAATATATTTTTGTTCAAAATATTTATTTTTCAGTTATTTCTCGTCATTTCCAATCGGGTGAAGAAAGCTTCTTAATTTACGGGCCACGAATCGCGCGTTACCCATCTGTGTCAATACTTTGAGGCCAGACGATGCATTCCCACCAATTGGCGAATTAAGTGTCATAAAAAGAGGAAGATGAGGCAGAAGAATAAGAAGTATGAGGTGAAGAAAAAGAAGGGGAGGAAGAGGAAGACGATAAATAAAAGAAGAAAATAGGAGGAAGAGAACAAAGAGGAGAAATAGGAGAACAAGAAGGAAGAGAACAAAGAGGAGAAATAGGAGAACAAGAAGGAAGAGAACAAGAAGAAGAGAAATGGAATAAGAACAAGGAGAAGAGAGAGAAAAGAACAAGGAGAGAGGAGAAAAAGAAAGAGAAATGAGAGTTCAAGAAGGAGGAGAACAAGAATGAAGTAAAAGTACTAGTAGAATAAAGAACGCGAAAGAAAAGAATGGAAAGAGGAGAGGAAAATACTGAAATGGCTGTCGTTCGCCCAATGAAATCTGGGTGTCCGTGACGGCTTCTCGTGCTGTGTGGACGGAAGCCGTAGGTCTTCCGTGAGCAACCGAGAATCCTTGCAAGTGCCGGCGCGAGCGGACGCGTAGACCAGAATGCAGAGTGCTGCCTCGCTGGGGCCTTGCGATGCGTCCACTCACGAAATGTCACTAACGAATTTTGTTCGCTTCTTTCGTGTAACAACTCTTACTTCTCTTCCGCAATGTCCTCTTCCTGCTGACGAGGAAGACCGAGACGCCTGACTCATCTTTGCACTTACAGTTCCACAAATTGGTGTGCATGCGTTTACGTCGAGTATGCGAGTCTTCAAGTCTGTTTCACCAAACTCGTCTTAAGTTCGTCATTTTCATAATTAATCCGGCAGAGTTTGCGCCAAATTTCACAATGCGAATGCTGGCACTGGGACTTTGACACCCAGAGACTTCCTTTTATTTCAATGAGATAAAATGGGAATTATGTGTACTTTAAATTGTATTTATGTATTGATGTTTTATGGTGTTTCTGTTCCATATAAACATCGAAAACGTTTGCACGTATACAACATGAAAGATAATTTCAGTACAAGTGTTAGTCTATGAAATCATGAATGAACATTGCCTTGAGGCAAATACTTTCTGCATTGCTTCATCACCAAAACATTATTGTGAAGGTTTTGCTGGCGGAATAATCCGCTGTTATCTATCTTCATTTACTCATTTCAAATCACCATTCATATCAATATTTCGATTTTACCCATATTTTTATTAAGTCTGTCAAATCTATCAATTTATGTACCTCCACGGCATCGTTTTGGCACAGTCGTTCACATCGAAGGCGAAACGTAATTTGGAGGAAAATCTGGAAAAAATGGAATCCAGAAGATATTATGTACTACAATTCCATCTGCAGAAAATCAAATCCTGACCTGTCTGATTTTCGATCAAAACAATCATTATACAGGACTTTTCTTTTTAAAATAAATACAAATTTTTTTTGAAACGAAATTATTACAAACAAGTCTTTATGTTACAAATATTATAAAGAAGGGGCCACCAGAACAAATATGCTGTTGAACGAATGGTTAATGCAAAGTTCGAAACAAATAATTAGGGAAACGAAGATTTTCGGGAAAACTTTTATATTGAGATAACGAATAATGTTGTGATATGTCGATCTAATCAAAGAATAAATACAAAAGTGAAGCAAGATATAATATTTAAAAGTGCCATATATTAAGTGTTTGTGCAATTAAACTGATCATTTAGTAAAAAAGTCTTTTTAAATTAATTTTTGAAGCCATTAGAATTACTTTGTTCGGTTTCAATAAAATAAAAGCTCTGCGGTAATGATGTGTCAACGAACAATTCGGTTTGCAAACATCGCCTTTTCACGAATGATTTTTATTCACCAACTATCCCCTAAATACAGGTATCTTTTAAATATATCGAGAAAAAAAAACATGCTGGTTTTATCGTTATTCAAAAAATAGTAGTGCGATTGGTTTATTGTCAAAGTTTTGATTAACTGATAAGTGATTCCGGGTGCGTTGACTCCTAAGGACATTAGTCCCCTAAGTATATTGCAGTCAATGTCGGTGCCACGAGCGGAAATCTGTGGCACGAGTGCCACGATGAAATCGCCCCTCCCTGCAGTTCATTACCCCCCACCAGAGGCACAGCTATCCCTATTGTAAAACGGTCGGGGTTACTAATAGTTTCTTTTCCCGACGCTAATTGCGCAGGGAAGCTCGTGGCATGCTACGGTGCCACAGGGCGTGAAACTGACACCAGTAGAAGACCTTGACACCACTGATGTATTGCATGTTTTCCTCGGGAGGTGACGGTTACATTTCCCCGCTGGATGGTAAGACCTGCCCATTGACCAGGGGGATTTCCCAACCACAATCCTCTCGGAAGTGGGACACCACTCCAGACATTATTAAGTTATTTTTATTGAAAAATCCTCATCACTGCTTTCGGGCGCGCAGTTCAAATATTCGGCGATTTTGCGCACCACAAGACGCGCTTCAGAAGAGCAGAGATGAGTAGAACATAGGGGTGAGGTCAGCAGAGATAAGAACCGGCTCGATACCACAATTTTAATTTCTCGTTACAGAGTAGAAAGTTACGTAATGGCGCGCGAAAAAACAGCGACTTTTCGACAAAAAGTCTTATTACAGGGCCCTCGTTACAAAAAAGTAGTTAAATACAGTTGATAAATTTAGAAAACAATCATATATGATGTAGCCATGATCCATGTTTATGGATTCAAGAAACCAAAAAATCGAAAACGTCTGTCTGTCCGTCGGTCCGTCGGCTAAACCATTCAGCGCGTTTTCTCCAAACTTTATATTCTCCAATCGATCTGATGTCTCGGCCGCTTGAATTTGAAATCGATTTTTTTTATTTTGGGGAGTACTTTACATGAAGCCCCTGGAACATTTAACATTTTTTTTAAAAAATGGCTTCATCTTTTTTTGTTAAATTTTGTTGTTGGATAGTTTGAAGGACGTTTAAGAGCATGGTGCGTGTCTCACGTTCGTTATAACCCTAATTTTTCGAAAATTGCAAATGTTCGACGTTTTTCGACGTCTTTCTACAACTAAAATATTAAAGTTAGAGATTTGTTTCCTTAACACGGGAGTGGTAACGCGGGGGTCTGTGGGACCCCCACGATCCTTTCTTCCCACTTGTTGTATTTCGCTTGTTGGCTATCCTGACCCTTTGCTTTAGTACCTTTCTCTTTTTGTATCATGATATTTAGTGTGCTTTCTGTTTGCCACTTTAGCGAGTTTTATCCGTGTAGCAAGCTACTGTTTTGTTTGGGGTGCTCAGAGACCCCGCGTTACCTTCCACGTTATCAAAGGTGTCTTCAGTATCGTACATTCTATTAGTTTGGGAACGTATTGCATGCTGTATTTTTACGTTAGGATTCCCCTTCAAAATTAATACTGAAGTGCCACGAACATTTTAGGTCACTTTATATGTTAAGACAGGAGTGAAAGAATACGCCAACTTTGGTTGAAAGCAGGAAAAGAATATCGTGAGTAACGATATTCTGTTCCCGCGTTCAGCCCTGTAAAAAGCAGTCTGCACGCATTTCCAACATACCATGATAATGTTTTCCTTGTTTATTAATTTGGATATGATTGAGATAATGACAGAATACACTAACATCAAAAATGAAATGGATTTAGAGAGGAATAAAAATGATCGCAACACCAATAAGACGGACAAAGGGGAAATAAAGGCAGTAATTGTGCTACGTATTTTGGCTGAATCCACGAAATCATAGCACCCAAATCTTACTGAATTGTGTAAAGTGGATAATAATAAAGTGGAAAATTTCCATTGTACTTTTAATTTGAAAAGATTTCAATTTCTCCTACGAAACATGGGCTTGGATGTGACAACACGCGCAGACCGGTATAAAAATTAACTCCAAATATTAGATGCTTTCCTGAAGAATTTTCAGAGTTATTTAGCAACTAAATTCTTAGTAAATTGTTTAATTATACGCAAAAAAAGTGTTAATAATAGAAGATGAATATTATATTAATTATTTTTTTTATTAATTTAGCATATATCATGCAAAAAGAGTGTGGGGTCTGGAGACACCCCAATTTACCACTTTTGTTTCAAAAAGCTTTTATTGCTTCGATTCGCGAAGGCGTACCCTTGCCTAGGTGCCGCGGACATCGCGCAGAAATGCAATCGTAGGCTTCCGAGTCCAGTGTCATGTGAAGGCTCTCCACTGTCCAGCTGACACCAACGCGTTGAGGGCATTGATGCCGACGTTTCGAGCATCTTATCGTGGTCTTCTTCAAGGCGTACAGAAGACCCCGATGGGATAGTCGAAACGTCGGCATCACTGTCCTCGACGCGGAGTCATCCGAGCAGTCGAGACCCTTCACATCGCATAGACCAGGGGTCCTCAAACTTTTTAAAGGGGGGGCCAGTTAACTGTCCCTCAGGCCGTCGGAGGGCCGGATTATATAGTGCGATTTTTCTAACTCTGCCTCTCAAGCCCCTTTGGCCGATCACACGACATTTCGCGTCTTTCTCGGTCCTGCCGCTAGATGTCGCATGGTCGCAAGCACTGCTTGATACGGTCGCAATCATGCGATATCTAGCGGCATGACTGAGAAAGACTCGAGGTACCGTGACATATTCCATCGTGAAGACAGGCCTTGAGAGGCAGAGTTCAGGCAATGACAGGCCTACTGATAACATACAGTCATAACGCGAGCAGATCCCAAACTTTCTCAGATTGCGCTGGCGAAATTGTACAGCGTGGTAAAGAGGATAACGCAAATCATCGATATTACTTTACTAAAAACAATTTTTAAAAAAACACCGATGTTTTGGCAACAAAATATCGATGTGAAGAAAACATCGAAAGCAAAATATCGATGTTTTTGGTGGAAAACATCGTTGTTTTAAAACCATCTATTTTTTGCCATTCCTAGACACCCTAACATATAATAAAAAATGTGCGGATTTAAAAAAAAATTCTTTAAACCATAAAATCCCGGTGGGCCGTATAAATGTCCTCGGCGGGCCGCATGTGGCCCGCGGGGCGTGGTTTGAGGACCCCTGGCATAGACAGTCACTACCAACCTCACCCCTCTTCTCTACCACTCACCACCCGCAATGGCAGTGCGTGCTCCGCCGCTCCGTAGAGCAGATTAATTGAATTTTCTACCCTGAAGTAGTAAATAAGCAGTTTCCACAAAACCAAAATTTTGAACTGAAAATAGATTGTGCCAAATTTCCTCACAAATCGATAACATTTTACGTTATTTGCCAGTATACTTACGACATGTCTACATAAATATTCACTACAGAAAAGTAGGAAGCAAACTTGTATTTCGGTAAAAGGTACTCGATCTGCTTCTTACACTATTTCAATCACGAAACACCATTTATCACCATTAACTTCAGGCCTTCTAAGACTCAAAGCGAAAGAAGAGATACGGCACACTTCGCGTCACGGCAGGTTACTCGTTTGCTTCCTGCGAAACAGAGAGAAACAAGAAAGACGGTTAAAAACCAAAGGGGAGACGGGAACAAGGAGAGTAAAATAGAGAGCGCCGGAGACAACGATTTTGTGTCTTTTTGGGAAGGCAGATTTATATCCATGCGAGCGCGATACGATCGCTCCACAGGGAATCCTCTCACAGGCATCGTCAGAGTCGTCTGAGAACTATATCGCGCCGGAAATAGTACCTTCAGAAAGAGAAATTTCACACTGCCAATTCCACAAGTGGAAATTCCTGCGCGTTTTTCAATAAAGTGCACAAAATTAATTCGTTAATCAACAGATTTGTTATATCAAAGTACGAAGTACGAATCTAATTCCTAGTCTTCTCGCTTTTAGTTAGAAATTTACATTAAGGGTGGGTCGAAAGTTGGATTCCAAAAGGAAGCTATTTTCACTTTAACAATAATGATTTAAAAAGTTATGTTTTCGAGATTGCACTGTTTAAGAAAAATTAATAGGACCCTTCAATTACATTTTTGAGCTTTTCACTCTGCTGGATATTCTAGCTATTCTGAACTTCGCCTTTCCTCTGTCAGGGGAAGCACTGCACTCTATTCTAAAGCAACGTTTGCAAAAGTAATGCGTAATAAAAAACTTAAATCAAAAGGTACAGAGATGGGGAATGTCTCAGGAAGTAAGAGGTTGCGACAGTTCACTGAAAGAGACCCGATTCTCTACAATAGAATTTAATGCGCAGAATGGCAGCCCAGGAGAGGGGGAGGAA
Organism: Acheta domesticus; assembly: GCA_031308135.1. Lineage (NCBI taxonomy): Eukaryota > Metazoa > Arthropoda > Insecta > Orthoptera > Gryllidae > Acheta > Acheta domesticus. The sequence goes on from JAHLJT010004567.1 coordinate 167,846,056, forward strand.
TGATATTGAATTAATGAACCAAACAGCTGAATGACTGAAGACAACACACAGACCATTTATTGCGAAAATATTATATATTGAAATTGAATGAAAATTGAGTGTGAATTTTGTAGAAAGAAACACTGAGGATCAAAATTTCGGTTACGCATCATGTGAATAGTGAGGAGACAAATTTTTCATTTCTGGTAGATGTTGTACCTCACTTATTTTGACACAGGGCATGAAGTGCTCAGGAATGCCTTGTCCGTCGAACGTGGATGTATAGTGCGTATACTGATTGATTAATTAGTGATTCCGGGCGCGTCAACTGATAAGGTCATTAGTCCCGTACGCGTAGTACATGTTTTCCTCGGGAGATGACTGTGATCTTCCTTCGTTGGATGGTGAGATCCAGCGCGGCTAACGGGGTTTTCCCCAACCAGGTATCTTCCACATGAGGAACACCGCCCCAGACGCGACGAGCTCTAAGCTCCCTGACTGACCCTCTCGACATGAGTGGTAGTGTAGTGCATGTTAGTGAAAGTGTGTATAAGAAGGGGTGAGGATAGAACAAGGCACAGGAAGGAAAGATCGTGCGAGGTCCGTGGCCCATTTTTTTAGGTACCTCACCGATATTCGCGTGGTGTTGATCAAAATGGTGGGGAAAACAAGGAAAACTACCGATTAAAATAGCCGGCTGCTAGAATTCTCCTTCAGGCAATGGCTGAATTCGACCTAGCTGTCTAGCTAGTGTCGAAAATCCTGCCACCGTCCGGACTCAAACCCAGGACCTCCCAGTCAGAGGTACTACAGTGACGTCAGTTGATGCCCTGGGCCACCTTTGTCGGTATGAAGAGGGGAATGTTAGTTTACCGTTTATCAGACATTTTCTGCTTTGAAATGCTTAAGTCTTCTTTTTATGTTTTGTGAGGGTTTTTTACTTGAAAGAGCGTTCTCAGTGTGTCCTGATCACAAAAGCTGTTTTGAGGTTATGATCTCACGTGGCTTTTACTTTAATTGGTAATGGAAAAACTGAAAAATAACAGGTAATACCAAAGGGCAAGATTCTCCTAGACCAGCGCTTTTCTGACAGAAATGTAAGTTAATATGAAATATTTATGCCTGGGAATTTCTTTGTTTTTCCCTAATCTCAAACCTTAATTTTTGTTTTAGAAATTGCAGATGTGGATAAATAAAAAAAGTATGTAACCTAACTAAGGACATAATAAAGAAATGAAAATATTTGGTTACTTCTTTTTAAAAACGCTTTTACTTTTCACTGATATGTTATTGTTAGGTATTTCCTTCGATATGGAGCTTGATATATTATGTATAAATTATCTGGATCGATAGAATCGTGGTTATGATGTAAATATGGAAACGGTTGAATGATCTCTTACGGAGTGAATTATAAGATCGAATAATAAAAGGGAATTATAAAAGGTAAATATAAAAAGACATAGAAAAAAAGATTTTAAAAAATAGCATCTAGGTAATTAATAGAATTAGCAAATCTGAAACATTTAAATTAGATAAAAAAATAAAATCATTTATGAACAAAGAGATCTAATGGGAACCACTGGTTCTATTGATTCCGAACAACAATAGCCCTTGGTCCGAAGGCCTCGGACTTTTGGCCACCGCTCAGTCATTAGAAATTTTATAACGCCCTTCGTGCATGTATAACTATAGTGCGCCAAGTCTCTCCGCACTGAGCCGATTCAAGGTCTTCTATTAAAAATTGCATTTAAGTTCGTAGCAACCAGATCATTGGTAAACAAGTGAAGAAGACAACCTTCCAGTATCTGTTAAGATTGTGGTGAGTACGGTCAATTTTTGCCGGTAGCTCTCTCATCAGCAAGGTGCTACTGCGGAAAAACTTTCCTGGCGCACTGTATGTTGTAGTTTACTAGGAAAATCCGAAAGACGTTGTTCTGCCCTTCATCTCCCTCTTTCCCCTCCCATCTGTCTCTCCCTTCTTCTCTCGCTTTGTCCCTGTCTGTCTCTGCCTCTCTCTGTCCTTCTCATTCCCATTTAATTGCAGATTATGCACATCTCTGAGCATGTATGGTAATATCGGGAAGCGCCGGACCAATAAAAATGTAATAGAATGTTCAAGGTGGTTTCATCCTGTAGATTACGAGGTGAGAAATGTTTCTTTCAGGCCTGCGGGCTCAAAATGTTAGTTTTTAAGGTCATAGAAGACATCGTTTAAGAGTTATTTAACGATATAGATTCAAAATCTTACCGAATGTGTTGCGGGTTGCATTTGACGTAAATATTTAGGATTGTTCTACTGCGCTATGTAATGGAGTTACAGCAGATTTAACAGCACATAACAACACAGCGTTGCGCTCACCTTCGATCTATCGTGTGACGCGAATCGACTCGGCTACCAAGAGTTGGTAAAACAGCAAACGCAAAACGAGGTCATTAAAATCTGCAAACTTCGTGCACATTAAAGATGAATTCTGTGGCCTAGAAGCAAGAATATACACTGTATTCTCAAAGTAAAACGGATAATTATATGACGAGAATGATTTAAGACTAAGAATATCTTGCATTTCAATTCACATTTTTTTAGATTTCACTACACAACACAGTAATGTGGGAAATAAAATTCTGAATTACAAAATATACTAAAAATATTAATAAAAAATGTTTTAAAAAACCACTGTGAATAAAACAAAAACGTATACCTCTTTTTCACTATCTTCGACAGTCGTAAGAAGTGTACTGATCAACTAGCGGAGTCAGATGCCGGTAATTATTAGCTTGAAGGTTATTATAATGAAATCAATAAAGCATCATCTTCACATTCAAGCGCTCTATAATTTATTCAACTGTGTTATTAACATTAGATTATATAATGAACTTGCTGTGTGCGCGCCGACTACTCAAACGGCGCGCCCCAGCAAAACGCAAGACTCGGTCAAGAGGGCGCAGCACAAACGCGCTGCGCACTGACCGTAGCGTAGAACTCGATTTCCCACCGGGGTATAAAAGCCCGGTGGACAACGGGTCAGCAGAAGTCAGCTACCAGTCGTCAACCTGTCAGCTACGAATCTGCCAAAAGTCTGCCAGCGAGCTACGGACGGCCAGCGCACGCAACCGCCAGCACGAGCCAATCGACCAAGTCTACCGACTCGTCACGCCGAGGCAACAGCAACACAACGCCACTGCCTCGCCGCCCCGGGCGCCGGCCCCGCCGCCGCCACGACGCTCTGCCAGCGACGCAACCACTCCCCGGCCTCACCACTGCCGAGCGGACGGCCCCGCTGCCGTCGCCACGTTCGGCTAGCGACGTTTCCGCCTGGCATCGCCCGGGTGGTGCTACGGCCTCACGCTGTCGCGGGTTCTACCGGGCCCCCGCGCTCCAGCCGCTAGGCACCTGGGCGACGGCTCCGCCGCCGCCACGACTCTCAACCGGCGACACTACCTGCTCGCCGCGGCCGTTGTCACGGCCCCCACACTGCCACTCACCACGGCCGTCGGCCGTAAAAACGGAGCCTAGGCTCACCCCGTTCGCCTCCCGGCGACCATTGTATTTTTATGTTGTGAAAAATAAATGTTGTGAGAAACGGAGTTTTTCTTCTGATTGTAAAGACACAACAGAACTAAAATTTAATACTGCAACATCCTTCATTTTCACACAAATGATTAATGGATTTAATTTCCACACTAATAGAAGCAAATAATTATTGCATCTATCATTTCATGGATTAAACAATTTCATTTTTTATGTGCTTTGATTGAACATGTCTCGTCAGAAGTTTTCTAACCTGCGACTGCGGCAGTTGTTCGGTACTGTTTTACTAAGTTTTAGGTTAGGTTAACGTTTTAATTATTTGTATTTATTTGTTTGATCAGCATTTTGGTGTTATTGAATATTTTTTGTTCATTTTCTTCTTGGGCGAAGCCGTTGCTGAACTTTCGAGTCAACTGAAACTACATTCTGTTAGTTTCAAAGAGGATTGGGCACATGGTAGAGTTCTTCTTTTCGTTGAGCTTATATGCGTCACGTGGCTTTTTGTATCTAGGTTTCATACATCACAGTTCAGACGTGATACCAAAAAAACGGATGAGGTGTAAAATAAGTTTACATCTGAAGCGAAGGTACGGTGGATCCGACTAGTCTGACAAGACAGAAAATAGAAATTCTCCCTTAGAGAGGATGGTTGTAAGGCATATCGAAAAAATGATTTCGATATAAGTAGACGGAGGTAAACCATGTAAAACGAAGGACTAATTTTAAATAATTTTTTTCTCCTTTGTGTAAATTCATGAATTAGAAACATTTTCCGCTTAAAACTGAATTATTGGCTGACCATGCGCATCAACTATTATTAGAATCAACTATTTTCAGTACATTTTATTAACCATTGAAATATTGTTAGATATTTAAAGTAGAAATATTCGTACAAGCGAAAACAATAAACACCATATTTTAATGTTTCAACCTCTTTGCCATCCTCGTTAGGAGTTAAAAAGTCAAGACAATCAGTCATACAATAAATAAACCTAAACTCCTCACTCCACTAGCATTTAGCAGCACAAAAGCTCAAAAAAATATTCGCAGATAGTGATGTTACAATTGTCATTATTATAATTATTATCATTATTAGCTGTTGTAGCTTAGTAGAGTGCTAACCACACCGCCTTAACTCATGGCCGCGAGGCAGGGACGTCGCCGGTAGGCCTGAGCCCGTTCACGGGCTGTCGCGCCAAGTGCACACATACATGGTAGCTTAGCCCTTTCACTGCTACGCATTAGGCGCGCTGGCCGCTCCGCAGTGCTGAATACTTTTTCGTGCGGTCTTCTCTCGCGCGCGTTCTCAGTTGTTGTTAGTTATTAAATATTTACTGAGGTGCATATTTACTTTCCGTCATTCTTTTAGATCCAGGCTTTATAACTGGCACTGACGAAGTTGAAAGCATTCAACCCCATAACACTTCTTCAGTAAACGTAGACATCCTAACCGAAACATATAAGCAAGAATTTTCATTCTTGAATGCCAGATGTTGGTTTAGCCGTGATCGCTAAGTCATTGTACATTTCTGGCCAGAGTGTACACATGACTTGGGTCATGTGATGGGGGTGAATGTACAAAAGGATTTATAAGAATACTGCAATAATATTTTGACCTGCGCGCTCTCGGCTGGAGCTGCGCGCCTTCCACAAATCATGCCTTCCACAACACTTGAAAAATCTCGCAACAAAAGCTATGAAACGCTGTCTAGAAGGCACCAAAATAAACTTCAAAGTGTAAAGAACAGAACCCATGTTTTGGCAATTGCCTAATTTTGAACGCGAACTAACAACAGACACGAGAACCCGAAAGAGCAGCGCGACGCACCGGTGCGTCGTTAGCAGTGGTGGCACGGCGAAGTCTGACGCACCGGTGCGTCGTTAGCAGTGAAAGGGTTAGTAGAAGTTGTAGCAACTTGCTGAATGACACTACACAAGGCAGATTATAAATCCTGAAGCCCTCAAATTTCCACAAATTACATTTATTAATCAGAAGGAAAGAATTGTATCAACTCAATATATGCTGAGGATAATAAAGCAAAATTCTGAAAAAGGTGTGTTTGACCCAGAAACTAATTAAAATACATGTTACAAAAAAGACGGGTAAGTGAAACGACTTGTGTGTTTTGCGGAGGATGAATGTACTCTAGGCAATAAAAATGGCTTATCCACATAACATTTGTTCACGCATTACACACCTTTCATTTTACATTACGTTAAAGCTAGGGAGGTCTTACTTGGTAATGGTGCAATCGTATTCACTTCTCATTCATCACGTATCTAAAATAAATGTACCAGAATTCCTCTCAGTTACGCACTCTACTTGCGAAGAACGCTCTTTGGGAGTGATTGCCCTGATTGAATTCTGAGGTTTTTTCATCAAGCTGGGAGCATGCACATATTATTTTCCTAGGCAGCACTGATCCCATAGCTCCCAAAAGATTAAATGTTTTAAGCAACCACGTAGCTTTCCAAAATACTTACAAATTATTCAACCAATAACATGTGTTAAGTGCTGTGAACACGTGTACAATTCTGTAAACAACAACTAGTCATTCCAAACTTGTTTCAAATTATTCAAGGATTAGCATTTGCAAATGTCAATTGCAAACAGTCTTGTTATGTATGAAGTGAATTAACTCCATGGATAGTGAAAATTCTCCGAGGGAATAGAAGGAAAAAGGATACGCTAGATTTGTCACTTTTCATTCCACTTGCTACTTTTACTCCCATTTATTTAATTGGCATTCTTAAATGAAACGCGCCTCCTCATATCATTTTCTGCAAATTTATTTCTAAGCGCATCCAATGAACATTTTAAGAAAAAAAGGCACACAAATTGTGTAGTCTCAACTCGCAAATAACGCTCTCTGGAAGTGAATTGCAATGGTTAAGCTTGTGATTTTTCTTTACGGATGCTGAAAGAACACAAATATCACTTTTCTAGTCAGCGCAGTTGAAATGGGCCCGTTACGGACAATCGCTCTGAGAAATAAGGTTCGTTTCGACAGAAGACCCGCGTTTGGGATTTCACGGCATTTGTCTAGCTGATCGAAAATGGGGTAGCAGAGCTATATGGTCAAGAAATAAAAGGAAACTAGTGGCTTCCAGTCGCAAAAGTTCTACTTCACAAAGCCACAATAAATGTTTTCCCAAAAAGTATCACCCACACTACTCAAGATCAACAAATAGAACACGGGCAACATTGCAATAAATTAACATTGCAATATAATATTGTATTATTGCAATATATAACATTGCAATAAATTAAATAGTTTAGCAGTGTTGTCAAGGTCGATGCCGCGAACAGGAGTCCGTGGCACGAGTGCCACGACGAAATCGTCTCTCTACGCAGTCCATCACCCCGCCACCAGAGACAACGCCATCTGTGTTGTAAACGGCGGAGTTTCCACTACTCGTAATAGTTTCCTTTCCCGACGCTAGTTGCGCAGGGAAGCTCGTGGCATGCTACCGTGTCACGACGCGTGCCACTGCTACCAGTAGCAGACCTTGACACCACTGGTTTAGCAAAATCAGTCTTCACGAATACTGTAATAGCATAGTATGGTGTATGTAACTTTTGTTCGTCTAATACTCAAACGCACACTTTAATTTTTAACATTTTAATTTTTGCAAGACCTTTTTTTTGCAAATATCCGGTTCACAAATTTCCAAAAGGTTGCTTCTGTATTCATTTCTTTTAGTTTTGTAATATTCGTGCTTTGGATCCATTTATGTTAAGGTTTTACTTGTTGTGATAAAAGGAAAACAAAACTTTTCTACGATTCGACGGAAAAATTCAGTGCACATTCTCACAGCCAGAGCTTTTTAAATTGAATGGCAAAGTGGAGGAAAGGTTTTCCTCGCTCCACTTCATTTACAAACAATTGCAATTTTCCCTCGGAGCAATTCCATTCGTTTGAATTCCTGTACACAAGCTTCGAGTTCGATAAATTGGGAACAATTACTAATGAAATCACGCTATCATTAAAAAAATCCCACAGCTAAGGAAATAAATAATTTTAAAACAATTATTATTACTCAAGTGAAACAAAAGCTTTTTTCTGTTTTTCCATTTGATTTAATTTATATTGATTTATAAAATTACTACAAGTGTGTAAAAAGCACCAATTGTGGCAGTAGTTAAGAGGTTTTGTAGTTTTCTTCAAATTATTGAGCTATAATACCAAACTTGTTATGTAATACTCAATAAGAGATTAGCATACCTATTACTGCATTGATCCAGAATAAACATGGTCAGTTTTGAATTTGGTGTATTTTTATTCACTCGCATTATGCATAGGGAGTACAGAGGGCGTTACGTAAACTGCAGCGACAAACACGCGTTTTGGCAGGAAAATTCGTATTTCGGGTCCCCAATACCGAAAAAGTGAACAATTCATGTAGTAAGTCACATACTTTAACACCCTTTCTCGTTGGATTCCACGGTTTGTGGGTACACTGGTACCGAAAAATTTGATTACAGTAAAATGTCCGTCCGACTGGCCCACGGATATTCCCTCTGTCCGTCGATAGGCCTTCGAAGAAAGCTGGCGGCTAAACCGTAACTAGGATTTTTACAAAAAGTGATAGTCGTCATTTGGTGCTCAAAGGATTCCGATCCAAGAAAAAATTCTGGAATTTTTTTTCTCAATGATTCTGCATTTCTATTAAGATGTTGAATTCAAATTTTATGTTGGCCTCCTGAAGAAAGATCGGCTTGACGCGGTTCGGAATTTTTCTTGTGACAAATACCTAGTGACTAAACTAGTGTCGCCGACGATCTTGCTTATGTCTACAATTTAAAATAGATATTTTGATTTTGGGGAAATACTTCATATTAAGCTTTAACGACATTTTCAAAATTTGCACAAAATATTCCGAATTGTTTCTTTAAATTTCTTGCTTGAATAGAGTTCCGTAAACATAAAGATGGCATAGGATCGATTTTCACTGTTAACTCTGAATTTCAAAAGTTGCAGAAGTTTGAAATGTTTTAAACCACTCATATAATACCATTATTGAAGAAAGCTTTTTCTTCAAATGAAATGTTTTGTTCACAATTGGTTGAATTAATTAACGCGATTTAGACTTTTTTGAAAATGTTAAAAGTTTTCGTGGAATATTGAAAGAAATGTATTTTTTAAATCAAGATTTACTCAGAAACTGCTCCAAATTTTTCCTTCAAGCTTGTACGAATAGGGTTAAATGCATTGAATAATGTGATGGAAACGCTATCACAATATATTATTTTCCTTTCCTAAAAACTTACACAAATTTAATTATTTTGAAATATCTCTCACATCGTTAAAATTTATATTTTCAATGTATTCGCTTGTGTAATGTCAGTTAAGGCAGAAGTTTTAAAATATCTATAAAGATGTTTTTCAAACGTGCATAGGTTGTTAACTAAATAGGAATTACAAAAGGCGTATTTCCGAAAACTTTTATGAGAAAAATTTTAATAAGTTTCATTTACTCAATTTTTGAAAAATCAAAAAATTGTATTAAAATGAATTAATATGTTATTCTGTGAATTTAACACTATAGGCAGAAAACGTTTAAAAAACAATTTCTGAGACAATTCCTGTTTTTAATCATTTGTAACTAGCTGATACCCGGGTGGCAGAATATCCTATAATTGTTTTCAAGATCTTTATGTATATGTATTGGCAAATATAAAACATTACAAATTAATTTGCAGAAACATTTTCAACTCTGTGTTCCCAAATTGTGATTGTGTTATTCCAATTTGTAAACCTCCCTCATTTCATCAGTTGTGGAGAACAGATTGAGTAACATGTAACAATATTTTTAGGGTTTTCAATTTTATGAATAGTGCAGTTGAAATTCTTTCCCGTTGTACCTTTCCTAGATCTCTTCCTTTTCTCAAGGATTCGTCTAGTACGTTTAAAAAAATCCACTGAAGATCTTTGCTGTAAGTGTTTCTACTTATTCCCAGACAGCAGAAAAAATAAACGAAGTTCTTCTCTCAAAGATCAAACATCTACAAAGCTCGCTCTTTTGAGACAGATTTCACCCTTTCACTCCGTCTGTTCTCTCACACCCGACCTGACACTACAAAAAACCTTTGTGTGTCATACTTTTTGGTACTAGATGTTGCTAGCTCCTGATTAATGTAAATATTTTCAATGAGAAAAGAAAGAACAAGCAGTTCTATTTGTAAATGCGAGTGAGACATTTGCTCGAAATGAATATTTCATCAATATTTTAATAATGTTACAACAACTGAAATATTTGAAAACCTGAATATAAGAGTATGATAAATGTTTGGGAGCATTTTAAATTTTCAAATATCACTTTGATTTAGAGTAAGAGTAAACTAAAAACACCCAAAACACAAAACAATTCACTCCCAACATCTAACACGAACTTTAAGCTCTTGGAATTGACACGATGAACAATACAATTGCGTCAACAGGAAGATCAATTTGAAGTAGGAGCTTGAAAATATTGTTGCCGTGGAGAATAAAATAAATTGTTTGCAAAGTAATACTAATTGATAAGTTTCTATATTTGTAATAATTTTTTTTATTATTGGCTAATGAAAATGTTATTTTTAAAATATGTTATGTTAAAATGGATATTGGTATCTATAAGAGCGGTAAACTCCTACACCGTATGACCGATCTCCATGAACGTTGGTACATCTACGTGTTTTTCCATAGAAGTTTTATGTGTTGTAACTCCATTAAATGGCGCTGCAGAACAAAATTGCGCTTCATTTTAATTCAACTTCCATTCAAACTGCGCTCCGTCTGGGCTTCATTGTCTGAGCATTGCGTGTGATGCCGGGCGAGGCCTTGAAGATCAGAACAGCGGCGCGAGTAAGTAGGAGTGACAGAGACAGTGTGAGACAGTCAGAGAGGGACTGGGTGACAGAGAGACAAAGAAAGAGGGACAAACACAGAAACAGAGGCAGAGACAGAAAGAGGCAGACGCATAGAGAGAAACAGACAGAGAGAGAGAGAGAGAGAGACAGAGAAAGAGAGACAGACACACGGAAATAGAGAGACAAACCGACGGACAGAGGCAGGGACAGATAGAGACAGAGATAGAGAGACAAACATAGGGACAGAAAGGCAGAGACAGAGTCAGACGGAGAAACAGAGAGATACAGAGAGATGGATACAGAGGGACACAGAGAGACACGGACAGACAAAGGGAGGGATATAGAGACGGAGACACAGGGAGAGGGACAGAGAGAGGCAGAGACAGAGAGACAGTCAAACAGGAACAGAAGAGACAGTCAAACAGGAACAGAGAGAGACGGAGAGAGTCTAAGAGAGGGTCACGGTGAGAGAGACGGAGAAAGGGAGAGAGAAAGAGGGAGATGAAGGGCAGTACAACGTCTTCTAGGTTCCGCTAATAATTATTAACAAAAAAAAGTCTATTTAATTTCACATTCCATCATCTTTAGGTAGTTGTTCCGATTCACCATCTTCTCAGGTTGATAGTATTGTGAATAATACAGTAAAGAGAGTTGCGAAAGTTATAATAAATGTACAGTAGAGTTTGCACGAGATATACGACCGATGAAAGTCGATTACGGTGGTCTTTCTCGTCGAGTACACAAATATATCGTGCAAATTTCAGGAGCAGGAGGGAGGCCACGACTTGTGTCTCTACTAGTTGAGATATGTGGGTATATGAAAAGCATTGGGATAAAGAAAGTGAGTGTGTGTTTGTGTGTGTGTGTGTGTGTGTGTGTGTGTGCGTGTGCGTGTGTGTGTGTGTGAGAGAGAGAGAGAGAGAGAGAGAGAGACAGAGACAGAGAGAGTATGGGGGAATTTGGAGTGGGCTCAATGAGTGAATGCATGTACGTTCTCGTTGTAGAGCTAAGAATGTTGCCATTGCGGAAATGTTGATTGTCAGTGGTGAGTAGTGCTTCCTAAATATGCGTATCTATAAATGAATGTTTCCAGAGTATATATTGTAATGAAGCTGTTAGTCCATTTGTGTTGCGCACCATGCATTGAATGTTTTCATATGCTATTGTGTTTTATTGTTGGATGTATACTTCTTTACATTAGTATACTTCTTCCTGTATTACTTCTTAGAAATCTACTCCAGGGTGTTAAACTCTTAGTAGATAAAATATATCTATCAAACTTGAGTTCATCAAATAGAGGAATCTAAAATTGTTAGTTTCGCTAACGCTGAAAATGATTGCTAAACTTTAACAACTGAAGTAAAGTGTAACCTTGCCGTCATTGTCGTGTTCAGGAAAAACTATGTCAGATGTGACCAGAGCCATTGTATCCACTAGGCTGACTAGGCTGCAGAACTTTGGGGCCCACAAATTTGTAGATACAGTATATTAATTCATTTATGTATTTTATTCTAACGTAGACTGATACACTTAAAAAAGGTACTTTCAAGAAAGTACTGAAATATACCATTCTCACGTCTCATCAAAAGCGTGGCTGTAATCATGTCCTGTTCCAAATTTATTAAGATTTGGGCGCCAGAAAACAGGTTACATGAATTACTACCAAAGTTTTTCTATCTGATTTAACAAAATTATCTAAACATCCAGCTAGCTTGGGTCGATGGGTCCGGATACAAATACTCGCTATCGCCTCGATAGCCGATTACCTGATCTGCCAACTATACAGTATGGCGTGGAATCTGAAATGTAATAATTATGCTTCCAACTAATTAACAATTATGATTGACAAATGAAAAACTCTTTTCTTTTCCAAAGAACAAAATTCAACAATTTATTTAACTTTAAATTAAACAATTAATCTGATGGTCATGACCCTTTTTGAAATAAATTGTCTCTTTTATACTGCAGTATTTTTTTTACCGTTTGTGCATGCCAACGCTCCGTGGTCGCTTCTCACTTGGCCGTTGTTAATTCCAATTTCCGCTTCTTTCTTCGTTCTTGCGCCGCTGCTGACACGTCCAGTCCACACTGCCTAAACTATTTGTTAGTTCTTATCCGACGCTCCCCGGTTCCTAGTCTCTCCCACTGGTTATGTAAACTATTGACGTCCAACTGCAATGTCCGAAAATCTGAACAAGTCCTCCGCGAAATCACTTCTGGTAAATTATTTTCAAAGTCCGGAAACAAACTATCGCTTCTCTCACAAGAAAACTATACAAGTCTCACTTTCCCACTATATTGTCTACAACGATCTTTACGCTACGGCACCCAGAGTCAGAATGTTCGATCTACACTCCACGACACCCAGAGTCAGAATGTACGATCTATACTCCACGACACCCAGAGTCGGAATGTTCTATTTAATGCGTTTTTGAACCCATTATGGCTCGGTAAGCGTCCATCCTTCTATTTTTTAAAAACACGGCGGCAACATTAGACTATCTAGTCTTCCCTAGCCAACCCGTGCGTCTCTTACAAATCCGAGTAGCCGCGAACTCCGCCAGTCATTCGTTTTTGCACCAATTACATCTTAGGTTCTTCAGCCATCTAGCCGGCGTCCTGACGTCATCAAGGCCCGTGTATAGTTTGTTGACCTTGCCAACCTCTGCGCTGACGTTGCTAAGGCCACATACCGCCATATTGGATGCCCATTTATCCACCCCATGTCTAACTAACATCATTAAATAAAATCCATCGTATTCTGGTATATCACAGTACGTTTCTGAATCAAGGGCCTTACATTTCGAAGAAAATCTGAAGTGTGCATAAGACTGATCAAAAGCGCCGAGAGTAATATAATGTTATGACTTTATTGCCTCTAAGAGTTGTCCACATCGTTTGAACAAAGCAATGTTTGTCAGATGTTTTTAAAAACAATATATTATTATTGTTAATTATTGTGCTTAAAATTTCAAATTCAATATAGCAATATATATAATGTATATACCATATTGTTGTTATTATTATTATTATCATTATTATTATTATCATTATTATTATTATTATTATCATTATTATTATTATTTAATAATAAGATTTATTAATAAAATAAATATTCAAAGACTAGAAATATTAAATAAAGATAATTATGGTGGGATGTACATTAATTATCCTAGGGTCCAAGGGCCCATTACATTTTACAAGCATGTTACAAGGGCCCTGGGTGTGACTTATCAACCCAAACCTGTTTTGTCACGAAATTCCGATTTATTAGTACGCATTCACAGAAATTTACGTTCAAGAAAAATTATTTTAACTAAAATTTATTGATATATATATGTGTGTATATATATATATATATATATATATATATATATATATATATACGGTATTAATCTCACAGTATATATGATATTGATCTCACAGTAATATTGATCTCACAGTATATATGAAGATATCGAAGTAAAATATTAATGAAGAACACGAAAAACATGGAATTAAGTGGTATTTTTTCCCTGGAGTGTAATATCTCATATAAACCTTGCCCCAGTAATGACACAAAGCCATCCCAATATAATTATTCTAAAACCTCTGCGCTAATTATAGATTTTACTACTTTTTAATCATCTTACCTAGTCGAAAATATTTTTGTGCATAAATCTTTCAATTTTGAAGAGAAACCTGTAAACTATTTATTTCTTCCTCCGTTGTTTCTACTGTGACTACTCAGCTCTTTCTCAAGCCCGAAAACTCATTTCCTTAAATATTCTCCTCTCCATTCATACTACACATGAACGTGAATCCCAAAGCTAGCATTCTTGACCCTCAGCTATTCACCACTAATCACCCCAAGCAAAGCATGTTGCGCCCTGCCCCCGAACGTGTTTCCGGCCTGCGAAAAAAAAGACGCAACAACGCATTGCATTTATCGTCTGAAAGGAAACACGAATCAGCGGAAGCCAGACGCCGTGGAGACATCTGAAGGTCGCGCTCTTCTGCTATACTTAGCGCCAGCAGGCGACTGCGGTGGCTGGCTGTAGATACCTCGCCGACACGGTCGTAAAACATCGAGTCGGCGATGCGGCTGCTTGTCAAAACAAGAGCTGCAACAACACGCCCACTTTCTTGGAGCGAGCAGATGCTCTGACAGCTTTTTTAACCCAATTGTCGGTAATTGCCCTCGGAACGTTTAAGCATTTTCCAGACATTTTCATATTATTATTAATTGTTAGTTGATTCTTTTACAACCCTGCACCAGTGTACTATTTACTAAGGCCATTATTTATATTTTGAGCCTTGGCAACACTGTTGTTGGGCCCCATTTGACGTTTCCATAGTAAATGCTTGGTTCCTTGATTGAGATTCTGGACACGTCAACTACTATGGTCATTAGTCCCTTAAGGGTAGTACCTGTTTTGCTCGGGATTTGACGGTAGTCTTCCCCAGCCTGTAATGTCAGGATCCCTTGAATTTGAAACCGACATTTTAATTTTGGAGGGTACGTGATATGGTGCATCTGGGACATTTTCAAATTTTGCAAAAAAAAAAATGGCTCCATCGTTTTTGATTAAATTTTGTTGTTGAATAGAGTGATGGACGTTTATGAGAATGACACAAGTCCCATTTTCCTTGAAAATTCTGATTTTTCGAAAATTGCAAAACTTCAAAATGTTTAGGCATCTTGTTACAACTGCAATTATGAAGATAGATATTTTTTTCTTAGTAAAATCTATTCCTTAAAAGTAGATTTTTAAAATAAGGTCATGTACAATCTTACGAAAATTTCTGTTCTTTACGTACGCGTAATTTTACGTGCAAGTACGTGCTGTTTTAGCACCACTAGTTTAAATTAATACACACTGTTTTGTTGGCATCTAATGTAAAAAAAAAAAGATCCAGAGTCATGTCCCAAGAGTGAGGCCAATGCTTGGAATTATGTCTGACTTCCTTGATTTATTTAGGACAAGGAAAGCATGTGACAAAATTTTAAGATTATTACAACAGGTTTGACCCATTAATGTAAGTCCAACAGGTTTCCTTTCACTATCTGTATAATGAACATTTTAAAGAAATGTAACTTATGTACCCATTCAAAAATTATCCAGTTCTATAGATTTATTTATTGAAAAAAAGTGATTTAGTATTTCTATTTAATCCCTGCATTACAAATTTGTAGTGTAATAAATAATTGTTAATTAATGTAAATTACAATGGTCTCCGATAAGCAGAACAGTTGTTAAGCAGCCTTAAATCAAGTAATTTAAAAAAAAGATTAAACCATTGTCTTACATCGTAGTTTGCACGAACACCACGGGAGGCGCTGATGTGTCCCGAGAGTTTGAATTTCACGAGGGGAGCGATAGCGGCATAAACAGCACGTCGCACACGGGTTTAACTGTCCAAAAACCTGGCCATAATTGAAAAGCTCGAACTTCACGCTTAGAGGTTAGTCCCATCAAATTGTGTACAGAAGTCATTGATGCATCATTTTCCAGCGTGGCAGAGAAATTGCAACCTTATTTCATGCTCATATTCGACGGTGAAGTTGATGGTATTTTAACATAGAAAAACACGTAAGATTGTGAAGCAAGTTGCAGTCAGTAAACATGGCGTTCTTCATCATTTATACTTGAATTTTCTGTATTTTTGAGTGGATAATACATCTTAAGGTAAGTTGAATATCTGACAAGTTTACTTTTCTATTTATTTCGACAAACAAGGTGTGTGTATCGCAACTTTTTCCACGTATCTCTTTTTTTTGTATTATGGCCAGGTTTTTGGTCAGTTTACGCGGCCCGCGATTCTCGGTCAAGGCAAGACTATAGTGTGAGTTTTCCTAGCAATATCCCAGCGTATGTTGCTGTGTGACGATGAGAAAGTTCACTTCTCAGGTTGAGAAGACCGGAATACGACGTGGGGATGTCTACGTGCTAACCACACGTACTCCCTTAAACCATGGCCGCGAAGCAGTGACGTCGCCGGTAGGCCTGAGCCCGTTCACGGGCTTTCGCGCCAAGTACATACATAGAGTTTGGTCACCTGGAACCACTGTGCGCCGCGCTGCTGCCTACTGAAGCTCGCGGAAGCCCAAGAAAGTTTTAATCAGATTTCCTGCTTGTAATAAAATACGATTATTTGCGTTAACACAACCGAGCTTGAAATTTTCTCTGAATAAACCTCTCGTATATCTGGTATGGCTGATCCAGACATATTCCCCGCCAGATGGATATGAAATTTCCCTAACCAGAAGCGTCAAGCATGAACGGACACTCCAGTGTATCCCACAAGACAAACATTTTCCTTTTCATCACCAACCATATCTCCAATACGAATTCGACGTGGACTGGATAAACAAAGGTTTGAAGTTTATAATTAAAACCGTAAATGTCCATTATTAATATTTTAATATAAGTGAAATGCTCTAGGATTTGAAAACGTATTAAATATTCCTTGAATGTTATTGGGTAATGTTGTTCATTTACAACCCTGCGAATTTTTTCGACGTATTGCAATACATACTTCGAAACAAATTTTAGATGCCTTCACAATATATTAAAAAATACTGAATATTTGAAATAACACCTATTGTCGTCCATTCTACTCACGAAGTGGACGAGACATCTCATCTTTCTCGCTTTTGTTACTGAGATCCAAAACCGAATAGCGACATGTAGAATTTCTGGTGAACAAAGTTAGCATTTTTACTTCAACTCTCCTTCAATTAGGTAACAAATTGCACAGTCCACTGCATCTAAAGATGATTCTCAAAGGTGCAATGCGGTATAAATTAATGCAATTTGGTAAGGCTAAGGTTCTTTTCTAGTTTTTTTTAATATTCTTATCGTTTAAAATAACATGTTTTTCGGTATAAAATGTTCTAAATGTATGCATATTTCTTAATAGGGGAAAGTCGTCTGATATCGGACAGCGCGTGGTATCGGAAAAAAGTAGTTTAGGGAACTGGGCACTGGTGGTAGCACGTGCTGCACTGTCAGTGTGTTCCTGGACACAAATTAGCTTTGCATACGCCGTATGAGGTGAGTACATCAATCAGTTTGGTTATAGCGACATGCATTACGTTTTGTTCATGCTGACAGGTGTACGAAGATACCTTTGGAGCTATGAAACCTTTCTGAGGGTAAGTTTAAATACATTCTACTGTGACTTAGGTATTATGTTACAGCAGTATAACGTTGTTTGTACAATTTATATCAGTATTGAATTCTTTTGAAGGATGACGGTCGTTCGGGTGGTATCAAAGTAGAATCGGATGGTACCGGACAGTTACTTCTTCGCCTTCTCTTCACTTTTCCGTATTTTCTGCGTGTGGGTTGTTAGGAGATAATATTCGAATACTAATGTGGATTTTGTCCGTGTTTCAGGACACTATAGGTAAAATTCGCGGGAAATGGGAAGAAATAATAGGAAGAGAGTCATTATGAAGGTCATTTCAAAAGAAAAACCCTCAATAATGGTAGTTGTGAAGCTATAAATTGAACATAATAGTTGAGTTTTTGTTTTTTAATTCAAGAACTGTTATTTTCCCTTATAGCCAAATACTCATTTTTTTCTTTGTATTAATCAATTAAATATTTGTCTCAATAGTGAGCGTATCTTTGATTAATTACTGTAAAAAAACTTCATTAAAATTATTTTACCATTATTTACTTAGTTGTCAGATACCACCCTCCACTCTTCAGACGTGTAAATTGTCAACGATTTTTACTATTCCCAAATAATCATATTATTTTACTTTCAAATCAAACGGCTTTGATAGAGTGTGTAAGTAAGAGATGAAGTTTCATATTCTGTATTTTAAGAATAATTTTCACTAACCTTAATTAAGAAATCATATTTAAAGCTAAGGTGGCCGATACCACACGACCATCCCCTACTGACTAGGTGCTAAGATATTATTTAACTTATTAATAGTTTAATGGTAACCAGCGATTTAAAATTAAGTCCTATTTGAGTTAAGTAAGTTTTGACAGCTACATGTGTAAACATCCCTAATACTGACCTCAATTTTAAATCAATTGAAAAAGTTTTATTTTTCACAAACGCATTTTCGTTACATTATACAATGCAGCAATGCGTTATAAATGTGCCAACGTATTTTTCCTCTGCTCCTAATGCATATCCGCTTGGATACATTTTATATACAATTAAGTACTTTTCAGATAACGTATATCATATTAACACAGTTAATTTCAAATATATTCACTAGTTCCGTTTACAAATATAATTCTAACTTTTGTTTTAAAAAGTCCACATTCTTAATTAAAAACTCGAATGAAGATAAAAAGTAAACATTCTGACTGATACGCAAATACGCAGTTAATGTGTAAAATGCTCCCTCCTCGCTGACTGCACAAGCGAGCGTACCTCCATGTGCGAGTTTACATTACGCTACAGCGAATTTGAATGTGCGATTTGTGCAAATGTGGGAAATGTTTACATTTCTAATTACCCATTCCCCAAATCCCAACGTTACTCTCATTTTCTTTCTTGCCATCCAAGGAGGAAGAGCACGCTGTTCTCAGATGGGTTTCACTTCAAAATATGTCAGACTTATTTTGATAATCTGCCTCATAAAAATGTGGCAATTCAGTATCTCGTCCTCTATTTTACAGATGAAAAGTTCCACTATCAGGAATGAATATTAACTTTATCACATTATGTATAAGATAGATCATGGGTGCAATACTCAGTATGTAATAAAAATATGCAAATATAATGCTCTTCAAGTTGTTTATAATAGCTTTATTATTATTATTATTATTATTATTATTATTATTATTATTATTATACATAAAAAATATATAAAAGATCCATTATGGAATCGATACATAAAACGGAAATATTTCAAAAGCTAAGCATTGACAACGTTGAAAAACTGGACGCAAATCACAATCGAGACGAAAAAGCAGTGCCGTCAGAACCTATTTTAGCAGGCTATGGTAAGCGCTAAAAAAATAACGAGCCATAAAGTTACTAAAAATACTGATGTTCACCACTTACACACAACTTGTAAAAACTAGTGGGAATGTGTGGCATATCGGAACTTTTCCTCCTCTTAGTGATGTTACTAAACACTATCTCAGGTGTTTAAAAATGGGTGTGACATCATTTAAGAATCTACTTTTAAATGAAGTGCATGAAACCCCAAGCCACAAGAAACAATATGTTTGAAAAATAGCTTGAAAAGTTGTGATGTATCTTAAAACTTCGATCAGCAAAGATGCATGCAAAAAATGAGACATGTGAAATATACATTTACACTCAATTTACATTAGTTTTTCATATTTTTAATCAATGATAACTATAATTGGTCATTCTCTACAATATTGATGAAGGTAAGAACAGCAATATGAGGTTTAATTTTTTCGGCCTCCAAATATCAGCACAACGCAAATTTCATTTGAATACATTGTTAAATTTGTTACGATCCAACCTCCCATGTAAAATAAATACACGTGAAATGTTTCTAATGTGACGATTTAATAGCCATAGAATAGGTTACAACGGTGCCGGAGAGTTAGTTAGGAAGACAGGGTAAAAAAGTTGGGCGGTGTGTATACAAATTGATATGTTTGATAATAACGAAGAAAAAATATTCAGAAAACGAAGCAGTCTCTATTGTTATAGGTTAGCTCTACAGAAACGTTTTAGTACGTCGACTATTATTTGATTAAGTTGTTAGAACTTAAATTCCAAATAATTTGGAAGCGGACATTGCCAGTAGTCAAACTGATGTGTTCTGTTTGATCCTGAAATTTACCAGTCTATAAGCTGAAATTGATGGTTATTAGTTAAGCGACAATTCAGGATTTGGAAGAGTGAATGGCAGCCAGGCCCTAAATGCGTAGAATTCAGCATCCGCATCAAGAAAATCAATATAAATATCACTATCGAAACACTTCGCTTTTTATATATTTGTAATGTGTAAGCGCAAAACTTTTCGTACATTTCAGTTAACATAGACTCGATTAAGCTCATCAAACATTTGCACAGTTCATTTGTAAACTGAACAATGTACACTCAAATATAAATAAAATTTAAATTAAAAAAACATTTCGATGAGCTCTCGCAACCCTCGAGACCGTCAAGGGACGAAGCGTCGATTGAGGTTTGAGAGCGTAATAAAAATCAAATAGCCTCAGCTGTCAATAGAGCGCCATTGCTTAACTTTTACTTTTTGTGGGTTGGTTGCATTCTGTAAAATGTCACTCAAATGAGAAATAAATTGCATTGAGAAAGAAACCTATATTGAAGGAGTACGACATATACGAAAATACATTTGAATTAGTTGAATCTTTTCGGCATCAAACTAAAGATATGTAGAAAAGTTACAAATGTTCTACATATTCACTACAAGGAATATTGAATGCCCCCACAAACACTGTTTCAGGTCGTTCAGTATTTATTCACAAAGACCAGTGAAATGAGGGAGGTTTACAAATTCTGGAACAAAATGATCACTATTCACTGTGAACAGATTTAAGTAAATTTCTAAAAATGTAATTGAAATTATAATCGTACTTACCTGGATCTATACACGTATGTTGCAGGGAACTACGGTAACGAAATTCTGCTGTTTAACTTGAAAACGTATTGCATCACATTCAATTAAAATCATTATGTATTTAGAAAATCAAACTGTATGAAAGCATCAAGTGTTTCTCGTCTGGAAGATGTTTCTTTATGAATGGACCACAATTGATCACCGATTGAAATATTTTCAGAGTTTTCGGGAAAGCTTTACAGGTTTTATAAAATTTTGCTCTCAAAATTACGTTCATATGGAACTCTTCTTGGTTTTGCTCTAGATTGTATATCCTTGAGCCTTGAAAAATTGATCGCAAAGAGTACAAATACCGTTCTGGAACGAAGGAACATTATTTGGTCATCTTAACAATTCTTTGTCAATTGAGCCTAGTAACCCACAGGATTCGAAATTTATGGATCTCTCAATTCAGTCAAATCTCAAAAGAAATATCCATAAAATGAATTTAACTGTAAGTTCATTATGTTACGCGCTCAGATTTCTTTCAAATTCAGCTTCATGAAAACTCGTTGCATGAATTTTGCAAATGTAAATTCCCAGCAGAGATTTGGCATATTATTCTGGAAAATCCTATCCTAAACCTATTAGTCTGCAGAAAAAATATATTAATAAAATGTAAATGCCTTTCATGTGGTTCCTGCAAGCCTCTTTTCATTGACCTTGTAATCACACCATTGCCTTGCCTATTTTTATCTGGATTAGACGTTTTGGCAGAACTGATTTACTTAACGGTGGGAGTTTTTTTCATGCAATACTGATATTTATATTTACAACACATGCAGTAGAAATAACATTCATCAGTTGTCCAGTAGCAACAGCTCACTACAAGAAATCGACATATAATACATATTGCAACACATTGACAGACGACATTAAAGGATTCACATCGATTCACGAATGTGAGTACAAATTAGTTTTTGTTTGCTGCCTTGCTTATCAAAAAGGAAAATATTTATTTTAACAATGATATATAATACCTAAATTTACATTATTAAAGACTTAATATGCCTAAAAAATGTAATGTACTTCAGTTTCTGGTTCAACGACCCCCCTCTCGATCAGGTTTTCTTGTGGATTCCCCGATCCATTCAACACATGCAGGGATGGTACGATGTTTTGCGTCTGAACATTAATGTTCCTTCACTGTACGCACGTTTTATAGCGCTCTTCTTTCGCTCCTTATAGCAGGAGTACAGTCGGAGGTATGGTTTACTATTTTTAAGCAATACTCAAAATTCAAATCTGTAGTTCGGTGCAAATACATTTTCTATGAGTCGGGAGTGAAAATGACAAATTCAAATTTCAATCTCGCTTTGTTGGTACTTTTATTATAAATTCGAGTATTTATGGTTAAAGACTGGGAGACTGGGAGTTCAAGAAAACTTGCGCAGATTGTACTTCTCCCCTATATATCACATACAGGTTTATTGTTCTTTGACGAAAATAAATAAATCACAGAATAGTTTGTGAAAGGACACATGTACCAGACGATTTCTAGTCACTGCGTTTTTATACACTACTAATCTTTGAATTTAAAAACGCTTTTCAAACTTTTGATAATCGCTATTTTTCTTCGCCAACAGTAACCTCACATTGACATGTTTCCTTGGAGACAATGTGTCCAATACTTCTTGTAGATCGATTACAACTCACACAATGAAATAATGTGTGAATAGCAAATAGTTATTCGTTACCACAAGTTTTTCTTCTTTGAAGAAGGTTATTAAATGTTGTAACGTGTTATAAAATGTTCCTCTCCGGTACTTTTGATATTAAAATCTAAATAAGCAAGTTTTTGTTTCATTTTTCAAATAGATATATGTTAAAAAATACTCCTTCTTTCTCAAAACGTTTTTTTGACAGAATGAAATATGGAATTGTAACGTTTCTCACAATTCCAATGTTTATTTACATTTTTTACATTCTTATTTGGTAAATAAGAAACATATGATGTACCGAGGTTGTTAGAGAATGAGGTTAGCAACGGAGATTGATGACTTATAGAGAGAGAATTGAACGAAAAAACATGTTCCTATAACGAAATATGTAAGAGATAGTTGTACAAAATGAAAAGGTACAAAATATTAAAGTACATTGTACAAGAAATTTAAAATAAAACTAAAATAAACTAAGAATTGAAGTGTTACTACTTTAAAAAAATAAGTAGTTTCAGTAAATGTAACGGCAAATGTAACAAAAAAAAGTGTTGGCAGAGTGTGACGTTACAGGAATTATAAAATTACAAGAGAAATGTACAACAAATGATTGTATATTAAGAAAAAATCACACTTTAGTTCAATAAATAACGTCATATTGTCAAAACAATTTTAGGATCTCCCAGACCGTAGTATGTAATTCACGCATAAAAAAGTTAGAGTAGTCATGCAGGGTTGAATACATAACCACCGATATTAAGGGAAAACCTGAGAGATTTTCCAATCGGTGCATTTATCCACTCAATGAAATATTTCAGTGTTTACATATTAGTAAAAGAATGTACGTAGGAGACAGGGATAACGACAATAACTTTCAATTTTGATTAGTAAACCTTTGTATCAACTTGAGCTACATTGGTGAAAGAGTATCTTACATTCACCCATCTAGTCAGGCTTAGTAATGATAACCTACTACGGAAACCACATTTTCCTTTGGGTAATCCTTATCGTTTCCTCTGGCGCAGAAATATCACGAAAATGACGAGTGCGTATAAACCTAAACGCATTTGAGTGAAAATCTACAGAAGACGTTTAATAAAAGCCACTGATATTGCAATTATAAGTATTTGTGTTATTCTTATATAATTATTTAGTGTACATTTTGCTTCTGTTAATTATTTAACATCTGAAGTAGGTGTAATCGTAGATACCAGGAATTTTCAGAAAGTTTAGAAAAACTCTATTGCAAACAACTGCAAACTCTTATCTAATAAAAAGGCAACTATCTTCCAACATGCTTCATTTACTATCTTGTATACGTAAGTATATACGAAGTAAAATACGTAGTATAGAGAAAGTTATGTAATGCTGCGTACATAATGCCAACATTCTTCAAATACTTGAAGACCCTGAGACATTTTCAACATTTTATCAAATATTGCTCCAAATTGTTTCGTTAAATTTTTTGTAAGAATAGAGAGAATGTTTTGGATAGAGAGATAATATTTTTTTAATAATGTAAGAATATCAAAATGCATTTATAAAGGTGGCATAGGTACGATTTTCATTATTAACTCTGAAATTTGAAAATTGCAAAAATAGAATTTTTTCGGCGTCTTCCTATAACTACATAACTCAAAACTCACTTTTCCTTCAAATGAAATTTGTTCTCCGTAATTATTTCTTCAATTAATGTCATAAATATTTTTTTGAAAGTTTTAGTAGTTTTTGCGCAATATTGAGTTAAATACGGGGAATTTAAAAAAATATCAAAAACAGGAATTTCTCAAAGACTGGCCCAAATTTATCTTTAAACGTTTAGTAGAAATAGTGCTAAATGTACGTAAGAGAGGACATAAACGATAGTTTGCTGTATTCTTCAAATAATGTCTTATCTTGCGGCTTGAAATTATGACTTACAACGGTTCTCAAAAACTCATTACTTCTCTGTGAATATTAGCTCAAAATTCCATCCATTTTCAGAAACTCCACATTTTTGAACAGTTAGTGCTAAATGGACCAAATAACAACATAAATGGCTTAAATGTATTCTTTGTTTTCTGAAAATTACACAAATGTATTTTTTAAAGGCCGTTAATATTTATATAGCTACAAATATTCGTATGCTTTATTACATTTGTGAGTGAAAGTTCAAAATATTTCCAATAAAGTTTCTCCTAAACTCAAAAGCTTTCTGTTAATAAGAGCTTCAAATTTTGTATTTATAAAAAAGCCAAAACATTTTTTTCAAAAACAGCTCCAAATTTTTCCACGAAAAGTGGCATATAGGACGATGTTGTACTCTTCTGTAATATACCAAAAGTCATTTATCGGTTCTACAATTAGGGGATTGAAAAAGTGAGTAAATGTGAAAAAAAATGTATTTGGTCGGTATACGGCAGCTGAGAAGAGGCTAGGCAAAATCGAAAAGGTAGCTCAGACCAAAAAAATTAGAAAACTAGCTACTACAAGAAATATTATGTCATTCTGTAGCTCCGAATAGGTTACTCACTTTTTTGATCAACGATGTCTAGTAACAGGCCCTCTGAATTTTGCAGTGATAATTCTATAGAAGAATCTGTACTCACTTGGCGATTACTGAATTGTTTAATTAATTCAAAGGTTTTATTTTACAGCGGCAAAATTTGTTGGGTAAATCAAAATTGACAGTTCTCAGAAAATACACGAACATATTTAGCATGGGAAAAAACAGTTCTGTTAAATAAGTTACAAATTTCCATGTGCAAAAAAATCGAAAGAAAACTACGCAGCCTCCGCTCATATAAGAGGTGCATATTGTTTCCTTAAAGAGATAGGGACTCGTAAAAAAAATATAAAAACAATGAAACAGATTCATTTTTGACTGAAAAATGTATTTTTTTATTCAGCGTATTCTAATATTGCGCTTAGCCACTAAACGAGTATTCTCTACTCAGTGAGTTTCTACTTACAGCACAGCGATAGCAACGTTATACGACGAGGAAGAAAGAAGCTTCTGTATTGACGTGAATCGTTTCAGATCAGCTAGTTCTACTTCTTCAGAACCCCTTTTTCCTCACCCACTAGAAAGCAGCATTCTTGCTACATGCAACTATTCAAAAAGTATTTGAGAAGTGAAAGAACTTTGGATCTATGACTAGGGTAACCAGATGTCTGTACTTAGCAGGGCATGTCCGTATATTTAGTGATTGTTCTGGCGTCCAAAATCAGCAAATCGTCTGTATTTTTGTCTTACAAATAGCAATCGTCCTTTCAAGCACTGTAAACTAATTTTTTTTCTGAAATTACATTTGCTTACTTTCTTTAGTGCAATCTTTTGACATTAAGTTAGGGTACCGTATGCCAACGTTGCATAGTAGTTCTTTAGCACGTTAAAAATCGATTGTTTCTACATGTCTGAGCTTCGTGTCATACTCCTTATCTAATAAGCCGTGAGCGTACCTTTCCACGAGAGTTTCATATTTCACAATGACTGGTAGAAATAAACAGGAAGAAACAAGTCATCACTTCCACGCATGGCTTAAAAATGTGTGCCAATTTCCACATAGTTTATGCATTAACGAAACAGTGTTCGGTGTTCCCTATATGATGTAATGACAAAAAGGTGTACGTTTACTGCTGAGCAGATCGTTTAGTTTGCAAATCTGAAACGTACGTATTTATTACTAGCCATTATTTTAATATCACCTTCTTTGGTCCTACATTTTACATTAATTTGTCCTTTTTATATCCATTCTCATCTGCTAACCCTATCTTTGACCATTATTTTTGTTATTAATAACCATCTTATTATAATAAAATAAAAATAATATAATAAATGCAAATAATGCTGGTGATAAAAACAATCAATAATTATTGACAATATTAATCATAGACAAATTAATATCGACAAAGTATATATTTTTATTGTGTATAGGAGATGAGAAAATGCAAACTGAAGGTGCAATTCTGTCTTATACAATTTCTTTGGAAGTTATGTTAAAGTTGTAAATGTACCCTTTTCTTTTGCTTCCTACATAAAGAAGTTATAGTCTTATATTAATAACATTGAAAAAAAATTATTCTAATATTTCATTATTCAGTCAACGCACATAAAAGACCATTCAATGTTTTCAAAGAATGTCCTGTTCATTTTTTTCTCACGTCTTCCAATACAATTATGATCAGACGAGCATTGTGGAAAAAAATCTTCCATTCTCACTTTGTTCGTCAAAGAGAAGAATAAGAAAGTTTTATATATGCCTTGCATTCAAAATACCCTAAACCTTCTCTGTGTGCCATAAAACAATAAACCTTAAGCTATCAAAGTCGACCCTAACGTGTACGTATCTAAATACTTTGTAAAGTGAAATAATAATTTTAAAAAATTGATGTATTGTAAAATAACTCGGTAACATATTAATAGAGATTAATTAAAAGAGAGATAAAAGGCAGTTTTGATCGTAAAAATATGATTATGACTTATGAGAAGCGAAAACTGGTCGATATAACCTGTCGTACTAGATCAAGAATGTTTTACATTACTTTAAACAATTCGTACTCAAATTTATTAATACTTACATCCTTAAATTTTAAATATTTTTTCTTAAGTAGAAAATAAGTACAATATTTTATTTTAACGCAGTGACAACCAAGGCCTACACATATACTACTTCTTCTGTACGAAGAATTCGTAACTGTCAGTAAGTTACCGGACATAACAGCACCAAGCTAATATTCTCAAAATAGTAGTGCCATTCTTTCATGGCCAAAATTAACGTAGTAATTACTGAAGGATATTTCATTATAAGCAAATAAGAAACTTGCACGGTATCTATAAGATATACAAGAACAAACCCGTAACGAAACGCCAACTTCAAAATGACGACATACTATCCCGTCATAGAAAAAAACAAGAGCACTTACCGACTGCCGCGCGCAACAGGGGCGAATGCGGTCTAGCAGCAGCGCAGCCCCCACAGAGCGTGTTCTCGGCGATGCGCTCGCCCCGCGCCGCTTCCACTACGCACCAACCCCCGACGCGTGCACTCCCGGCGGCTGCGGCCGGCAGACTGAGGCACTGCGCCGCCCGCCGCCAGAGCGCGGGCCCCTTCGCAGCCCCCGAGCGCCGCGCCGCTCCACACCGCCCGACACGCTCCGACCCCTCACGCTCCAACCCCTCACGCTCCGACCGCGTACGCTGCCCCAGCACATGCTCCGCCCCCCTACACACGCTCTACCTCTCACGCTCCGACCCGACACGCTCCGACCCCTCACGCTCCGACCCCTCACGCTCCCACCCGACACGCTCCCACCCGACACGCTCCCACCCGACACGCTCCCACCCGACACGCTCCACCTCGACACGCTCCGCCCCGATACGATCCGCCCGAACTTACTCCGTCCCGAGACTTTCCGCTCCCGCACGCTCTGCCCCGCCGCGCTCCGCTCCGGAACACACCAACCTCCTCAAGCTCCGCCCTCCACACATTGTCCCCACACGCTCCATCTCAACACGCTCTGCCCCGGCACTTTCCACCCCCGCACGCTCTGACCGCATACGCTCCGTTCTCAAACGCTCTACCCCCATTTGTTCTGCCCCACATCCTCCTTTCCCACATACTACGTCCTCACACGCTGCATCAGCACATGCCCCCCCAGAACCCTCCTCCTTTTACGAGTTACAGCCGACCATCATCACTTCCCTCCCCGTTCTCTTCTACCCCACCCTCACCTGCTCCCCCGCTCTGCAACGCTCCACTCCGCAACATCCCGCCTCTCGCTCTCCTAGCTCATCCCCTCCCCACCCTACCTCGCCCCTTCCCCGTTCCTCGAAGCTTCATCTTGCTTCTGGCTGCGCCGCCCCGCTTCGTTCCGCTTCATTCCTTGACCTAGTCCGTTCCGCTCCTCCTCGTACCGCTCTTCCCCTCCTGCCTTGCATTACGTTGCCATTACCATTTCGCCTACACACTCTACATGTTACGCCCACACGTCGCCTGCCCCCACACGCTTCTCCCCCACACGGTCGGTCCCCACACGCTCCGCCCCCCACACGCTCCGCCCCTACACCCTCCGCCCCCACACGATCCGCCCCCACACGATCCGCCCCCACACGCTCCGCCCCCACATGCTCATCCCTACATGCCTCTGTCCCGCTATTCCCCTCCCGCCACGCATTACATTTCCACCTCATTTCTTCCCGCGTCGGGACGCCCGCCCTACGTCTCGCGGCGCAAGCGTCACTGCACTCCCTGGAAGCCCTCAGCGCCTTGCGGTCGCTCCCGCTCGGCTCGCGGCCACGTATTCGCTATCGGAAGATCAGGGACACCCGGGCTGCCCGTTTCCTTTCCTCTCATTTGTTTGAACTCCTCTCTTGTCTCTATCGATTCCTGAATATGTTATACGGGCTGAATATGTACGATTGTGCGGGCTCTAGAAACATGTGAATTGTTTATTATTTACAAAAGAAATTAGTATATTTGCTCAGACAGAAAAATTAAGCGAGAAACAAAAAAGCAGTCGAATTGTGTAAATTGGGTGCTTTTTTAATTCTCGCGTAATTTTTCTTTCTGAACAAATATATTCATTTCTTTTGTAATTACAATCCGCCCACAAGACCTTGCACAATCACTAACACAAGCATCAAAAGAAGTCCGGTTACAAGTCCTGATGCAAGTACCAACGTACAGGTATGACCCTATACAAGTCTGACACAAGCTCCAGCAGTAGCTTGACCCGAAACAAATCCGGATGAAGTCTCGACACAAGCCACGAGACAACATTCATAATTCTCTTTACACTCCCCACGCCATCCAACTTTGCTCGTGCTTCCGTGCCATTCTTGCTTGTGACTCATGAATGTCACAACACTCCCGGACTTTCCTCGCCGTGAGCTGCCTCTACATGCGTCCGCTCGTTAGTCCCTTGCATCCTGTTGCTCCAAATCCCTCTACAACCCCGCCACTTTCCTGCCCGCCAAAGAACTCACCTTGCGAGATAAAGGCCCCCGTCTACGAAACACTGCCACGCACCCTGAAAAGAGCTCCACCACAACCCTCGACACCTTCCTTCCCAACGCCGATACTCCCACCATCTCATTTTCCCGACACAACCTCCAACACTCCCTTCGACACAACATCTTATACAACCTCCTACACAGTTTCCAAACACAACCTCCTTCTGAATGTCCGATACAACATCCGAAAAAATCTCCGACAGAACATGACACACACACTTCGGAAACAAACTTCAATACAACCTTCGACACAACCTACGATACAACATTCAATATAACTTCCAATATAACTTTGGAAACAACCTTTAACACAATCTCTGACACAACTATCAACACATTCTACGCCTCCTACCTAACATCCGCAACAGCAGCCTCCTACATAACTTCGGAAACGACCTTCAATACAACCTCCGACACAACCATCGATACAACCTCCGGCACAACCTCCGACACAACCTTCGACACAACCTCTGACACAACCTCCGACACAACCTCCGACACAACCTCCGACACAACCTCCGACACAACCTCCGACACAACCTCCGACACAACCTCCGACACAACCTCCGACACAACCTCCGACACAACCTCCGACACAACCTCCGACACAACCTCCGACACAACCTTCGACACAACCTCCGACACAACCTCCGACACAACCTCCGACACAACCTCCGACACAACCTCCGACACAACCTCCGACACAACCTCCGACACAACCTCCGACACAACCTCCGACACAACCTCCGACACAACCTCCGACACAACCTCTGACACAACCTCTGACACAACCTCCGACACAACCTCTGACACAACTTCCGACACAACATCCCACACAACCTCATAATCGTTGATACAACCGCCAACGCAATCCCTCCACAATCCCTGACACATCTACATGCACATCACTACCGCAGATCTCATTACAATCTCTATCATTACTCCAACAGCATTCGCAGCGTTCGACCTTAACCCACGCAACAATCTCTTCCTCACACGCCCCACTGCTGACGCAAGCTCTGATACAATCTATTACTTTACATATCTGTCATACTACTCTCGGAACCTCTGCAGATGCGCTTCAGGACACTGCCGCTTTAATTTTTCATATTTTTTTCTTTCGCATTTTGGGGAGTACCTCCCGATCCCAACGCAATTGTGGTCTCGTTAGTCCTCACTCTTTCTCTCGCTATGCTTCCCTACCGCCCTACCTCCCTTTCCCTGTCCTCCTGCACTGCTTCCCATGCCACAAAATGCGTTCCAGATCTCCTCTCGCCACCGCTATCTACATCCATCTCAAACCCTCATTGTCCCCCGGCCTTCGACCTCCAGCCCCGGGTTCTCGCTCGCCGTTCCTTGCGGTTGTGGGTGTCCTTTTGTTGGGCCCGCAGTCTCCGCCGTCTCCCACACCGCCCTGCCACCAACTTGTTACACACACATGCGCGCGCGCGCACACAGACACGCTACCTCGTGTTCCTGGAATTTTTGTGGCTGCCCTCGTTTGCTGCTCCACTAGCTGACAGTACTCTCCCTTTCGCGATTCTACCTCACAGTCGATGTTCCCAAGAGCGGTAGCTTGGTACCTCAAAGTATAACGGATTCTGCCAGTTGCAGCAGTGAAGCAAATGAGTTGTTAAAACAATATATTCCCATCATTTATTTTTTTAATCCTCTCCCATTGTTTAATTCGTAACATTTACAATCCCCTTTCAGACGAACGTTCTATTTCAATCTTCATTGGTAGCAGGTCTCATTTTCGTTGAATACTCTGATTTTTCGAAATTTAAAAAAAATTCAACATTTTTTTGGCGTCTGCCTACCACTACAATTATGAAAATATTTTTTTCTTAAATAAATGTGTTCATCAAAAACTTCTTCAAATAAAGTAATGTTGAATTTTTTGAAAATATGAGTATTTGTTGAGTAATTTGGTGTCAACATATCCTCCCGCTCCTGCTCCGCTGGGCTTCGTTAACGTAAATGAATTGTGATGCCAGGCAATTGGATGCTACGTAAGTTAGCATTTCTATATTATTTCATATTTTTTTGTTAATTTCTTACATTCAAGCTTCTGTTATACGATTTCAAATTAATCTTTAATAAATTATTTGAAACCTATTTTAAATTGCATTCTTTTATTGAGTTAATTATGAAAACGAATAGATGTTTTCGCTTTGCTTAATAAGATGTGGGAATGAAAAGTAATACTGTAAAAACCGAATAATTTTTATCAATATAAAACTATTATATTTAATAATTATATTTTTATCCATTTTCATTTTTTCTTGCGGTATTAACAATGTCAATTGGCAAAATGTGTATCCCACATGAATTAGCGATAATTGTTGATTGTTGCAACCCATTGTTGTAACGTCGCACTTACAAGAGAAGGTAATAATTTTATTTACGGCTAAAATTCGCATCGTGTATCGTTGGTACTTTTATGTAGAACGTGAATACATTGAATTCAATGGAAAAAGCTGTTTTCGTTTAAGCATTTGAAATTTCCAAAAAAATATGTATTTTTCACGCTCGTTTTTTAAGGATTTTTCAAATGACAGTTGTAGAGTAAGACAAATTGTCATACTTATAATATTACATAGCCATTAACAATATCGTAAGAAAGTTCGTGTCTTTGTAGCACTGTTAGCTTTGATTGTGCAGCAAGCTGACAATAACGTAATAAAAATAAATAAAATGTACCGTTAGATTATTAATTTGGCAAAAGAGGATGGATTTTGACATTGTATCAGAATTGAAATTGTAAATAAAAACGTTAATTATGAATTAAGTGTGAAGAACAAAATACATCATCCGAATTCTAATTGAACAGACCCAGAGATATGGAAAGGATGTAAAAAGGAGAATACATGTGAGTATTTCTCCTCGACCTCTCAGGACCATGTCTTCGGGGACATCGACTTGAAAAAATAAGTCATAAGCTTGGAACATCGTAAATCAAGTCTCGATTTCTTCATTTAATAAAAAGTCTCTCCACCTCTTACCCGCAAATGAAATTTTGCACACTGTGCACTCCCAAATCTTCCATGTTCGTCATTTATCCGTGAAAAAGTTCAGGGCAGTTTCCGACAAGACACGTCTGGCCATTCTTTTGTCTGACAGCAGGAAGTTCTTTCCGTCACGCCCTCATGCCGTCCTCGTTACCCCCGCATCCATTTCCTCCAGTCCTGGCTCAGCCGTCACTATCACACATCCGCAGCCGTATCTGCCCTCCTGCTCTCGCTCCCCCGGCTTTGACCTCGTGGCCTCCGTCCTCTCCCCAACGCGGCATTTTTGCCAGCACCCCCACCCGCACCCCTCGTCCTCCTGCCCTAGAGCCGTTTACAGATTCCGTCTCATTAAAAGCACACAAGACCGACATCTGCCAAAAGGCATGCGGCGCAAAGGAAAAATCAATGCCTAATAAGAATTTATGTTCCAAACCCGAAATGTGAATATTGTCCTGTGAAATATGTGTCCTGTGAATATTGTCCTGTGTGAATATTGTGTAACCTGGAGATTAACAAATTCATTTCCTTCATTTTGTTATAAGCATATAACGAAACTGTAACACGAAAATGCGAGGCCTGCATATCTGTGGTTCGCCCCGTAATGGAAATACGGAGTAGGTTGTTGCTATCCTCACGGAGAAGGTCATATTAAAGGGTTAAACCGAGTGCAGAAAATAAACGGCTAAATTTGCAAATAAAAACTACTGGGAACGTGTCAAATGTAAATCAATACTTACAGCAATCAATCAATACCTACAGAACTCTCAGGCAGCAAGACTGAGAGTTCTCTTTAAGTCAAGAGCAACAAAGCAACCGGATGGAAAGCTATCAGTGAAACACTTGAAATGCAATGCTACTTAAGTAGGGGCCACCATTGACACAAAATAAAATGCAGAAAGCAAAGAACAGATGTAGGAAAAGTCGGCTTTCTGAATAGGACCATTGTTGACGGGAACAATTTACCTGCAGAGGTGCTGACGACCCTTTCCAGAAGAACGCGAGTTAGGCGTTCGAGATTTCTAAAGAGCGCAGGTGTAGAATACGGTGATGTCTAGTGAAATGCAGCAAAGGCCAACAAGTGTGCGAGCAAAGTGTGATGTACCGTTAATAAATAAATTACCGGTACCGAAGGGAGATACTCTGAAGTGAAGAGTTGGTTACGAAGTAGATATGGGCACAATTGAAATGTTTCTGTATTCTTGACTATTTGTATTTCTATTATTTCATTTTTTTGTATTTCTATTATTTATCTCTTTTTAATAATTTTGAATTGCTTCTACTAATTTTTATAGTTTTTACTTATTTTTTATTAACTGCCACACAACATAATTGCAATAATATTTATATTATTATTATTATAAATGACTGAGTTCCAAAATATTCACTTATTCACATTTCGGCCAAGATGCCCACTACTACTTTCTACGTTTCTTCAAGTTGCCATTTCTAAACTGTAATAAACCGAGTACAAAACTTTATTTCTGCCATCGTACATACTACTCATTTCATTAAACAGCTCTTCGTCATATTCATTGGTTCATTATCGTCTTAAAGTATTAATCTGTTCAACGTATTACTACGCATCATATTTGCCAAAATTTAGCGAACTAGACAAGTAAACAGATTTTACTAGCTGAGAAAACTGAGCTTTCCGGGCGACTGACAGCACAGAAATTGCTGTTTAAAGTGGTGAGTGTGAAAAAAATACGTTTACGACTTGGGAGGGGTTCCATCCTCTTCACATCCAAGCAACCTTTGCTGTGGACAAAGCCGGGATTGGGACACATGTGCCTGCCTTGTGTGTGATCCGCCGTGCCTGTCTTTCATTTTACCATTGCCGTATAAGAAGGAAGTAAAAAGTGAAGGAAAACTGAACAAAGGAAATTAGAAAATAACATAAGAAGGAAGTAAACAAGGAAGGAAAGAAGGGACTAAGGAAGGAAATAATATAAAAAGTAAGTAAAAACGTAAAAAGGCCTGAGGAAGGAAGAAAATAATATAAGAAGGAAATAAAAAAACCAGTGGCGCTAAAAACAGCACGTTTTTTCTCGCCTGTAGTTTCACGTAAAATTACGCAAAAAGTACTTAAATTTTCGAAAACGTGTACAGGACCTTATTTCAAAATCTATTTTTTAAGGTACAGGTTTCATTGAGGGAAAAATATTTATCTTCTTAATTGTAGTTTCAATAGTTGTTAACAATTTTGAATGAACGGTTTACCCGCTAGGGTTGTTCACAGACGGACGGATGGACAGACCGACTTTTTACTTTCCCGTATACGTACGTATACACGGAGTGATATACGTAGTATAGGGAAAGTTATGTAATGCTGCGCGAAAAAATAGCCAATTTTCAATGGAATAAAATTAATTGCCGGGCCGTGAAAACTAAGAAGTGGATAAAACCAGTTGCTAAACTAAGAAAAAAATCCCCTAACACGTGGCGTAGGCAGAAACCCTGTTTTCTAGGTTCTTGATACCGAAAACCCAATTGAAAGGAAAACGTCCGTCTTTCTGTCTGTCCGTCCGTCTGTCCGTCTTGAACACTGCTAGCGCCTAAACCATACGTACGATTTCTTCCAAAATGGATATTCCCCGGTCGATCTGATTCTAGTCAAAGCTTTGAGATTTTGAAAAAGATTCTTCAAAATTTGGGAGTACTTTATATGAAGCCCCCCCGGAATTTTCAAAATTTTCTCAAAAACGGCTCCAAATTTTTTCTTTAAACTTTTGGTAGTGTAACCGCTCATCGTCGGTTACATTCAAAACCAACGAGAGAATAGAAGCGAAAAGCCCGACACCCTATCACCGACAAGTAGTTTCTCTTGTGGCGAAGAGATGGCGACAGCCAGAAAAATTATTTCAGAACGCACTCAGACGTCAGCCAATCAGAAACTTTTGTGAATGGACGGACGCGGCATGAACTTGTGTCGAAAGAATTTTTTTTCTCGTTCGAGTCGCCGAAGTGAGCGGTCGACCATTGGTGTACTGCGCAGACGACGGGGGGCACGTGAAGAAGTGCGACATATGAGAGAGCCTTAATAAGAGTTTTTATTATTTTCCGGAATTTCATTCGTGAAATCCACTTATAAGATCTTGAGAATTCTAAAAATTCTGATTGACACCACAACTAGCTTGACTTTTTGCTATCACAAAGTCATAATTGGAAGTTCCGAACTCGCATTCTGATGCGACCATCGCCTTTGAGTGAGCAGTGGTAAAGCATCGCTGAGCAAGGAGAGACGGCGCTCGGAGGCATTCCAATTTCGACGCGACGGACAGCACACGGAGTGTTGCAGCAATCCAACGACCCTGGAGGCGTGAACACCGTTCGGCAGCCGTCTACGCAGCGCGGAACGTTCTTCGGGAGTTCGCCGGCCGTGAGTCAAACAAAACTGAAAGAACATTCACTAAATTTCAATCTAGAAGACCGCGGAACAGTAGTCTTGCTAGCTAGTCAAGTCATTTCTTTTTTGTATAGTCGTAATTAGAATCAGATCAGGATATTCCTTGTGGTTAATGTAAAATTGTTCTTGTATATAATTATTTGACTGGATTCATATGTAATTGATTCAAGAGTGTTAAAACCATTTAACAAAAGTTATTTGTGTGAAATTCTGAACGGGAGGGAAAGCCGTCCAATTATTTCTTTCACAATATTATTTGAAGGACAGGCCAAAGGCGTTGTTAAACGCAATTTTTATACTGAAAGGCTACGTAGAAGCCAAATTTCAACTGTGAACATTAAGTGTAATATTGTTAATGGTTACAAGGTGTTAGAGAACTTGGAGCATTGTGTGTATGTATTTTTTTTTTTCAGGACAATTACTTGAACTGTATTTTATGTGTTTCATCAGTGATTTTTTTTGTGTGAAGTGTATATATGTATTTGTAGGTTGTTACTCGTAAATAGGGATCGAAGTTAAGATCGTATTAGAAAAACTGCAGTTTAGGTAGGGAAATTAGCTACCATAATTTAATATAAAAAAACTGAAAACATAGGAGAATTTGTAAATTCAGTTGTACAAGAATTTCACTCGTCAGAATATATGTTAATTGTTATTTCAAACTACTAAAGTGTGTTTGCCTGTTAATTAGTAATTAGTTGAACAAAGACGAACCCACCACCGACAGGGAATTTTATCCTTTAATTGAGATATTCCCAGGTTTGCGTGACAGTGCAGCCACACGTCACGAAATTAGTGAATTAAAGATTTACTATCGTAATTCGGCGTACTACCAGTCAGCGGGTAGGTACGTGACGGTTACAGTAGGGATAGTGGTAAATGTACTCTATAAGATGACGTAAAATCCATATTGCTCTGTAGGTTGGTTTATTCATAAATTACAAAAATGTAACTTTTTCACTTGTTTCTTACGTCGATAATATTTATATTAGCAGCGATTTTTTCATATTATTATATTTATGAGTACATGTGCTTTAAATAATGTCAAGTAAAGTTTCGCGAAAACACAATCGTTTTCTGTGAAACTAGCTCAAAATTTCGCATTCCCAGAAACGCTAAAACGCCATTTTCTCAAATATGGCTGCAAATATTTTCTTGAAACTTTTGTAACGAATAGCGCTAATTACACTCTTTTGTATAGCGTAAAGTTTATTTGAGTTATTTTTTGTTTTTTCAAAAATTACATAATTGTAATTTTTTTGAAATATCTCTCACATCTTTAATATGCACATTACTAGCAATTTGTAAAGATTATTATATTTGTGAGTGTAAGTGCTTCAAATAACTTCAAATAATGTATTTTGAAAACTCAAAAATGTTCTGTGAAAATGAACTCCAAATTTCGCATTTTTAGTAGCGCTAAAACGCCATTTTCTCTTTAAACGGCACATACTTTTTAAAAGAAAATTGCCATTTATGACTAGGTTTTTGTGTTCTTTAATATTCTAAAATTAATGTTTCCGTTCTACCAATAAGAAATCGAAAATTTAAGAAAATGACCAAAAAATGTACTTTTGGCGGTAATAGATCACAGCTGGCAAGAAAGAGTTTATGGCAATTCCGAATAGCTAAGACCCAAAGAAATAGAAAACTAATATGGGAAAGTCTGTGCCATTCTGTAGCACCACTAGTTCTGTTATTCGATATTTCGGTTTCAAGAGCCCACAAAACATGGATTCTGCTTACACCATGTATTAGAGTATTTTTTTTCTTAAATTTAACTAGATTTATCCACAATTTCGTTACCAGGGCCATTTAATGACAGTTTTCTTCTCAAAATTCTGCCTTTTTTCATTCAGCATTATGTACCTTTCTCTCTGCTGCGTAAGCAGTAGCGAACAATTGAAAAAGGGGCTAAGGAAGGAAACAAATAATACGAGGAAATAAAGAAAGAAAAAGCTTAAAAACTGAATGAGTAATGAGCAAATGGTGTAAGTCATGAGTGACAAATAAAACATATACATCGTCACTGTATCTGAGGACGCATGTTTCGTCACTTAACAAAAAAATGAGTTTGTGATATTTGCCTTTTCTTGCGCACCGACCCCGATTTGTTTAAAAGTTATATCGACAGAGACCTTCGACGCTGTGGCGAGTATTGTTGTGAGAGTTGGTGAAACGTATCAGGAGTATTGGATCATGTAGTTGACTCCGTAACTCAAAATCTGTAGAGGTCACCCGACGACACTTGGCGACTAAGTACTTTTTTCGTCAGGTTTGAGGGCGCATCAAGAATTTTAGAGACAGACTGGCCTGATCGTTCACGTCGGTGATTTCTGCCCGTGAATTCCAGTCCGACGGCGGAGTAGAACCTTACACAAGAGGTCACATGTCTCTGGGTAATCATTCCTTTCTTATCCGGACCCTACCATTGTTCGGGAGGTCGAGCGGTGTAATAACTTCCCTGGCTCATTCGACACGTTCCCCATCTTCTTAAAAGACTGGCAACAACGCGAGTACGCGCAAGCCATGACACGACTTGAACTGAGTTGCAGGAAAGAGAAGGAAGGTCTGGCTGATTAAAGTTGTTTTGTAGAACAATACTGAGTTTTAGTTTAGTAATTAACTCATCAAGAAGAAGTAAAAACAGAGAGAGGGGGCTCAGGTCATCAATTGGAGTCACTGCAGTGCCTCTAACCGGGAGATCGAAGGTTCGAGACCCGAAAGTGGCAGGATTTTCGACACTTGCTAGATAGCTAGGTTGGATTCAGCTAGGTAGAATAGCTAGGTCGAATTCTAGCCACTGGCTGTTTCGATCGGTAGTTTTCCGCAGTTTCTCCGATCAACACCAGGCAAATGCCGGAGCAGTACCCTCACAAACGGACCATGGACCGCGCGAAATGTTTCCCACCTCTTCCTTGTAAATCATCACACATACCTACATACACAAACACTTATATGCACTACACTACCCAAGTACATGCCGGAGATCCGTTCGGGAGCTTAGCTTGTCCAAGCTGGAGTGACGCGCCGCTGGTGGGAGATACCTTGTTGGGGATAACCCCGCTAGCCCACGGGAAGGTCCGCGCCGGATTTCACCATCCAGCGGGAGAACCTCTCCGCTACCTCCCGAGGAGGAACACACATCACACTTACGGGACAAATGGTATGAACCGTTGACGAGCCCGGAATCAAGAAGAAGAAGAAAGAAATTTGTCTTCACATTGGAAGTTGGCGCGGATATTCTAGGTTCTAACAACAGTTCTGGATTTGATTTCCGCGATTCCCGTGAGTGTATTTGTCCATTTACCTTTCATTTTAATCCTTTCGTATTTCATAATTAATCTTTGAGGCTTACAACTCACATGTGAATCACGAAGTGGACCCGTGAGACCCCCTGTCTCACGAATATTCAACCAGATTCGCAATGTGCAACTGTAAATAAGATACTTGTTTCTCACCATGGTTTTTGTGTCAGGTTTGACGGAATCAGAAAACATGTACGAATTTCGAATATTTATGTAACGGCTAGAGATTGAAATGTGTTACATAAAGAGTTTGATCTACCCACAATTGATCATTGCATTAAATACCTATCAAATAAATTCTTTAATGCTCTACCTTCCTCTCCAGCAAGTAGAATTTTTCAACAAGTTATTATTTTTCAACAACTATTAGAATCGCAGAAGAATTCAATCCATATTTCCGAAGAATAAATTCAAACCTCCAAAAAAAGAAAAGCTCATGATACTCGAAATGCTGTACTAGATCAAGCATTTCTTTTCCGATATCATAATATACTCCCCCTTTCTCGATACCTAGAAATTATATAAGATAAAGAATAATCATTCACAACAATAAGTTACCACAAGATATCTGCTACTACCACGATTACCACAAGATACCTCCAACGAGCACAGAATTTTACAAATAATTATTGATTAATTCACATCTCCAGTGGAAGTATCCTAACTATGGGTTACAAATTATCTGACTAATCTTGTAACGCGTTTGCACGCTGTATAATAAAGTGTAAAAGAATTACAATGTCTCATTTTAAATGTAGCTGGTTAATTCGCACATCATACACATATTGAATAAAACCGTATGATTAACGATAAACGGATTCCGTTAACGATGGATGGTATTAGCCTTCGGGCGCTAGATAAAAGGTGATAAGAATATCTGGCTCCTTCACTGTTCACAAGTTGTTTTAAGGCATAAAATACTTTCTTAATAAAATATACGCTCAAAATATTTTTAAGTGATGTCGTAGGCTTCCGCGGCCAAATTCATGATCTTGTCTGTCCGGGTAACGCCGCGTCGCAGGCTAAGTTGCCGACGTTTCGATCGCCATGTCGCGATCGTCCTCAGGGCTGTACACAAGATCACAAAATGTTTTTGTTAAATCAATTTCACACTTTTTAAAAACGCACAGTAGAAAGTACTACCTTGAGTTAAATTAATCTTTCTGAATCTTGATCCTCGGTAAGTTGAACCAACTTCCAAAACAGACACATTTTCTTATCCCCTTGAAATTGAAGATGTAGTGGCACAAAAGTTTAAGTTCTGATGCATCAATCCCACTTGCAAGGCAATGGAAAAGATATATTAATTTGTTTGTTGTTGGAGCGCGATTCGTTGATGCTCCGCGTATAAACAGCGAATTTTCAGCAGAAAATCTCTTGCTACAGGGCCCTGGCAACAAAGGGGATAAAACTCGTTGCTAAATTTGAAAAAAAAATTCTGTCACGTGGTGTTTCCAGAATCCACGTTTTGTGGGCCCTTGACACCGAAAACTCGAATGACGGCAAAAGTCAGTCTGTGAACAATGCAAGCGGCTAAACCGTCCAACCAATTTTCTCCAAAATTGATATTCCCCAATCGATCTGGTTGATGTCGCTGCCTTTGAATTTTAAATCGACATTTTAATTTTGGGAGGTCTAAACATGAATCCCCTGGGACATTTTTCAGATTTTCAAAAAAATGGCTTCACCGTTTTGATTAAATTTTGTCTTTGGAAAGAGTGAAGTACGTTTAAGAGAATGGCGCAGGTTTCATGTTGGTTGAAAACTTTGTTTTTCGAAAATGGGATGATGTTTTCGACATCATCCTATAAAGGCAATTATGAGGATAGAGATTTTTCCTTTAATGGAATCTGTTCCTTAAGGAGAGATTTATAAATGAGGTCATGTACAATTTTTG
This sequence comes from Acheta domesticus, assembly GCA_031308135.1. Lineage (NCBI taxonomy): Eukaryota > Metazoa > Arthropoda > Insecta > Orthoptera > Gryllidae > Acheta > Acheta domesticus. The sequence continues at coordinate 167,887,255 of JAHLJT010004567.1, forward strand.
GAAAATTTGATTACTTTTCGCGTATTTTGCATAAAAGTACGTGCTTCTTTATCGTTTTCAATTTTTGTGCTGTGACAGTGCCCACTACTCTCTCTCTCTCTCTCTCTCTCTCTCTCTCTCTCTCAATTAATTTATTTTCCTATTATATCTATTTAATTGGACAGCTCGGTTTTGGTTGTATAATTGGGCTGTAATACTGGGAGGGATGCGTCTTTCTTGTGATCTGAAAATATATCGCTCATACGAGAATCCGGCTGGTGAATACCTCTCATTATGCTAAAAATTTACTAATATGCTGGTTCCTACTTTTGAAATAATAACGATTTCTTTAGTGAAATAATATTCCAGCGACATTCTGTCAGCTTCTACTTAATTATTTATTTATTTGAATTGTCTTTTTTTCTAATCAATTATTAACAAAAATTTATTCTGATTTAATTTGTGTTCTCTTCTTAATAATTATGATGGCCATTAACAATTTATTGCAATTAATTTCAAATAAATGTCTTTCTCTTAATTAATCTCACTTCCTAATTCAATATTGGCCTTTCACATTTAATATCAAAGGCTTTGTATTTATTCTTATGGTATCTACTTTCTTGGTGATGATACACTGCGCTCTTGGCGATGAGAAGATAATACGTGCATTCGAAGTTGTCCTTCCACCATTTCTTGAAATTCCACACTCTGTTATTATCAGCACGTTTTTAGAATCGTCCGCGTCTACTCGACCTGATTTCTGATTAATAATCATTTTAAATATTCGCAACTAATATTTTCGTCTACTATGTCTCTTTCCGTTCTGAGTTTTAACTTTTACTAACAATTTTTTCTCCTCGCGGCAACGCATCCTATCTCTATCAAATATAGACGTAAGCTGATGAAAAATGTTCATTTTGCAAGTTCACGTGTTTTTGGTTTCACTTGTTTCTGGTCGCTCCGATGCTAGTTTGTCCTCAGTAAGTATACCATTTGAGTTCTCTTGCCTACTATAACAATGTTAACAATAACAATAAATACTACAACAATAAATTATTTATAACAATAAATAATAAATTATAACAGTAAGTTATTTATAAAATATTTCACTAATATTTTCAATATACGTGCAAAATATTTTTTTTACGTTAACTTAAGCCTTAAGTTCCCAACATCTCGTTTCTGTTAATATTTCCTTATTATCTAGTTTTTCAAAAGTTGCTTCTGTCACGCTTCAATCCACTTCTTAAAGAAAAGGAAATAATACCTCATCATCAGTTTGGTTTCAGACAAGGGCATTCGACTAGAGTACAAATTCATCGAATAGTGAAAGAAATTAACGAATCGCTAGAAAATAAAGAATATTGCTCTGCTGTATTCCTCGACGTAAACTAGACTTTCGACAAGGTCTGGCACCCAGGCCTCTTGTATAAAGTTTAGAAAAATCTACCTATCCTTGCTATCAATTATTAAAATCATATGTCACAGAGAGATACTTTCAAATAAAATTTAACGGCGAAACTTCAGAACGTATCCCAATAAATTCAGGAATACCTCAGGGAAGTGTGCTTGCACCTTCCCTTTACTCACTTTATACTGCCGACATTCCAACATCAGTAAACGCATTGACAGAAATCTACGCGGATGACACAGCAATCTTAGCTCGAAACGAAGCTCCAGCAGAAGCATCTCGTCTCGTGGAAGAACATTTGCAATCTATCCACAAGTGGCAGAAACGCTGGCGCCTCAAGATCAACGACAAGAAGGCTGCCCAAGTCACCTTCAGTCTGAAGCAGGAAACATGTCCTGCTATAAAATTCGGATCTCAAACCTATTCCTCAAAACGACTCGGCAAAATATCTTGGACTTACTCTGGACATAATACTCACGTAGAAAAAACATATCAAGAATAAAAGAAAATAATTAGACCTAAAACGTATGAGGTTAAAGTGGTTACTGGCAAGAAAATCATCTTTAAGCATTACAAACAAAATAACTGTATACAAAGCAATATTAAAACCAGCCTGGACATATGGCATAAAACTTTAAGGAACAGCTCAAAATTCTAACATCAAAATAATACAATGCTTTCAGTCAATAGCTTTAAGAAAATTTGTATATGCCTCGTGGTACGTAAAGAACGCAACAATACATGAAGACTTACAGATTCCAATTATAAAAGAAGAAACCAACAAGACCAGTGCAAAATACCTACAACGACTACATAACCATCCAAATATTCTAGCCATCAACTTACTAGACAATAGTGACACTCCCAGACGATTTCAACGACGACATCCTCTAGACCTTGCATATCGATAAAAATTGTTCATTTCAGAAATTGTGTTCCATGTACTCGTCATTGTATTTATCAATTACTGCATATTTATCAAATATGTTTAATGCCGCTTGTTAACTATTAATAATGTAACTTTAATGGTGTACGGCAATTGACTTTGCTCCTCTCAAGTATTAGTTTACTGAAAATTTATGTAATTTTGCCTAATGTTTGTTAACAAACAAATTTCAAAATAAAATATGTATTTAAATAAAAAAAATATTTCTTTTTATTTCTCTTTTCCACCTACGATATTGTAATAATTCTAGTATTCGAGACATTTCCCAGAAACAAGTGTGGACATGGAATAAATAATTCACCATCTATAGTCTGTTATGTAAACAAAGTGCGGCAGAAATCGATATAAACACGACAAAAGAGCATCGCGTTATAGAAAATGGATTTGACAATTTTGGAATTTTCGGGGTTCTGTAAAATTGGACAGAAACGGTGACCATTTTGGTAGATGAAGGAAAATTAAAGGAACATTATAAAGTTTATTTGAACGTGATCGGTTGACGGGTTCTCTTAATATTGCAAGAAAACGAGTTCGGGAAAAAGCTACTCGAACATTCCAAAGCATCACACCATGAATTATTAAGATTTCGAAAAGAAACGCTAAATAAACAACGAGAGACGATGGGAGTCATCGTAAGATGAGCTCAGCAAAATTTATAACTAGGTTTAATAATTTATAGAACACTGGAAAGGTGGAAATAAATAAATATTAAAAGAGGATGATATGATAAAACAAGCGACGAAGTGTTGTAGAATGTCGAGAGGGAAATTCGTGATTTTCGGCCCGAAATATCTTGAAAACGGCAGTTTCGACAAAATAATCCTGACATTGGGCACAAACTGGAACGAATGAACCCAAAACCAGTTCAAAACATCAAATATTAGGCATTTTACGAAATTTTACGGTGACGACAATGGAAAAAAGCGAAAGGAAGTTCGCCGGCACTTTTTTAAAAACAGAGGTATCATGTTAAATCGACGCGATTTTGGAAGACAGTTCGGTTTGTTGAGTTGTCGAGGCAACATCGAATCCATGTCCGTCAGATTGATAAATTTTTAATTATTCGGACTTAGACATTTTCTTGGTGCTGGGTTGAGCAGTTGATAAACGTGAACATTTGTGAGGCGGTACTGTTTTCTTTCAAAGAAGAAAGAAGAAGTATATTTTCTCTGTGATTTTTCGACGGAAATGTTTTAACAATTTTATTAAAAAAATTCTGGAGGAGTTTATTTTGAGGAAGACCGGCCCGTGCAAGACATCGACGTGCAAGACGGCGGTGCACGCGAGTGGACGCGTGCAAATCAACCGAACTGGCAACGGCGCTGCTTTTCACAACAAACAGGAAAGTGGCGCATCTGCGAACACTCGCGACGCTACTAATTGAACCAAATCTGATTTCGCGACACCCAGAAACGATATAAACATTAATGGAAACTAGAGAATTTGCGAATTCAAAGTAAAGTTAATACAAAATAAGAACCATTCAGTCAGTATTGTATAACGTTAATAAATTTTCATTTTTGCATTGTTGTAAGAATAAATACGTACGTGCGGAAATTTTTAGAATAATATTAAATTCATTTGGCATAAAAGGAATTCCTCTTTGGTATTTGATTTACGATCAGCTGATTGAGGTTAATTATGTTTTGGTATTACAACTAATTGTGAGTTATTAAAAAAAATGGAAACATAACAATTATGCCAAGCTTTAGCTGATGTCACTAGTTACATTGTTGCCACAGCTAGAAAGAATAACCGAATTAAAGTTCTTGTTTTCATGTTTTGAAAAGAAAACCCAGTGTTCTTATTTCAGTATTTTGTTTCCCTGTGCATGCTGTTGAATTAAATGTTGTTTTCAGCTAGGTCCGTATGGAGGCATCCACAGCCCACGACCCAATAAATGTATGCAACGCCGGGATTTATAATAATGTTTTTGGTATTAAAAGTAAGTGAGTAAGTAAAGAATCCGTTGCATTGGCAACCCAATTTTGGGGAATAAACAGGGAAGATAGGAAATCCCGTTGCAATATTTATCAACATAATTTTAATATTATATACAAAACATTCTCAAGGTATTTTTATCCATCTCAATACATCTTGTATTCTTCACAACATTTAAACAAAAAATTCGAAAAAAAAATCTTATGGAAAACATACAATTCACGTTGTTGAATTTAACATGACCTTTGTATTCTCCCACTTGTTTTGTTGGCTGAATGCGTGTTTAGAAACGACAGAAAATATGTGCACGCTCTCTGCCTCCTTTCGACTCACTGCCCGCAGCGAGTCGGCCAGGCAGCATGCGGAGGAAAAGGGCAGCGGGCCGCGGCAGCCCGACTGAGATTTATTCTGAATTTCCTTCCGAGGGCAACAATATGAAATATTTCGCCCGGCAAAGTGAGAGGAAAATCTCCGGAATTTAGGTGGGAAATGTTAAAAAAATGTTACAGAACGCCGGTTTAAGAAGTGTACACGATATATTGGAGGCGATGTGGTCTAAAAACAGAGACCAGATGGAGCCGGACGTTTTATATTTGCTTCTCGTATGAGAGGACATAAATGCCTGCGATTTTTCATTGAATGGGAATGTCTTTTAGTTTAACAGGAGCATAGTAATAGCTCACGTGCATAGATACATTAAGAAGATAAGGGGGAGGGAGAAGATAAGAGGGAAAAATCGTTTAGAAAGGGAGTATGGGATTCACGAAGAAGAAGAAGAACAAAGTGGCTTTCGAGCAGGGAGCTCTTGGATAACTTATTATGTTTATCACAAGTAATGCAAAAGAAGTGGCAAACGGGGAGAGAATTACACATCGTCTTCCTCGATATCGCACAAGCGTATGACAATGTGCCAGTAGATAAATTATGGGAGGTCCCTGCGACGTCTAAATCTGAATCGTCTCCTGTATTATTTCAGTAGTATACCTTTCAGTTCCGGCTCTCACACGCAACCAATGTTTATAAATGAGGGCTCTAAAGAAAGAGAATTTCACGGAGACTTGACGAATTCCACTTTGACTTTAAAAATATGGATGATTTCTTTAAAAAAAACATTGAAATATTCATGTAAAATGCAATCCGCATCACATGTCAACATATAACGACAAATAACTCATAAACAAAGCGTTTTAGAGCGTTAAAAAGTAAAATTTTGAGGACAAAGGCCTCAAAGAAACGTTTTTCACACCACAATCTACAAGACGAGATATTCTACGGTCCATTCAATTCACTTTTTGGTTCCACGCTTTAACACTATCAAGGCCATCTCAATATTTCAACCCTTCCTAATGGTAGCAATTTTTGTAGCGACACGCTTAGAAGGCTTACATTCGACAATATTTATGCTTTCTGTTAACCCCGTAGTTTGTGCAGTCTGACGAGGTTTATTTGCATAATCATTAATTCAAGATTTGCTCTCCAGCAACAACAAGAAGTACCATTATAGTTGCTTGATACCTATACCTATGAAGATTGTTTCGTATGCATAAGAAATGCGTGTAGTGAAACTATTCAATTAACGTGTTTTCATGGTCTATAGGTGCTGTGTACTTAATTGTGGAGGTATGTGGGTGTTCAGTGAAGGGTGAAGACTGTGTTTGTGTTTTACCTGTACCAATATTTTAGTTATCATTCAATGAAATTTTCAAGTCAACGGGTTCAGAAACGTAGCTTTCTCAAAAGTAAAAAGCTCATATTTTTGTGACTATCACAAAAAACTGAAACCTAACTGACAAAGAATATTGAATAATTATTTCAAATGTCTTTAAGTAAGTGTTGGGAATTGTTCCAAGCAAATTCGCCATGATATTAAATAAATATTTATTGAAAATTTATTTTACACATTAATTGCATTGTTTTTTATTTTATTTGTAATTGTGATAGTACATTGCAAGTTACCTTTATACATTTTAAACAAATAAACACGTTTCGTTAACGACTTTCCTTCTTAGAATGAAAATAGAAGGATAGGGATGAGTGTGGGGTCTAAAATGCGAGAGTTCTCGCACGGGTACGCAGATGTAGTGGGGAAAACTTGTGCTATGGCACAACACAAAGAACAAACTTTTTAAAGTAGCTAAAGTAAAATAGCTTGAAATAAATGGAAAACAAAAATCAAAACGCGCTAGCCCACAATACTACGTGAATAAATTAAAAAAACTAAATTTAAAATTATAGAAAGAATAGTGCAAGTCACACGACAACTGCCAACGATCGCAGTCCAAACGCAGGATTTAAATGTGGGCTGTATCTGGAAGTATGTACACCAACGCCCAGCTGCAAACTCATATTGTAAATAAAACACCATTTAATATTAAACTCAAGGTGTTGGTTCGTTAAGATATTAAAAATGCAAACATCGTTTGAGCAACATTCCCATGTACCGAAGTGGGCTTACTATTGCCTACTAAATTGTTTCTAATGGTAACAAATGGTATTTAGTACTCAAAGGTGAAAACATTAGTTTGATTATTTTTTGGCTCGGAATTGCTTTTCTTGAGGTCCGTAAGGACGTAGAAAATAATTCAATACTTTTTAGTAAACAAATAATTTTTCAATTTTCTCACCCCAGCAAGCTGGCACCCTGACTCTCCAAAACCCACTCGGTTCTTCATAACAAATCAAGGAAAGTTAAATAATATTGCAATGAGTAGGTCTGTTCTTGCCCGATCCGGTATTTTCGCACTACTTTACTTGGCTTTGTCAAGAGTAAAAACCTTTTCAATTATTTGACTATCAAGGAAAGCGAAAAGCTAACTCTCAAGGAGGATTGAAACATTTCTACAAATGTTGTTTTAAAGAAGTATGAATTTTTCCAAGAACATCTCTCTATAATGTTGAATAAACTTTAATTGAAAATTTGTTTCAAACATCAATTGCATTGTTATTTTGTTTGATATTCTGTAAGTACATTAGTAGTTCCTCTCCTTTATGGAAAGGATAGACAAATGGATAGGGAAAGAGTGGGATTTAACATGCGAGAGTTCTCACACGGGTACGCTAGTAGAAGTCTTATTGCTGCAGTGAAAGAATTATATTCAGAGCAAGCAGGAATAGTGAAAGTAGGAAAGCACTTAACAGAATCATTCCCAATCACGAAAGGCTTAAGGCAAAGATGTTGCATTTCACCGACACTATTTAAAATCTATGTGAATGAGGTTCTGCAGAAATGGAAAAGGAGTTGTGCGGGAATGGGAATACCGTTGGATATGTCCTCTACTCTTTACACTTTACAGTTCGCTGATGACCAGGTAATCGTGGCGTACGACCAAGATGATATAGAATTTTGCTGATAAGGATCAGAGATGGATACGCAAAGTGAGGACTGTCACTCTACTTAGGAAAAACAACAAAAAAACAATTATTAAATAGTAATAATGAATACATAACTATGGGCACAGGAAAGAAAATTAAGAAAACTGAAGAAATTAAATATTTAGGGGTAAAAATTGCGAAGTAGAGACTTTATGAGACCGAGGTTTTGGAACGGATTAAACAAGGCAGAAAACTCATCGGTTCTCTGAATTATATCCTATGGGATAAGAACATAAGTTAAAAAAACAAAACTCATGATAAATAGAATAATAATCCAAAATGTTGTACTGTATGGTGCTGAGATATGGCAACTCTCGGAACAAATCAGAACAAAGTTGAGGGTAATGGAAATGTACTTTCTTAGAAGATCAGCTGGCATTTCAAGAAGAGAGAAAATACGAAATGAAAGAATTAAAGAGATCATGGGTTTGAAGCAGGATATACTGCACGAAATTGAAAGGAAACAACTGTTATGGTTTGGTCACGTGCAGAGAATGCAGAGCAATAGACTTCCAAAGAAGCTTTTGGATTGGAAATCGCAAGAAAGAAGGAAAAGACGCCGGCCGCGACCTTGTTGGAGAGACAACGTAGGGAAGACATTGGCTGGATGGCAGATACCTCCTGGAATTTGGAACAACAGAGAAGTGGAAGAAGAAGTTAGGCGCCGTAAGACACACATAAGGGTCAACCAAACGGCAGGCGCAGATAAATTTCTTTCCCCACACGTCATATACAGTTTTTACTGTTTTTTGACAAAATAAATAAATAAATAAACGGCTAAGAAGAAGAAGAAGGAAAAAGAAATTATCTTCTACCATATACTAGGTAGTAAATACTTACAATAATAATAATAATAATAATAATACACAAAATATTATTTAACCCTATAAAATATGTAATTTGTTCTATGCTTCATGGGTAAATTTAAATTATCATTTCGAGCATTTAAACGCACCTCAGACGAATTTGACTCGGCGACAAGAATCTACAAAGTGCGATCTTATTTATAGCGATGAAAACCAAAAAATGAAGTTTTCAAGAAATTTCTTTAAATTTCACAGATGCCTCCCCTTAAAGGTAAATGCAAGGAAAGCGACAGTCGTAGGGTAGGAAGATATAGCTTTTGTAATGAAATGAGAGCGAGTAAATATTAACAAAATGGTGAGGGAAACCAATATAGGATCTGTGAGATGGAAGAGGAATATTGGGAGTATATTTTAGAGAGATGTATGATTTTTGAGGAAGGAAGAATGTGGTCTAGTTGGAATATTCAGGATAAGTTGAGGTGATTATTAGAGGACAAAGGTGAAAGGATCAGTGTTTTTGATAAATATAGGAAAGAGCTTAATATGCAGCATATTGTTATATTCTTAAAATGTATTGTGTATATTATGTATATGTGTATTGTTGTTGTGTTGTATGTATGTGTATGTATTGTTGTATGAGTATTTTTATTATGTATATGTATGTGTATTATTATCCAACTATTGTTTTTCACAAAATTGTACAATAAAATTCATTCAAAATCATTCATTCATTTACGTTCTGAAATTTGCAAATGGCGATTTGCAAATGAATGTGACTAACAACTTATTCCTTTTAAACTTAACTAACACCTTATTCATATAAACATACAAAACAGTCACCTTTAAATGTTTTTATATATTCCCCGACTAACTGATTCAAAGAGCAATTGCAGAAGTAGAAGTGACAACAAATTAGACTAAGCTTCTAGAGTTTTAATCTCTTCAAAAATTAAAGAGCAAAAATATGGAATGTTGAGAAAATCCGGGGAAGAATCAAATGTAGTTTTATAAAGATTTTGCAACATAATTTTCGGAATTAATTGTGAATGATATATTATGATTAGAGATTAACGCAGAACAACTTACAGATGATCGTTTATGTAAATTTTTGTCAATATTAGCAAAAAAGCGTAAAAAATGTAGCTATACTAAATTCTAATTACTCGCATGATCCATCCATACAAGTATTTTTTACAACGATTATAATTTTGAAATTGCAATACAACCATTTCACATCCAGTATGGATGTAACATACAAAGCTACTGAGTGTTGGGAATGTTTACGGGTGTATAACATTAACATCTACTACGATTCATTGGTAAGTCCAATGCCAAATACTGTGAGATCACATTTGAACAAAACTAGGCAAGAAAGAAAAGTATGAAAGAAATTTTCAACAAATGAAAATACTTTTAAAACAGTTTGCTGCATCGATGACGCCTACTAGTTATATATAATGCACTGTGTTTTTAAGTTATAGTAAATGTTTCCACGGGTTCCTGCCATTGTCCACAATATTCTACATGCACAAATCTTGGTAAACATTAAACATTTCAATTATATGGTCAGAAACATGTTTATGTAACTCTGTGTTCACAGTGAGTTGTGTTTATATTGATCCAAAATATGTTAATCAATTCATTAGTATTAAAAAATAACTATTGAATGATATAAAAATATTTTTGAGGTTTTCGGTTTTCCGTATCGGGCATAAAGAGTACTTTTCAGTTATAACTTTACTACTGATATTTAATGCGTTGTAATAGTATAGATTGAGCTAAACTATTTAATATCTACATTGTGAACGATTATGTCTTTCTCCAACGTTTCTAAATCATCGTATTCAAAAATATTTCCGCCGAAATCATCAAAATGAATAGACATGATGTGTTATCTACATAATTCGCTATTTCCCTTTCGCATTTCAGATTCATTGTATAACTACCTCACATTCTACGAGTACTTTATTTGAGAAAATTACTTCTATTCTTTAAAAGGTTTATTGAATTAAAAACAAATACATAGTTAACTTTAAAAACACCAACACATATGCATAGATGGATTACGAACTAACACTTAAAACTAACTTATATCTAAATACAATGGTTGACAGAACCATTAGGTACCTCCTTAATTAACACAGAGATCTCAAAATCGTTTTAAAAATATGTATTTGGATTCTTTTATTCTGGTTAGGTGATATGGATATAATTAGTCTTCTCTTTTGATGTGTCAATGTATCGTCCATCACTTTTTATCGGAATAATGGTTACCGACACCTTCAACACAGAACTGATCTGATTTTTTGTAAAAGTTCCTTCTTCATTCTATTGAGCATTCACAACTAAAAAATGAAATGATAACAAAATACAGGCATTACATTGCATTATTTAATAACGTTGTAATTGAATTTTCACGATTGCGGAAGCCATAGAATTCTTCAATCAACTAAGCCACTTGCTGTGTAGCCATTTTCAATGTAGCATCATAAATGTCAGAAAATAATAGTGGTGTGCGTAATAAATGCAACTATCTCACATGCAACGTCGCAGGCGCAAAGCCGTGCTTACGGAGGCTTGGGAGCGCACGGTCCTGAATGACGGACAGCAGCCCTTGTAATTAATAACGCTTTACGTAATGTGAGCTCATCTCCCAGGAGAAACCCAGGAGGTGTCAGGGGTTATGTATTATGGTGGTCTAATGGTCCACAATTGTTTCTGATTATTCTGGAACTACCATTATCCCTGGTTACTTGTTACGTAACTTGAAAATTAATAATAAACTAAAAATTCCCTACACATTTTTATCATATCAACAAATTACATTAATTTCACCAATAATTATCTATAGAACTTCAAAAAAATCTCACATAAATTTATAAAAGCTAGTAAATAACTCCAGAGGACCAATGAAACCTTGATACTAGTGGCTGGCAACCAGATGTCATCTTTTCCGTGATCAGGCGAATTTCTAATTCATTCTGCTCGCGATTATTTTCTGCTATATGTCTTTGTGAGGCGCATAAGAGTGTAGAGAAGCAAAACTGTTTCCTGCGATTTGATGTAAAACAGCTTCTATTATTTCCATTATTTACTTTTTTCTTATTGCATCTGTTTATTTTTTCATTTACTTACTGTTTACGATTTTTTGTGCATTTATAAATGTGTGTATATAAATCATTTGTGTATGGGTCATTCCATATTAAATCAACACAGTCATTTTACATCACCATCTCAGATTCAGATGAAATTTGACACATAGGTAGTATGAATGAAGAATAAGAAAACTACAAATTTTGAGTAAAATATTTCCACCCGTTTCTGAAATACAGCCATGTAAAATTTTGCAAAATTGGCTTCCCGAAAATTTTTAAATTGATGTAGAACCTCACCAAATAAAGATAGAGAGCTGGAACAGGTGTCATTTTGCAGCTTTCTTTATGGCCTTTTATAAAATATACAACTCAATAGGGGTTGCGTTCAAAAAGTTTTCAAATTTGAATTTAAAATTTTGATTTTGAGTTTTTTCAAAATGCTCATCTTCAAAAAAATTGAAAAAATTCTATAATAATCCTTGTACATTTCCAAACAGATGGTGCAAGCTTAAAAATGGGACTGCAATGGGTTCATATGGTAATCTTTATTTAAAATGCACAATATTTACTTACTCTAGATATTACTGATTTAAAATACATTGTATTTCAAATTATAAGCAGATGCCTAGAGTCCTTGGGATTGAAGAAAACTATGCAGGCAGATACGCATTAGAATCATTATATATAAAATCCAATCAAACATTTAATTATCAAATCGAATCTAATCTTTTCACGCGTTTGTATGATACTACTCTTGACCTTAAATAAAAATGTCGTGTACAATAGGCTTTTCGTTCTTTTTTGTTTATCTGTCAGACTCCCCCTCCCCCTCCACTCAACCCCCTCCCATCCTCCATTCCTTTCCTGTAACCTCCCGCCCGTTCCTGCAGCCATGTTTCCCCCTCCCTTAAAGATATTCCCCTTCCAGCGTAGTTTGGAATTTGACGGCCTAACCTCATTTCTCGAGAAAATTTCGAAGTGCTATGTACTTGATATAAGTCAACATAGTGTCTTCTATTGGCACACCTGGTCTCTACGACCTATCCAATTAAAAATGTTATATTATGGTGCAATCTGACTAGTTGACTTATGCCAGAATTGTACATCGTGTTTGAACAATGTTGGATAACTGTAGGTGAGTTATTCTGAACTTTTTCTTTGACTCATAGCTTTTGTACTTGCCACACTATATCGAATATGTTTAAATATTGCAATTTTAAAAGATATTAAGTTCTAATCATTTGATATTCTATTCAAGATGAAATTTTGTATAGATTTTATGTTTTAAATAATATGATCTGTGAATGAGTAATCATAAATTTTTAATTAAATTGTTGATTATGACGAGATTTAGTAATAATTAGAATCGTATGCTTGTATAGTAGATGTCTAATATATCTTGTTGATTCTTTTATTGTAGTGTTCTGTATGTCACTCACCTAATGAAGGACAACAATATGTCCGAAACGTGTTGTGATACAACCTCAATGTGTCTACTGAATGTAATGTAATAAATATTTTTAATGAAAAATAGAATGTTTACTGTCTATAAATTATAAAATCGGGTCATAAGTGAATATGACCTTAATCAGATAACTTGCTATGGGGAGCAAATGTAATTAGAAGAAAAAATATCCATCGTTAATTTTGTAGCTGTAGGAAGAGACCAAAAAAATTCAAACTTTTGCAATTTTCGAAAATTCAAATTTAACCTTGAAATTAGAACCTATGCCACTTTTATAACTGCATTTTACTCTATTCTTACAAGAAATTTAAAGAAACTAGTGGTGCTACAGAATGGTACAGACTTTCCCGTATTAGTTTTCTATTTCCTTGGGTCTTCGCTAGCTATTCGGAATTGCCACATACTCTTTCTTGCCAGCTACCATCTATCACCGCCAAAAGTACTTTTTTTTGTCATTTTCTTAATTTTTCAGTTTCCTAATGTAGAACGAAAATATTAATTTTAGAACATTAAAGAACACAAAAACTTAGCCCTAAATGGCAATTTTCTTTTAAAAATTATGTGCCGTTTTAAAGAAAATTGCATTTTAGCGCTACTAAAAATGCGAAATTTGAAGCTCATTTTCACAGAACATTTTTGAGTTTTCAAAATACTTTATTTAAAATTATTTGAAGCACTTACACTCACAAATATTATAGTCTTTACAAATTGCTGGTAATGTGAATATTAAAGATGTGAGAGATCCTTTAAAAAAATTACATATGTGTAATTTTTGAAAAAACAAAACATTTCCTCAAAATAAACTTGACTTATATTAAAGAGTGCCATTAGAACTATCCGATCGAAAAGTTTGAAGAATTTTTTTAACCATTTATGAGGAAATGGCGTTTCTGAAAATGCGGAAATTTGAGCTAGTTTTCACAGAAAACGGTGGTGTTTTCGATAAACTTTACTTGACATTAGTTAAAGAATATGTACTCATAAATATACTAATGTGAACAATTCGCCGCTAGTGTAAAGTGCGAGAAAAGTGAAAAATATTACATTTTTGCAATTTTTGAAAAAAGCAAACGGATACAGCAATATGGTGTTTATGTCATTTCATAGGGTACATTTACCACTATCCCTACCAAAAGTTTAAAGACAAAATTTGGAGCCTTTTTGGGAAAATCTAGGTTTTGTAATATTTTTTAAATTGCACATTTTGCACGCAATATTGCACTAAAACTAGTAAAATTTTCAAAACAATGTACATGACCTTAAACAAAGAACTCACTTTGGAGAACACATTTTATTTAAAGGAAAAATTTTTATCTTCAATTTTGTAGTTGGAGAAAGACGCCGAAAAAATTCAAACTTTCACAATTTTCGAAAATTCAGAGTTGTGGAAATCAGTTCCGTGAAAATCTGACCTATGCCATGTTTACTCTATTCATACAAGAAATTTAAAGAAAAAAATTGGAGCTGTTTTTGAGAAAATTTTGTAAATGTCCGGGGGGCTTCATGTAAAGTACCGCCAAATTTTATAGAATCTTTTTCAAAATCTCAAAGCTTTGACTAGAACCAGATCGACCGGGGAATATCCATTTTGGAAGAAATCGTACGTATGGTTTAGGCGCTAGCAGTGTTCACAGACGGACGGACAGACAGATAGACAGACGGGAGACAGACGGACGTTTTCCTTTCAATTGGTTTTTCGATATCAAGGACCCACAAAAGAGGGTTTCTGGCTATACCACGTGTGTACACGATTTTTTTTCTTAATTTAGCAACTGGTTTTATTCAGTTTTTCGTCATCACGACCCGGCAATGAATTTTTTCCCTCGAAAAATGGCCATTTTTTCGCGCAGCATTACATAACTTTCCCTATACTACGTATATCACTCTGTGTATACGTACGTATACGGGAAAGTAAAAATATAGAGCCGTTTTTGGGAAAATTTTGAAAATGTCCGGGGGCTTCATGAAAAGTACACCCAAATTTTATACAATTTTTATCAAATTCTCAAAGCTTCGTCTCGTGCCAGATCGAGAAGGGTTTCTTCAATTTGAAAAAAATCCTACGTATGGTTTAGATGGACGGACGGACAGTTTTGCTTTCAATTGTTTTTCGGTATAAAGGACCCACAAAAGAGGGATTCTGGCTACACCACATATTAGGGGATTTTTATCTTAATTTAGCAACTGGATTTATCAACTTTTTCGTTATCAGGGTCCAGCAAGGAATTTTCTGCCGAATATCCGCCATTTTTTCGCGCAACATTACACAACTTTCCCTATTATTTATTACTCTGTATATACGTACGTACGCGGGAAAGTACAAAAATACCAAACCAAAATGATACCTTTTACATTTTAATTCAATGCGCCGTTTAAAAAAGTGGTCAGTGTTTTCAGATTGTGAACAGCCATTTTGTAGCATTGGATACTTATTGAAACTGATGGTTTGGAGCCGACATTAAAATGCTAGCTTGTACATGAACATTGATCTTTGTCATTTTCAATAGCTTTGAATTTGGTTAAAATGGACCCTAGAGTGGTGAAATTTGCAGTCATTGAAGTTTAATTTTTATTTTCGGTGCGTAAATTATAGTTTTGACTTAAGACACTAAAGAATGAACGTTATACATTTTGTCCAATAAACTACTTTAGAATTCCATTATTTATGCGTCACTGCAAATCACGTTTAGAAAATTTAAGCTCTCCATTCCCTCGGTAGCTTTAAGTTGGATGTGTCTCAGAGGTTAATTCTGAATCTATTACTAATCACTGTAATTTTTATTTTACACTATTGAAAGGAATGACCGGGAAGGAAGCTGCGATGCAGCATAGTTTATTAGGAATGTAACAAGGTGGGGAAAAGTGAATTACTGAGGCTTTGGCTGAACAAAGATTTTACTGCATACTGTGAATGCACATTGTATAATATGGGTAAAGTTAAAATTGAAAAAAAAAGATAAGTCCAAATAAGTGTTAATTTTTCCTTTCATTTTACATTTGACGAAGCAAAATTAAGTGTAACACAGTTTTTTATTCAAGACGTTGCTTGGTTTGCGTAGGGATGCGATGTGTCGCGTTGCTTTGTGTAGTGGAGATTCGTGGAGGCTCAAATCACCATGTTGGAATTTAGAAGACCGTGGGGATGTATCTGAAAACATGAAGGACTTAGTATTGTGGCTATAGAAATTACAGAGAGACGACTGAGGGGGGGCGGCAGGCATCAAAATTTCATTGCGTTCCATTTTATAGATTCTTGTAATGGATAATGTAATTGTAACTAATTACCGGGGGAT
The DNA here is from genome assembly GCA_031308135.1 of Acheta domesticus. Lineage (NCBI taxonomy): Eukaryota > Metazoa > Arthropoda > Insecta > Orthoptera > Gryllidae > Acheta > Acheta domesticus. The sequence continues at coordinate 167,903,563 of JAHLJT010004567.1, forward strand.
ATTTTGTAGAGGAGAAAAAAAAGGTCTTATGCAGACCTAAAAATTTACTTTATAAAGTTTTTACCACGAGGAGGTCCTGTGAAAGCTCTTCGGTTTAAGTACTGTTATAGACGCATGCAGAGTGACTAGTGTTGTGTCTTTGCAATCAGAAGAAAAACTCCGTTTCTCACAACATTTATTTTTCACAACATAAATATACAAATGGTCGCCGGTAGGCGAGCTGGGTGAGCCGAAGGCTCTGTTTTACGGCCGACGGCCGTGGCGAGTTGTATTGTGGGGGCCGTGACAACGACCGCGGCGAGCAGGTAGCGTCGCCGGTTGAGAGTCGTGGCGGTGGCGGAGCCGTCGCCCAGGTGCCGAGAGGCTGGAGCGCGGGGGCCAGGTAGAACCCGCGACAGCGTGAGGCCTTAGCACCACCCGGGCGATGCCAGGCGGAAACGTCGCTAGCCGAACGTGGCGACGGCAGCGGGGCCGTCCGCTCGGCAGTAGTGAGGCCGGGGGATGGCCGCGTTGCTGGCAGAGCGTCGTGGCGGCGGCGGGGCCGGCGCCCGGGGCGGCGAGGCAGTGGCGTTGTAGATCGCTGTTGCCTCGGCGTGACGAGTCGGTAGACTCTGTCGTTAGGCTCGTGCTGGCGGATGTGTGGGCTGGCCCTCCGTTGGTCTCTGGCAGACGCGTTGCAGATTCGTAGCTGGCAGGTTGACGACTGGTAGCCGACTTCGACTGACCCGTTTTCCACCGGGCTTTTATACCCCGGTGGGCCAATGGGAAATAGAGTTTACGTTATGGTCAGTGCGCAGCGCGTTTGTGCTGCGCCCTCTTGACCGAGTCTTTGAGTTCTGCTAGCGCGCGCCGTTTAAGTAGTCGGCGCGCACACAGCAACCAGTATAGCAATAAAACCGCCAGTTGCCTCCCCGAGTATTTTTTATAGCATAATTGCAAAACTTACTGCGAGATGTTATTTTTAGAGATGGTAAAGCAAGTCTGAAACCAGAGAAAACCCCATCAGTAGCCCTTCCCATACCCATCCCTCCTGAAAAAAAAAATTACAACCCGCCCTTCGGTCCCTCCAGCAACCAGGTGTCCACTCCGCAGATCTACACACTGAGATCGCAGAACGGGGAAATGGTTCCATGGAAGGAAACCACGTATCCTCGGAAGGGACTGCTCGCAGCGATTCTGAAATCAAGAGAAAACCCCCTTTAGTAGCCCTTCCCCCATCCCAACCGGTCTGAAAAAGTACAACCCATCCCTTTTAACCCGCCCTATTCCCCTGATCCCTTTATATTTCCGTTGGCCTCTTCTGTTTCCACGGTAGTTCCAAACTCCTATAACATCTTCTAATCCAATTTCAAGTTGTAGATTATTTGGAAACTCGATGGTCGTATGAAGTAGAAGCAGCCATTTCTGAAAAATAAAAATCTGATGTTACATAGAAGTCTAACTATTTAAATCATTTAGAGTTTCACGGTTTACTCACCAAGTTTTACGACGGTTCTTGACTTGTATAAACTAAATAATCGACGATATTAAAAAAAGAAAACTGAACACTATAAAAATATCCCACCCATCTCTTGTGCCACGTCTACTACGTAATTTTTTTTACTTTCCTTTTTCTGGCGGTTTCTCGTGATAAGAACCCGACAAATCCCGCGTCGGAAGGCAGACCCGAAATTTACATTCTGAGAAAGAATCCTTGTTCAATTCCTTCCTCGAATGGAAGTTTCGGGGAACCACCTCCTTTGAAGAGCTTCCATTAACAATGCACCTGCGCTATTCTGGCAGCGGGGGCGAACCTACTAAATTTTGAACATGACCCCCGACTGTCAGACAGTGCCCTAACTAACGATTTAAACGGGCCTACCTGAACGAGCCAAACTAAGAAGATCTCTATAGGCTCGCTTTTCGCGGTGCTATTCAACGACGGACACATCCGGAGATCACTAGAAATTACTGCATGCGAATCTAATATGGCACAAGAGGTCCCCTTACGTCTAACCGGGCAGGGCCATGGCTGTACATCCTCCCTGAAGACCCATTAAATTTAAACTTAAAAGGAGAAATCGGGAGAGTAAAAAACCTGCACTAATCACCATTAGTTTTAATTGCAAAATCAATGAAAGATATTTGAATATTAAATTTAACTTAAAATGTTAATATTTACGTATGTATTTGTTTAAATACCGAAGTAGTCTTAAAGTACTTGAAAGCAATATTCTGATAGTTACTTATTAAAAACTTCGAACCATTTAATTAAAATCTTTAACAAGCTCTACCCGATTACTCGTTTTCAAAACGACGCGAGCTCCCTACGTACAGCCGAAAGGGATGAGATGGGTAGAGCCCAACACACTCACAGCAGTCACCCGTTACAGGCGATCACTGCAACTACGAGAGCCCACCGCATGGCGAAGGCCCTGCCCAGTGCCAAACACCGACCGTTGGGCGCGCCCCAAACTGCAGACTGAGGCGAGGACATCACACTTCGACGTAGCCTTTCAGCGCTCCCCTGGCGGGCCTCGGGGCCAGCCAGACCAGTCATCAGAGATCTCCACCAGTCTCCTCTGCACACTGCTCAGCAAGTACGAGAGTGCCCGGCTTTATATGCGATTCATTTCCCCAGCCGAACGCTCCCCATTCCCCTCCCCGATATCCGATTGGCGGTTGGTTAAGTGGTTTCGCCCGAGAAAAAACGCACACTGTTAATCCCGTTTTTCATAAACATGAAAGTAACTTTGAAATACATAGTAAATTCCTGCAATTACGTTGTCGCTTTTTTTGTTTCAGTATCAAAGTACCCTTGATTTTACTGTTCACCAGTGGTGAAATAAAATATTCTAAAGAAATACCGCGTGACGTCCAAGAAGAAAGAGTGGGGACGCCTGACGTCATGAAGGGCGAATTGGAGAGGGCAGCGGAGAAGGGGAACTTTTCGTAGTTCCGAAGCGACAGTCATGGAAGAATGATGCAGTTAACTTAATCGTTGGGTGGGCTTGTAATATTGGGATTTCAAAAATGTTCTTGGCAAACACAAAGATTTTAGTCTCATTTAATTGGAACAATTATTTACATTTGTGATTTATTTACATTGATAACTTGAGAAAGGTGTCTATTATCAATATTTTTAATATTTAACAGCGTCGTTTAGCATTACGTTAATATTTATAACAAAATAATGTTAAGTACTGTGGCAGACGAGATTTAAATTGTAATTAAGTATTAAAAATATTGATATCTAGACAATATCTTTTTCCTAAATTTATTACAAGATATCAAACTCATTAGCAATAAAATTAATATTGTTGGCTATTTTGTAAGTAGATTTCCATTCATATTTATCATTTTAGTGTTATCGTTACGTAAAATGTGAGTAAATCGGGTCGTTGGTGATAATTTTATTTTCATGTATTTGTAAAATTCAAATGAATGACTAAGCGTCATAATTCTTAATTTTTTATTCTGTGTATTATAGTAATTTTAGGATTTTCCGGAACAGATAGAAATGGAAATTTTCTACTTTATTTGGAAGCCATATAGTGGGGTTTATAAAAAGAGGTTATTTATAGTTTATGTACATCATTTCTACCACTCGAGCTCAATTGCAGCCGAGTGAAAAAGTAAGTATCCCTATAAATAAAAATAATTGCAAATCTTCCTAATATTTCTAAATAATCGCATTTTTTTCGAAAAATATTGTGGCAATTTTTGCACAATGCTTTAAGAGTCGCTTTTATTGGACAATCTAGTGACAACTGAAAGAAAATAAAACGGAAAGATACTGAGTACAAGTGTGGTTTATCCAATATTTACTTCAAACAAATTATTTAGTGTTTCACCTCCAATAAAGTCTCCAGAAAAGAACTGACTGGCTAGAATTTATCAATACGCATTGCTTCATTCCGTGACGGCAGGTTGTCCGTTGTTCTGTCCTTCAATCCGTCGGAAAAGTTCATTACGTTGCCTCTGGAAGCAACCACAAGGTGAAGCCACTCAATTGCAGCAATGACAAACATGAAAAATGTTCCACCTATAACATCAATTAAACGACTGTGGTGAGGTAGGGCATTATATTCCATCACGTCATACGCACAATAGAATGATGTGCATTCCTATAAATTATCACAATTTTTTAACTAAACTAGGAAAACACAGCAGACGTTGTTCTGCCCTTCATCTCCCTCTTTCCCCCCACTATCCCAGCTACCTTCCCTCACCTTGTCCCTGTCTGTCTCAGTGTGTCTCCAATTTTTATATTTGAGTTTGGTTTTAAATGTAATAAATATGGATTAATTAGAACACTGAAAGGAGCAAAAGGTCTGATAGTATTAACTTGAGCGATTAAAAGTTTTAAATTAGTTGCAAAATCGTTTTCAAGGCGTGTGACTTGGGGAAACTCTGCACCATTATCAGGGTCTTTACGTCAACATTAGATGTTAAATGCATCAGATATTCAGTGTTTTTAATACATCATCTATCACTATTGTACATTTTGAAGATAAACTTTATAGTGGTTGCACCAAAAACCAAACATTATCAATCTTCGAAGAGCAAAATTGTGTAAGTGTATACTGTATAACTGCGGCCTGATGAGCGTTTTTGATCGTTACATTAAGTCAATAATAAAAGTTACAGAATACACATTTTGTCATGTCGAATATGTTTATTTAATTGGTCTAACAAATATTTTGTCTCAGTTCCTTAACAAGTCAAAAAATTTCTTGTTCGAAAATACGAAGTTTAGTAAAAGTAAGGGGACAAAATGCTTATTTTTATAAAAAATATTTTTAAAGAGAGTTTTTGGGGAAAAATTGAGCGCAATATCAATTTTAATAAACCTTTTTACCCTTTACTAGTGAGTGAGGCTCTTCAAAAATGTTACTTAATTATGGGCCAAGTTATTAAATAGTGGTGTCACAGAATGGCACAGACTTTCCCGTGTTAGTTTTCTATTTCCTTTGGTCTCGGCTAGCTCTTCGGGCTCTTCGGACATACTCTTGCCATCAATTCTCTATCGCCGCCCACACATTCTTGACATTTTATTAAGTTTTCGGTTTCGCAATAGTTGAACGAAAATATTATTTTAAGAATATTAAAGAACAGTTCTCGTCGTAAACGGCATTTTTCTTTGAAAAAATTGGAGCCATTTTATATTTTGGCGTATAAGCACTATTGTAAATGCGACATTTTAAGCTCTTTTTCATTGGAGTCTTTTCTGATTTCGAAAAAATTCATTAGAAGTCATTTCATGCACTTTAACTCGCAAACACTATAGTGTTTACAAATTGTTGGAAATGTGCCTATGAACGGTGTGACAGCTCTGTCAAAAAAGTATATTTGTGTACTTTTTTAAAAAAACGAAAAAATCCTTCACAATGACCTTTAGGACGTACTAAAGAGTGAAATTATCACTATCCGTTCGAAAAGTTTGAAGAAAAAATTTGGAGCCATTTCTGAGAAAACAGCGTTTGAGCGTTTCTGAAAATGCGAAACTTTGAGAAAGTTTTCACAAAAAACGGTTGAATTTTCCAGAAACTTTATCCGAATGAAGGATTCGAATGACAATGGAATCTGTGTACTGTGCGGTGATAGAGAAGATTGGATCCACATTCTGTTAAATTGCTGCGCTACAGAAACTTGGAGAGGAAAATGGATGGGAATGGGGAACTATGGCTTCCAATTTAGAAACATAACGCTCGCTCAAAATATATCAGCTGATAACAGATCTCACTTTATGAAAGAATTAGGAATATTTTTAGGAAAGGTTCGAACTATCAGGGAAACGGTAATCAGGGAGTGGGAAAACAGTATTGGTTAGTAGTACGAGCGGAGCCTAGACTGGAAATAAAATAATTAATTCAATAAGCAAGAGATAATTAAATTAACTAGTAAGGTAGTCAATAATGCTAATCATTAATATTAATTAGTATATTAGTCAGTATTAATTAATTAATCAGTAAGCGATAATTAAGTTAATCAGTAGCAAATTGTTCGGAGAGGCGGTGGTGCGGGCGATCTTCTGTGGCGGTGTTTGATTTCAGGGGCTGAGGAGGCCAAAGACGGGATGGAGAAGATGCCCACGCCAGGAAATAAATAAATAGCTTAGAAAATAAAAACTAGTAGTTTAGCATGTACTCGTCTTCTGACGGCAGGTTTTTCCCCCTTCAGGGGTTTTTTCCTCAGCCGTACCTTATGGTCTCCTTTCCGCGGCTTTGATGCGATGAAGAGACCATTAGGGGTGAATGCCAGAATTCGAAAGGTTAGAATGCGGTAGGATGTAGGTATTGTAATGGCTTAAAGGCCTTCAGCCTAGCCACATAGTTAAAAGAATTGAAATTATGTATCAATGTGTCATAATTACCTATTAAATAAAATAAAACTTTATCCGACATTATTTTAAGCACATGTACTCATAAATATAATAGTGTGAACAAATCGCCGCTAATGTAAATATTAACGATGTGAGAGACAAGTTAAAAATTACAGTTTTCTAATTTTTGAAAAGACAGAAGTGTAGACAACATGGCGTTTATGTCATCTCATAGAGAACAATATTTAAATCCTTACCAAAAGTCGAAAGAAAAAATTTGGAGCTGTTTTTGAGAAAATCTTGTTTTTGTATTTTTTTTAATTACACATATTATGCACAATATTGCGCGAACACTACTAAAATTTTCAAACAAAAGAATATGAGCTTAATGAAAGAACGTACTGTGGAGAATACATTTTACTGGAAGAAAAACTCTATCTTCAATTTGGTAGTTGGAGGAAGATACCGAAACAAATTCGTTTGCAAAAACGTTTGCAATTTTCGTAAATTCAGAGTTAAAACTAAAATCGAACTTAACCCACCTTAATACGTGTATTTTACTCTAATCTTACAAGAAATTTAAAGAAAAAATTTGAAGCCGTTTTTGAGAAAATTTTGAAAACGTCCGGGAGGTTTAATATAAAGTACCCACAAATTTTACGGAATCGTTTTCAAAATCTCAAAGCTTCGAGTCGAGACAGGTCGACAGGGGTTTCTTCAATTTGAAAAAAATCCTACGTATGGTTTAGGCGTAAGTAGTGTTCAGCCTTCAATTAGTTTTTCTGTGTCAAGGACCCACAAAAGAGGGATTCTGGTTACACCACGTGTTATAGGATTTTTTTAAATTTAGCAACTGGTTTTATCCACTTTTTCGTTATCAGGGCCCGGCAATGAATTTTTTTCTGACGAAAATTGGTCATTTTTCGCGAAGCATTACATAACTTTCCCTATACTACATATTTATCTTCGTATATACGAACGTATACAGGAAAGTAATAATGTGAATTAATAATATCTATCCATGTGGTGTAACGAAATATTGTAATCGGGCCAATTTACAGTATAAATATCTCGGTACGTCACAGAACGCCTAATGATGATATAGATGTGAACCCAACCCACACTTTGTGAGATGTTTATTAAATGGGATCATTGGTGGACACAATGGGACCGGTTTCATTTGAAAATAAAGACTAATTGTTTCTTTTGATTCTGAGGAGAGCAGATATGTTTGAAATCAATAAATTAGCTCAGATTCATTACAATACAATCGACGAATCAAGCGAACATCCACAAGTTTCATGCATAATTCATAGCTACAGGAACGTTAGTTGCACAGCTTAATCTTCCGTTAAAAACACGCCCCTTTGTACTTTTTAACATTCTACAAGGTCCTGCGAGCTGTGACCAAAGGTGCAAACTCAGTTAAGTAGAATACTCTGCGTCTTTCATTAACGCTTTCGCCGTCGTCGGCTGCGTCAAAGAGACTCTTTAATTCCGACTATTTACAGTCTCGAGAGGCAATCTGGAGTGTCTGTCTCCTTCGCTCCGCTGCCATCGACTCGAGTTGCTTCCTCCTTTGCCCCCAGGCTTCCGCGATCGGTGCATCTCCGTTTTAAAGATGAGCTTCGTGAATCGGTTTCCAGTGGCAGTCTGAACGAAACTTTTTTTGAATGCGCAATATAGGATACTTTTCACAGTTTCCGGTCCATTTATGACAGCAGCGTTTCATGAAACGTTATTCGAAAGGGGGCGTAACAATAGTATGTCTTTCATAATAATTATGGTTGGTGATATTGGTGAACTTACATATCCTTTCTTTTGAAATTTGAGTTCAGAAATAGTGGGATTTCCTTTTTTGTTTCGATTTCGTATTCACGTCTAATTTCATTTTAGCAGCAAGTCCATAGCCATTTGATTTCAGTACTAAACAAAAATGTTTATAGATAACTCAGATTACATTATCCTTTTTCCTTAATCTACTTTATTACTTTTTCTTCTTAGCTTTATTATTAGCTTCCTACCTTTATTTCTTTTTGTTCTTACTTTCTTTCTATGTGATTTTATTTTATGTGATGTGATTTTTTTGAAATGTACTGAAAAACCGCAGTTCTATTATTAGTTACACATTTAATCTCCCACTCCCACCTTCACACTCTCTAATTCTCCATCTCTGACCATTCTCTCTCTTCACGCTCTCTCTTTCCCGCTCTCTCTCTTTCTCACTCTCTCTGTCTCACTTTCTCTTTCCCGCTCTCCCGTTCTTACTCGTTCTTTCTCATCTCTTTCTCACTCTCTCTGTCTCCCTCTCTGTTTCTCACGCTCTCCCCCAAGAAACCGTTCTTTGCAGCCTCTCAGTTTGTCACTTTCTCTCCTCTCTCTCTTTTTTCCTTATCTCTATTGCTCCCTCTCCCACTCTCTCAAACATTGTCTCACTTTCACTGTGATTCTCTCCCCCCTCTCTCTCTGTCTCTCTCTCCCTCTCTCTTTCTCGCATGTTCCGATTCCAGTTTGCTTCTGCCCCTTCACACTCACTGTCTTTCTCATTCTCCCTCGGAGTCATGCAGACGAGTACCGAGGCAATGGACAGGGTGGCATTCAAATAGACGAGAAGTACGAGTAAAACCAATTTGCTCGCCTTTGATTCGCAAGCTGAAGAGGCAAGACTTGGCGGGTGGGCAAGGGCGGGGAGAGCAAGGACGGGTGGCGCGGGGAGGAGAGGGGACGTGGGGCGGGTTGGGGGGCGGGGGCGGGGGGAGAGGTGTCGGGTCGCTTGCGGCTCTCGTTAAGTGCTTCCATGGCGCGACAAGCCAATTACGCGATACGCGACGCGCTTGGTAGGGGAACAGTCGGGTTCGCTAATTGCTCTCTGGCGAATTCGCTCCTCTCCTCGCTGCCTAGCCACCCGCTCCTCCCGCGGTCCGTTCTTTGCCTCTTGAAGGGTCCGCACCGCCTCGATGGGAATTGAAATTTGTCTCCGTACTTTTCTCTCCAGTGTATCTGAAGAGCTCTTCCGTTTATCAACTGTCGATTTTGACATGGCACCTTAGTACGAGTGTGGAAAATTGATCTTCCATGCTTCATATTATCCAGTCTTAATTCATATTGTACTGCAAAGCTATGAGTTACTAATGGTTTCCTTTCAAATATTTCATAATATTGCAATAAATCAGGAAAATGCACTGCCCTTTTAAATACGGTAATTTATTATTAGTTCAATACCTCAGCAAAATTAAACATACACAGGCTCAAAACAAATTAACATTAAAAAAAATTGGTCAAAATGTGCAACATTCTTTGTAAAATGTTAATTATTTATTCTTACTGTGTTTTGTTTCAAGATCCCATTAATATCCTGTAGTACGAAACCCCATTAAATGGAGTTGAAGTAACAAATAATTTTATTTCAGCTCTTACCACTTATGACAAATTTTTATTTTCAATCCTTCAATCAAAGAAAGACAAAAAATCTTAAAACGCGGAAGGATAGAAAGCAAACATACATAACAACATAACAATAAAATATAGCAAACAGTTTTGTGAATATTTGGAAGACGATTCGTATCTTCCAATACTTCGCTTAGCGTCCCTTCTTCCCGCGCGCTAGCAGGGAGAGCGTTGCGTGACCTTTATTTAAAAAGTTTTATTTCTACCTTTTCAATTTTCATAATTTTTTCAGGGATTGGAATAAAATATATAATACATAATTTTTTGGCAAGATGCCAGCGATTTACATAATAGGTTACCATTTGTCACGTATTGTTGAATACTTGTGATTTTCAAAATATTAAATTTTTAAATTAAATAATATTTTGAAAATAAGATTTTTATTTAAAAAGATTTGAAATATGTGTTTGTGTATTTGTGTGTTACAGTTTGAGTTTAAGGGAGAGGAAAATATCTTTCGAAAAATGTAATTTAATACGGGAAGAGTCATAATTTAAACCTACGTCGTAGTGTTCAGAAGCCACAGCAGAAGGTAAAATTTGAAAAAATTTATCAGTTTGAAGATTGATATAGTTTTTGATTTTGTCAATTTGAAGTTCAAGGTGTATTTGTTTGTTGGAAATAAAACATTCAGGTTTTAGCAATTTTCGTAAAAATTTGTTTTGTATTGTTTGCGTTTTATTTATGTGTGTGATAGAAGCTTTGCCTTAAATGGTGCATGCATATGTTAGGGATGGACGAATTATTGATTTATATAATAATAAGCTGCAGTCAACGCGTAATTTAGGGTGATGATTTAATAAAGGATATAACTTAGACATTTTGTGGTAAGTCCAATTATCTATGCTTAGACTATGGCGTTTCCATTGCGTGCTTCCGTGAAAATTGCATTGCAATAACTTCAACCGTTCAAAAACTGCAGGAGCGGCTTAAGTTACGTGACTCGCCTGTATACACAAACACGCCGACTCTTTCGATGTCAGGAACCAACAAAAACAGTTTTTCTGCCGATAAATCGCAGCAGATTTTTTGCAGCAGCATTACATTACTTACTCTATGTAAGTAGTATGCGAAAAATATGGAGCCGTTTTTGACAATATTTAGTTTATATATTTTTATAGCAAATTGTCTCGATCTGACACAAAATTATTAAACTTACTACTAATATTTCCAATCAATTGTATTCGACGTTTCTTGAAGACTTCACTAACAAGCGACATCTATCTTTAATTACGAGTAGTCGTTGGAGGGCCTTTAAAATACATTAAATTTTTGCATTTTTCAAAATTTCAGATATCTAATACTGACAATCGGATCATCAATTTTTTATAAGAGTATTTTATAGAAAATATGAAGCCATTTTTTGAGAAAACTTCGTAAAAAGTGGTAGACACCCCCGAAAGTGTGCTGGTGGGTTCCTTGTAATTGGCGTCAGGAAGGGCATCCGGCTTTAAAACATTCGCCAAATCCGTTTAAAAATGGAGTGTGTGAAAATTAATAAAAATGAGCCCACGCTCATTAGCATCAACCCCGTAGTAACGGGAAAAGGCAAAAGAAGAAGAACAACAAGAAACACTCGAGGATAATTTAATCAGCAAGATTGATCGGAGTCATTTTAATGAAAATCCTGTTCTGTGAATGATTTACGCGCTGGTGTTGGTTAGAGAAATGGACAGACGGAAAGATGGATTGAAGTTTGAAGAAAATCACTTTTTTTAAAATCAGGGTCCGGCTAAAAGTTTATTTTGACTTTACCACGATTAGGAAAAAGTAATATATTAAAAATATTAGTAAGAAAAGTGCATCTGTTGGGCATCAGAGTCACCGAAAAGTCCTTTCTGTCAAAACTTCGGCGCTCTTCCTACAGCATTACAATATCACGTAAATGAGCAAGTAAAATTAAATATCTGATGCAGATTGCTTTTAACCCAGAAATCCTTGGCAAAGCATGGACATTTAAGAAAGGACTGAGAAAATATTTTTCACTTCTGAATTCTCCAGGAATGCCACGAAATAACTTCTATTTTACATTGAATTCAACCCCGAACTTCGCCTCAATATCCCGCGCAACCCCTTTCCTATGGAGCAAGGAACTCGGAACTCTCCTGGCCCTAGAAGATATGCTGGTGCTGTTCACCCGTATTACGGAAAGGCCGCTAGGCTTCTGCTAGGGTAGCGGCGAAATTTTGTTTACCTTTGGGTAGGGAAAAGCTAAATCCGTACTGCGTATTGAAGAACCTGAAGAAACATTCTGCTTGTACTGCGCTTTCTCTTTACCTTTCTTCTCCTTTCTTCTGTTAGATCCTTCCTTTGGCAGACATGCGTGGTGAGGTCAGAGTTTTCTTTCTAAAGCGTCTTGAAGGAAAGAAAGAAAGAAAAAGAAATAAATAAACAATAATCTCTACTAAAATGTTAATATTATTGTAAAACATCTAGTATTTTGCTCCTCTTCGCGCCAACAAAAGACCTGACATGTTATCTTGACTCGACACAGTTTTTTTGTCTCGAAACAAACCGTACAACGCTTGGCCATGGAAGAATGATCGCCATTGGGACACGATGCACAAACACTTCAAAATAAACATGATTAGAGGATTTTTTATAAACCACAAATTCGCTGCAAAATAATATATTACTGATGAATATAGTATAAAAAGTGTTAAGTGTTAATATTTTTATCTGAATCATTATTGTTTCCCAAGGAAACGAATCGGCGTCCTACCTCACAGCACGTACCCCCAAACAAAACAGCATAAATAGTGGTGCTACAACGGCACATACATTTCCATATAATTTCTAACTTTTGCAGTTTTCAAAAATTCAGTGAGTTTAACAGGAATGAAACCAGTGGCATTATTTTAATCATCCTTTGTTCTATTCGAAGAAAAAATCTGGATCCGTTTGTGAGATTTGTTAAGGCGCCGATATAGCTCCATTTTCAGATTTGGGTTATTGTTCAATTTTTTGGGAGAGCGGGCATCAGTTTTGGTTACGGCGAGACGAAATGTTATGGTATGCTCGTTCGCTCGTTCGATCTCTGAAAAGACACAGTATACCCTTCTTATTAGAAGATAGTATAAATAAATAAGCAATCAGGGAATAAATCGTTCAACCCGTTACCTCAGTCTCACACGAAAAACAATGCCTTCTTTTAATCTGTATTCCACAAAATTCCACTCGTGCAAGTACATGCGTTTCTCGCGGCAAAATGGTTGTTCTTTGAAATGTTTCATAAAAGGCGACAAGTTATGCCAACCTTGCTAAGATAAACTGTTCTCATGGAACGTTAATGCGAGCGCACTGAAGCTCGTTCACTGGGCGGAGCGACTACTTTGAAAAACTTGTTTTTCCGTTTGAATTTGTGTTTCAATGCTGTCATTGGTTTAAAAAAGAAAACAAAGGAAATCTGGTGTGTCTAAGTAATTTTCTCTGCACTGGTGCTTTGGAATGCAGTCTAGACGGTGCTGCGACCTTGCGACGAAAGATGAAACTGTTACGAAACAGCTTTTGGGTCAAATACTATTATGACTACCAAAGAAATCGTATATTTCCGCGCTTTTTCGCCACCAGAACGCGGATTTGGAGGGAATTTTTTATAAGTCCGACGCGGTACGTTCAAAATGCAAATTCTGAGCTAGTAATAAAGGGCCAAAGATTGTTATAAAAACCAATCTCCCGCCACGGCGCCAAATATGAATATGAAATGTATATGCCAACAAGATTTTTTTTCATAAATTCGCATGAACTTCAAGCAAAAATTACAAAAAAGTTATTGTTGTTTTCTTTTCCAAAAATTGTACTTTATCTTATTTAAACATCTAATTTTTAGAACATATTTCATTAAAGAAAAATAAATCAACAATCAATATTCCACTTTTGAAATATTGCTTTTTTGCAATTTTCGAAAATACAGAGTTCGCCAAAAATGGTACTTGCGACATTTTTAGCGTTTTTTGTCATATCCACGGGAAAAATGAAAGAAAAAATCTGAAGGAAGTTTTGAGAAAATAATTGTTCAAAAATGGCCTTTTTTAAAATTAAGCGAAAACTACACATATTTGTGAAAAATTGTACATGACCTTATTCAAAGATTTGTCTTTGAGGAACAGATTCCGTTAACAAAAACCTCTAACTCCAATAGTATAGATGTAGGAAGACGCCGAAATGTTTTTGAACTTTTGTAATTTTCGAAAATATAGAGTCCATTGATATTGAAACCTGTACCATTTTTAAGTGTCATTTGCTCTTTCCGAAAAAAACGTTTAATCAACAAATTTTTTAGTCATTTTCTACAAAATCTTGTTAAATGTTGAGGCTTCATGCAATGTACCTCCCAAAATCAAAATATCCGTTTCAAACACATAGGGCCTTGAGTTCGAACAAATCGACCGAGGAAGATCAATTTTGGAGAAAACCATCTACGAGTATACGGTTTACCCGCCAATGGTTTACAGGGACGGACAGACAGACTTTCATCCCAACAAATTTTTCGGTATCGATTTCTCACAAAACCTGGAATCTCACTGCACAACCTGTTACAGGAAGTAATGTTCTACAAATAGAAACTCGATCGATCCAGTCTGCGATAACGGGGTCCGACAACACGAGTTTTTCAGTGGAAATGTCGCCGATATCTGATTCAGCTTTACAATACTTTCTCTACACTATGTAATGTTAGTATAGCGAGAAATTAAAAACCTTACACGCTTGTAATTCATTTGTCGTTTCGCTAGATGGCTTCAAGTTGAAAATGACTTTCAGCCCTGCCTGCGCGGTTAGCACGAAAATTCACGGAGTCTGCGGAATCAAGGAATCTTGTAATTTTCAACGCATTTTATGCCAAAATATTATGTTTCCGAAGAGTTTGTTAAAAAATAAACAACAAATTAACAGAAATTAATTTCACAACGATGGAACTGTGGATGAGACATCCTATATTGATCAATTGCTTCTAAAATAGTTTCCAAGAAATTTTCGAATGATTTGCTAGTTTTCAGTGCGTTCTCGTGGTATTGTTAATCTCATGCTCTTTCTTTATACACAATATTGTGTCCTTGATGTTTAAATGTTATCTCTTCTGTAAAAAAACTCATGCAAACAGACAAACTTACAACAACCCATTAGAACAACCCACTACAACAATAGTACGACAATTCCATTAGTACAATCATCATCATCATATATATTATTAGTGTAAGGCAGTTTCGATTTAGATCTACTACGGATAAATTACGCGACCGATTTCGCTCGGGAAGCATTTTTCTTGAAGCTCTTTTTTCATTGTGTCGGCCCTGGGAATAACTTTTTAAATTATTTTATTATAACAATAAATATTTGCAATAAAATGAGCAGACGGGCAATAAGTGCGATTCGATGGTGATCACTGATTCTCTTCAGAATCGATTCTTGAATCGACGGGAACAGCGGCATGAGAAAGCATGGCCGGCCCGGCCAGAGAGCAGTAGCATTACGCGGCTTGAAACAAATATGACGTTGCACATTGGGACGAAAACTTATTGTACCGTGGCAGCATGCTTCAATACTTCGTAAATTCAAAGTATGTACCGATGAATTCACTTAGAATTTTATGTTTTGTATTACCAGTTTCACATTATATTTAACCATTTACTATTTCATATTTTAAAACATTGCAGTTGCTGAATATTTTTCAGCAGCTTGCAAAAGCCACGAAAAATCTATTCGAGCGTGGCAATGAGCTTTGAAATTTGTGAATCCAAAATAGGTAGGAAAGGTACGTATTAATACAATTGGGATTTTAGGTGTTATGGGTTTTATGTGTTACGTTCGCGCCTAACCAAACCTAACATAACCTAATTTCTTCAGTTGTATTTGTACAAGTAAATTTGTTTCAACTACGAAACCAAACTAATGTAAATAATTTATTCAAAGGAGTAACTGTGTTTCATTCCTTTTTTATAAAGATAAAAAGTAACTTACTGTATCCATAAATGTGCTTTTTGCTCTTTTTTTTCCCTTGATTTATTCTGTTGATTATGTGCATTTATTGCAATATTTTTTCTTATTGATTGGTTTTATTGATCTTTATTACATTAACATTTTCAGCTGTTGTCCATGTGAATTGGTTTCATCTACCAAACTTAACTAAAACATGTCTGTGCTGCAATAACGTTATATCCAGTAGTCTTACTATATAACTGAATTGTTATGATGTGTAATTTGTAGATAGATTGGCATGTATTTGTATACTGATATTGATGAATCATTTTCAGCAAAGTGCTAGGCCACTGACAAATTGTTTGTGTGGGAGTACAGTATAACTTTTTTCAGCATTACATTTTTAAAGAAAAGAAAAATAGTAATTTACTTTACCCATAAGTGTATTTCTTTTAATATTTTCTCTGATCAATACTGAAAATTACTAATAAATTAAAAAATATCACAATGCTGTAATATTGTTAGTGCTAATAATTTGTTAATATACAACTGAATTATTATGGTTGATCATTTGTAGATATATATTCTATCTACAATGTAGTATCATTTGTAGAATTTGTATATTGATGTTGATGAATTATTTTTCAGCGACTTGCAAGGTCACTGACTAATTATTTATGTGTGGCTGTTTGTGGAGCTTTGAAATTTGGAAGTTCAAAAGTACGCGTTAATTAATGAATGAAATGATATAAAATTGTGTGTTATGATACAGTATATCATCATTGCTACAGTAACCTTTGACACAAGTTTATTGTTAGGACATAACTGAGTTTATATGATTTGTAATTTGTAGCTACAATGGCATGTATGAGGCGTTTGACTTTGAAAAGCTAACGTAAAAAAATGAAGAAAGATCAAAACAACAGAAACAGTCCCCCACGCCAAGTTAATGTTGTCAGATGATCAGGGGAAGCAGATGTAGCAGTCTACAAATTAGTATACATAGTACAGACAAACCGTAGTGTGAACAGGAAGGGTATGATGCGCCAAACATAGAACATGATGCACAAAAACGATGAAGATGTCCAGAAAGTTTATTTTGAAGATATGTCTGTATTTTTTTAGTGCTTTAACTAGACATATTTTGCCTCCGAAAAAGCACAAGGCGGGTTTATTAAGCCAAGCAAAATCTGATATTGTTTCCCCTATTGAGGTTCCTGAACTCCTAGGAAAATTGATTACAAAAAATGATGAAAGATCAAAACATTACTTGAGTAATATTAGAAGTTATTTGTACTAATGTCCCAGCATTTGTCTCTGTGCAAGCAAATCTTTTAACATTTAAAAACCATAGGCCGTACTGTTACGCATTCAAGGGCATATATACCATTCAGTGATAACTGTACATCTCAATAATGTCAATCCTTTAAAGTATGCAAATCTCTCTTTATTCGAGACTCGGACAATTCTTTACAGTTCAGAATAAATCAAGTTAGTAATAACGAATGCGAAGCAGATTTAATATTATTGATGCACAGGCTTCTCAATGTCAATCCGTATACCCAATTGTTTCAACATAAAGTTGATGTGAAACAAATTTGAAACAAACCTGTTCTCATTCTGTTCCTATTTACCATCTCATTTTTTCTGCGGAATACTTTTGCTAAAAGACATTTAATTACGATCTATCAACAACTGTAGAAATTGCTTCTGTATTTCTAAGTGACGATAGAGGTCCCTCCAACAATATTTCCTTCACAATTCATTCTGAAGTATTTGGTCATCGAATAAAAATAATATCTGCTCTCGACTCCGATACTGAACCCATTTCTTATCCATTACTTTTTGTACGTAGAGAATCATTGCGGAAGCTTTGGATGAGTCTTGATTCTGTCCATACAACTTTGGTTTGTAATGTTGTTACTCAGTTGCAGTACTATTCTTATCGCTTAGCAATAAGACGTGGTTTCAGCCCTTTGCCCAGTTTTGGAAGACTTTTCCAACAATATGTTGTAGATTCTTACGTCAAAATTTTATCAAAAACAAAATAAACAAAATATTTAGCATCCCTTATAACCTTTTAGGTGCAAAATAATTCTGTATGGTGTTGAATTCCATTATATTCTTAAGTGTTCTCCGAAAATAATAAAATATGATGTGTAGAACAGTAATTGTGAATAGTTAAATAATTGAGTAATGTTTATTTAATATCTTGCATCTTCATGCATTTTGAGGAATATTAGTTAACATTTCACTTATAATACCAACATAGGCTCTTGCTTCTCTAGAGGAAACAAACATTTTTCCAGCTTGAAATTGAGTTGTTTCTGTGCCATTTCAGATAATCTCTCTTAATATTAATACCATGCATACATACATTACAATAAAGAGGGAATGATTTAAACAGATTTCAATATCGTGCATGGAACTACAAAATGTATCCCCCCTAAGAACTACATTGTACATTGCAGAGCTAAAAAAGTGTATGACCTGCAATTGTCTCAAGTTAGATTTAATTTTATAAAATTAAGAGGAAAAATATTGTTTTGGGAATACTATATTTTAGAGGATAGACAGTCCTGAGAGCTTAGACATTGGATGTGTTATTGTATCAATATAAATTTCAATACTTGCGTTGGTTACTTTTTCCACTTTGATGTGCAACGTATCATGTACCGGTAAACTGAAATTGAAGTTTTATAATACATTTATTCATGTTTTAAACTGAATGGATTTAAAAAGTGGTTTCACATGGATTTTATTCATAATTGCATAAGTTACGTTTTAACAATGAATACAATCACTTTAATGTAGTGGAAAAATAATAATGATTCACGTTCATTCATTACCATATATGTATGGTATATCGTAACAAATTCTTTACACGTAAAATTTTAATCACTCACGGAAAATTTACTCACTCATATATCTAATATATCAAGAAATTGTTTAAAAACCATATGATAAATGTATTGTCATTGAATTGCAAAGTCATTTTTTAAATTTTGTAAACCTTTCAATGCTTCATCTGAAAAACATGCTTACTTTTGCAAGTTTCTTTTCTTTACCTGATCGCTTACGGAATGGAGAAAAAGGAAACCGCTCATTTAATGAGCGGGTATACCTCTAGTAACCCATTATTACCAAACTAAACAATGACATTCAACATTCGCCATGTTCAGGCGTTCAAGTCGTCATTCTACACTTGGATTCTCCGAGTGGCCGGCGTCGGGAGTAAATTCGTACACGGGGACAAGAAATAAGACCCAATACTGTTATCTCCAGTAAAGTGCCTAAACTACATTCTACCCTCTTAACGACCGCCGGCGTTCGTTGCAGATTTAACAGTCCGACGACCTCTAAGAACAATCCAAACAACTGAATTGTAGACGGCGCATTGTACTGTTATTCAAAGAATAGTTTCTTTTTCACAATGCGAGTGGTAAAGGTGCCATTTTAATTTGCGAGTAGAAAATGTTGCGACACGCAAATAGCGCAATGCTATGAGCAAAATAAAATCACTGTTACCACAAATGCCATACAATATTTTTACACAGCCTTACTATCGTTTTATTTTAATTCAAGCATACAGATAACTACGTAGCATTAAGGTCAGTAGCAGCAGTTGCGATTAGATGAAATTTATTTTTTCTTTGTTGTGCTCACTGAATTTTCTGAACATTTGATCAGCGATTCACTTTTAGCACTAGTGCTATTTATTTATTTATTTACGTCAAAAACAGTTAAAAAAACTGCGTGTGACGAGCTATGGGGAGAAGTGCTAAAACAAGTTTTTTTGCATGCTTTATATGCCCTAAAAGTAACCACTAGGGTGTGTTTTAAAAATAGATTTCTTATTTTATTTATTTTTATTTATTTATTTAGTCAAAAAACAGTAAAAACTGTATATGACGTGTGGGGAAAGAAATTTATCTGCGTACATATTTTTATGAATGTTTTAAAAGAAGGAAGTATTGAAGGGCATGGCCGCAATCACAAATAACTGACGTGTACGTTGATTGGTGGTAAAGCTAGTACCTCTGTTTACAAAATTCAACCGTGTCGGTTATTTGCCCTCTATCGCCCTAATTACGTTAGAATATTACAATCAGAGTGAATTATTCAATAATCTGCTTAATGAAGACCTTATATTCAGTGTCAAACTCAATTCTCAAATTGGTATTAATGCAAAATGTCTGTGCCGAGCCACCAGACGAGCACAGTGTGTTAGTACGTAAGTTTAGGTTATAAGTGTAACAGTGTATAAATTCGTATGTTAGAATTAAGCGTATAGAACTAGTGACAAGCGAACCAGTGGTAAATCGACCTGGCAGACTATAAAGCCCCTGCAAATAGTGAAAGTGATGAGAGTAATGTACTACATAATATAAATAGGTTATAATTAAGCGTAGAGATAGTGCACGCATCAGGCAAGACTACGCGATGAGAATTCGTTCTCATTTATTACGAAAAAAAATAAACAACAGTAACTAATAAGATAGCTCCTTTAATCGCTCCCCTCTTTCAATTCTTGATATTGTGTAAGACTTGCTCAGCTTGGCTTTCGAAAGGTTTATACCGGTAAGGTAACTCTGATTTATACAGCTCGCGCATTTGAACGAGAGGTTTTAATATTACGTATATTCTTAATTAACACTCGAACGCGCGAACGCTGAAAAGCCTTACATTTCACGAAGAATTCAATTCTCAGATTTCGTTTACTGTAAAAGACGGACCTTGGCATTCTTGAGATTAATACTGGGAGCTTGTCTCTGACTTGCAAGATCCGCGCTTTTGAGAGGGAGGGCAATTAATATTCTGCAGAGGAGCGCCCAGGATTTCCTCTGGGGGCAATGAGGGAGGGAGGGGGGCTACGGACATATTGTGCAGCCATCGTGATGTTTTCTTGAAACGAATTTTTCATTTATGCTCAATATAAAATGTATTTTAATTTGGCTTCTGAGAGTGAGGCCAATGTCCCATGAGACTCCTACCTCCCACCGTCACTGATTTTATATATATATATATATATATATATATATATATATATATATATATATATATATATATTCTTAATGAACATTCCAATAATGTACCTTGCGAACAATGAAAGACGTCACATTTCACGTAGAATTAATTGATTGATTGATGGTCAGTGATACTGGGCGCGTCAACTGCTACGGTCATTAGCCTCGTAAGTGTAGTCTAAGTTTTATCGCGCCAGGTGGCGGTTATCTTCCTCCGCTGGATGCTGAGATCCGGCGCCGACCTACCATCGACTAGCGGTGTTTCCCCCAACCAGGTATCTCCTTCCAGCGGGGCATGCAGGCCCCATCCGGGACAAGCTTTACGCTCCCAACTGGTCTCCGACATGACTGTTAGTGTAGTGCATGTAAGTGTACGTGTATGTAAGGGAGGGGTGAGGACCGAATAAAGAATGATCGCGCGAGATCCTTGGCCCCTATGTTTAGCGTACTGCTCCGCAGTTCACCTGGTAGTGATCAGAAAAAACACGAAAAACTACCGATCGGAGCAGCTGGCCGCTAGAATTCTCCTCCAGACAGCAGCTGAATTCGACCTAGCTATGTATTTAGTGACAAAAATTCTGCCACTGTCAGAACTCTAACCTAGGACCTCCCAGTCAGAGAGACTGCCGTGGTATCAGTTGAAGCCCTGAGCCACCTCTACCGGTACGTACAACTCAACTCTCAGATTTTGTCTAGTGTAGACGTCGACGTCCTGTAATCCCGTGCTGCCCCCAAAGCAAGGTCTTCGGCTTCCGCAAAATGTTGTTTACCTACGCGCCTCGAAAGGCTCAATTCCCACTGAGCGAGAATTGAAGACCCTTTAGAAACATTCTGGATATTCTTGGACTCCGCCTCTCCTTTCCTTCCTTCTCTTCCCCTCTCTCTCTCTCTCCGCTGTTCCTCCGTTCGCCTCCCGGGCGCCGGGTGCGAGTGGACGCAGGCGTGACTCGTTTGCACAAAAGCAATTTCCGGGGCGCCGCCGTGGATTGGGCTCGCTGCCTCCGGACACGCGGAGAGGTTCAAAGGCCGAGCGAGGAGCGGTGACGCTGGGGGACGACGAATCCAAAATATACTGCCGGCGGAAACGTAGTGCTGTGCGGTGCGGTGAAGTGCTGGTCAGCGTAATGCAATGCGAAATTGTGTAGGTGTTGCCGTGAAGTGTATACCCATCGGTGAACCCATCGTCAACAACATTTAGGGAAATGTTTATTACTATATCCTGTAGATTCGTAGGCTTCCGCGGCCGGAGTCATTATGTTCTTGGCTGTCCGGGATGAGCCGCGTCTCAGTCGGTTTTACTGACGTTTCGGCCATCTTGCTGTGGCCTTCTTCAGAGCTATACAGCAGTATAGCTCTGACGGACAGCCAAGAACATAATGACTCCGGCCGCGGAAGCCTACGAATCTACCTGACGAACCTCTACGGGGAGCGTACCTTCAAAAATACCAGACGACTCAGCCAACTGAGAATTACTCGTGCCAGCAGTATAGCTCTGAAGAAGGCCACAGCAAGATGGCCAAAACGTCAGTAAAACCGACTGAGACGCGGCTCATCCCGGACAGCCAAGAACATAATTACTATATCCTATCTTATTTATTACGTCGCGAACTGGCCTTCCTAGGACCATACGAACGCGCCACTGTTACCACGCCTTTAATAAGCATATTTCCAGCAATTTTTATACATAACTGTATTTGTGATTTAATGTGCTTCAAATGACTTCCAATAAAGTTTTTTGAAAACTCAAAAGATTTCTGTGAAAAAGAGTTTCAAATTTCGCATTTACAATAACGCTTAAACGCAGTTTTCTGAAAAACGGCTCCAAATTTTTCGATAAAAATTGCCATTAAGGACGAGATTTTACTCTTCTTTAATATTCTTAAAGTAATATTTCGGTTCTGCCTTTAGAAAACCTAAAAACTGAGATTTTTTTTCAAAAAATGTACGTTGGGTGGCGATAGATGGCAGCTGGCAAGAGGATGGGGCAACATTGTAATGCTGGCTCAGACGAAAGAAATTAGAAATCTAACTAGTACGAAAAAGTCTGTGCCATTCTATGGCACCACTAGTTTATCCTAAAGATGCCAACTTCACACGAGGCACATCTTCACAAAAAAGAGAGATGTCGGACACGTTTCCCGAAGCCTCGGAAGAGGACAAGGAGGACGAGAAGGAAATCATGAGCTCACAGGCAGTCCTTGTCTCGAGTCACTGAACGGGGCGAGCGTCTTAAAAAGGCGTGGGCAGTTGAATGACCGCAGCAGCACAGAGAGTTACACTCAAATAATCAGTTTTGTCTTCCATAACATAGAGATGACTTTTGAAGTTCTCTAGAAATCCAGATTTGGCTTTGTTCCTGCACTTTCATGCACGAAAGATATTGACATCTTTTAAGGTGCACATTTTTTTAATGTAATTAAACAACTGGCTCTGAATTCATTACTAAAGTTGTATTATTTTTTCACAAATTCTGCAACCCATTGTAGTAAGAGCTCTCTTTAAAGTTAATGTGGAAGAATATTTTTCAAATATTATCAATGTTCCTTAAATAAAATGATTCTATGAATAAAATTCTGTAAAAGTCTGTGAAGGTGACCCAAACGAGGGTCCAAACAATACAGACTTGACGTCTAAAGCCAGCAGCTTTCTCTTTTCATTACTAGGACTTCCAGTTTTCGGCATTAGCCTTGACAATGCATCATTGACCACCGCTGCTTTGTTGCTGGCATAATTCAGAGCTTCTTTAAATGACGATGAGGCCGAGGTAGTTGATGGATGGTGAGTTTTGGTGATCACTGCCCTTGAGAGTATTAGATTCTCTACCTACTAGTCAGGATAATCACTTCTGTGTTATTTAACAAGCTGCAATCCTAAGGTTTCCTTCCAGCGACTGACAATAGCAATGTGTTCATTGTAGGTACACACTAACTACTTTACAAGTTTCGCGACGGCGATGATGGGAAAGTCGACTGCGACATTGTTCTTGCTGGAAAGGGGAGTCCAAATATCTCTTTATACATAATATTCAGCAACAATGGACCGAGCACTCATCGCCACCGGCTGTGATATTGTGTGCCTTCGGCCCATCATCCGTTTTGTACTCAAGGATTCTGTGTACAGACGTATTCCGCCATTGTCATGTACGTTGGCACATTGATTCCAATGAGAGTCTTATGAATGTTACTCCACTTAGGCGAGTTAAAGGTGTTTTTAATGACCAATTTTAAACATCGCTCAATTCTTTTTGGAATCTCTATACCATGTGATTCCTCTAATGGTAAGTCGGGTAGTGTCAACAAGAAGCTGATGAGCGCAGACTCTTAAACGAGCCTTGCGAAAATTATACTGATTTTCGTACTCTTTTTCCCTACAGTGTCATCCAGTCCGGCGCCATCGTAAGATAAACTCGACAACTTTACCAGCTGTAAGGTATCAACGAACAGAGCAGCCGGAAAGATTCTTCAGGAGGTTTTTCCACTCAGGAAGTAGTACCAATTGCTATTTTTTCCATCTAAAGAAAAGAAACCTTCTTTCAGGCATAACATGTAGAGATCGAAGAAGACTTCATTATGAGCTGTTATCAAAGTCTTAAAGAGAATTTCGGGAATACTGTCTGTTCCCGGATCCTTGGGTGTTACCAATTTTGCTGATTGCATGCAGTACCTCATCCTTAGTGACTGGTGATACCGATTCACACATTACGATTCGTCAGCTTGTCAGGGTGGGGTGGGAACGAAGTCATTACAGTTCTCAGAACTAGAGCTGGTGGAAGGCGAAGTAGGTATGTGACATAATAAACATGACCTTCTAAAAACGTGTTTTGGTTTAGAGTATATATTCATTTGAGTGACTACTCTACGTGTACATGTTCGTAATTGACAATTTCATTAATTTTCTGTGACAATCAATCGGAAACAAATTAAATTGCTAACTACTTCGTTCCATTGGCTAGAATGCAACAGATCTCCATAGTAATGGAATAGAATGTGAAGTATAAACGTTAGTTGCAGATGATTTAGCAAAGCGTCAGTTGGCTACATAGATGAAATATAGGAATTATTCAACCGGAAAAGTCAATAATATACAAAAAATCCAAAAAATACTATAAAGATTCTAATAGATAAGCATTCAATTTAAAATTATTCTTATGTAATATTGTTTTCAGTGAACAAAATTAAATTAATCATGCAATGCAGATAATACTCAATTAATTCATTGCTCCGAGTATTTACAAATTGTACTTTCAATTCCTGATTCCTACTGTAAGACAAATGAATAAATAACTCTTAAAGTCAGTATTCTTAGGCTTACTTTCTCATGATCGTAATCTATTTCCTTAAATTCTTCTCCTCTAAAACACTAAGAGCCCTATCAGAATTTCTTATTAAATAAAGATCAATAAAGTGCAAGTGAAATTTGTGGAAGTGTGTGCAGTTGTGCAGCGGATGCGGAAATAACAATAATCAAAAACCGGAAACTGCTCTTTGAGATAACCGACGAATCCAATGGGTGCAAACATGGAACCCCCAAGGGGTTCGATTGTTGACGCAGCGTGATCGAGCAATCGCTTGGATCGGCGCCGCTGTTAGTTTAGCCCTCGCGTGGGAGGGGGGCTTCCGTATTTCCCCCTGCTTCGATCGATTGAGGATTCCATGGTCCAGATTGGGCTCAGAGTCGCGTAACTCTTGAAAACGAGACATTCCTGTTCGTCTAATAGAATGATATAGAAATACACAGCTTTAAATCTTAAATACAATCATACTTTTCGTGTGATTCCCAACAAGGGTGTTATGACTTCTTGGGGTAATATGGTAGGAGGAAGTGGTTCAATGGTGGATCCAGGGGGGGGCATGGGGTCCTCGAGGTTTCGTTTGTTACCTTTTATTTGGAAAAATTGATTTAAATATTTGTTATAATTAGTAATATAATATTGTTTTACCATATATACACTTCAAAATCAATATAAAATATAATAACAATATATGTATTAAGTAAAATCTACGATGCCTCCCCCTCCCCAAATGACCAACTGGATCTGCCCCTGAAGTGCTTGCATTTGAGATGACATGAAGTGAATAAGAATACACTTTATTATTACTATTGCAGTTTTCCTCAACAAATGAAACATTTAGCGAATTGACATACAAGTACTCGCCTGTACAAGTATTGCCTGTACTCGTAGCAAGTCGCTGCTATCGAATCTTCGACAGTTCTCGAAGATTTTCTGAATCAATAGGTTACGCATCGCTTGATTCTGAAAATGGGAATAAGAATAGGGAGGAAGGATTGCATGCGGTTCGAGGTCTTCATTTTAGGACGTTGATCTCACATTCACCTGGGACTGATTAGGGATACCATTGATCAGAGCAGCCCAACAATTAAATCGATTTATGTCGGCTCCACAGTGTTAAACACATTAAGAACATTTTGGCAGATTGCTGAGATCGTACCCGTCCTCCCATTTGATACACTCGAGCCAAGGCAGTGTCATTTCACCGCTATCGGTGTAGGTAATTATGCGCAATAAAGAAAGGTGAATGATATGATTGATTGTTAATGATTCCGGACGCGTCAACTACTGAGATTCATCAGTCCCGTTAGTGTAGTATATGCTTTTACATCTAGATGGCGAGATCCGGCGCCGACCTACCGTCGATAAGTCTGGTTTCCCAACCAGGTATCACCCACCAGCGGAGCACCCGCCCCAGCCGGAACAATCTTTATGCTCCCGACCGGTCTCCCGGCATGAGTGGTAGTGTAGTGCATGATAGTGTGTGTATGTAAGGTGTGAGGATAGGACAAGGATGAGATAGGAGAGATCGCGCGCAGTCCATGGTCCGCTTGTTAGAATACAGCTCCGGCACTCACCTGGTATTGATGGGAGAAACAACGTAAATCCACCAATCAAAGCAGCAGACAGCTAGAATTCTCCTCCAGATTACGACTGAATTCGACCTGGTCGACAAGTGTCGAAAAACCTGCCGCCGTCGAGACTAGAACCTACGACCTCCCGGCCAGAGGCACTGCAGTGACATCAGTTGATGCCCTGAATCACCTCCCCTGGTATCTGTGTCGGTAATTATGTACAATAAACAAAGGTGAAAATTTGTGTGTACTTCAAGTTTCAGACTTGTAAAGCATTAGATAAATTAACTAATGGTGTAACAGAATGACACAGACTTTCCCGTATTAGTTATCTATTTCCTTTTGTCTGGGCTAGTTATTCGGACTTGCCACGTACTCTTGCCAGCTGCCACCTATCGCTGCCCAAAGTACATTTTTTTTAAACTTTTCTTAGATTTTCTGTTCCTAATGGTAGAAAGGGAATATTATTATTTAAAGAACAATAAAAATTCGTCGTAAAAGGTAACTTTCTTTGAAAAATTTGGAGCCATTGTTTAAGAAACAGGCTTTTTAGCGCTACAGTTAATTCGAAATTTGAAGCGAGTTTTCGAAAAACCTCATTAGAAGTCATTTGAAGTATTTTAACTCACAAATACATTGGTGTTAACAAATTGCGGGAAATGTGCATTTTAACGGTGAGATATCTTTAAAAAATAGCTTTGTGTGATTTTGAAAAAACAAAAAAAAAGGAATTTACGTCATATTAAAGATTGCAGTTAACACTATCCGTTCGAAAAGTTTGACAAAAATTTGGAGCCATTTATGAGAAAATGGCGTTTGAGTGTTTCTGAAAATGCGGAATTTTGTGCTAGTTTTCACAGAATATGACATAATTTAAAGCACATGTACCCATAACTACAATAATGTGAACAAATCGCCGCTAATGTAAATATTAACATGATAGACAAGTGAAAAAATTAAATGTTTGTAATTTTTGAAAAATGAGAGAATATAGCAATATGACGTTAAAGTCGTCTCATGGAGTACATTTAGCACTATCCTTACCAAATGTTTAAAGAAAAAATTTGGAGCTGTTTTAGAGGAAATCTTGTTTTTATTATTATTTTTTAATTTGCACAAATTTCACGCAATATTGCGCAAAAACTACTAAAATTTTCAAACAAATGTGACCTTAGAAAGAACTAATTATAGACAATAAATTTCATATAAAGAAAACATTTCTATCTTCAATTTTGTTGTTGTAGAAAGCCGCTGTTCTAAATTGAAACTTTCGCAATTATCGAAAATTCCGAGTTAACTCTGAAAATCAGACCTATGCCACATTTGTAAGTGTACTTAACCCTATTCTTACAATAAATATGAAGAAAAAATTTGGGGCCGTTTTGAGAAAATTTTGATAATGTCAGGGGGGATCATGTAAAGAACTCCCAAATTTTGAAGTAAGTTTTTCAAAATCGCAACGCCTCCAATCGAGCGAGATCGACTGGGGAATATCAATTTTGGAAAAAATCCTACGTATGGTTTTAGGCGGTAGACGTGTTCACAGACGGTCAGACAAACAGACAGACTCACGTATGGTTTAGGCGCTAGTATTGTTCACAGACGGACAAACGGAGAGACGGACGGATGGACGTTTTGAAACAAAATACAAAACGTGTTTTCGGTTGAAATCTCGAAATCGATTTTCTGCAGCGTTACATAACATTGCCTATACTACGTGTATTACTCCGTGCATACGTATCTATACATATACATATTCCCAAATAGGAAAATAAATACCTATGGCAAGGCATAAACTAATAGGGAGTGTCGACAGACTTGTTCTCGTTTACAATGTGATAAAGAATCAAAATGAGTTTGGTCGCAGGAGTTGATGGATAAAATCATAATTCGGATAACTAAAATTAAGTAATAGAGACTTTTTTTCGTGTATGTGACTGAAATATATTCCATTACTAGCGTACCCGTGCGAGAACTCTTGCAACCCCACCCTTTTCCTATCCATTTGTCTAGCCTTTTCATTAAGAAGGAAATAATTTTAAATGAAACGTGATTATTTGTTTAAAAATGTATAAATGTAATTTCTAATATACTTACAGAATATCAAACAGAAATAATGCAATTGATGTTGGAAACAAACTTTCAATAAAGGTTCATTCAGAGTTATAGAGAGATGTTCTTGGAACAATTCATACTTCTTTAAAAACAACATTCGAAGAAATTATTTAATCTTTCTTGAGAGCTAGCTTTTCGCTTTCCTTCATAGTCACAAAAATATTAGATAAGGTGTTTACTCTTGAGAAAGTCAAGTAAAGTAGAGCGAAAATACCAAATCGGGCAAGTACAACCCTACTCTTTGCAATATTATTTAACTTTCCTTGATTTGTTATGGGGAACAGAGGGGGTTTTGGAGAGTCAGGGTGCCAGCTTGCTGGGGTGAAAAAATGGAAAAATTATTGTATACTAAAACGTATTGGATTATTTTCTGTGGTCTGACGTACCTCAAGAAAAGCAATTCCGAGCCAAAAAATAATCAAACTAATATTTTCACCTTTCAGTGCTAAATACCATTTGTTTCCGTTAGAAACAATTTAGTAGGTTTCGACTTCATTTCGGTAATGGGACTGTTGCTCAAAGGATGTTTGCTTATTGAATATCTTAACGAAAATACACCTTGAATTTAATATCAAATGGTGTATTATTTACAATATGAGTTTGCAGCTGGGCGTTGATGTACATATTTCCAGATATCGCCAACTGCTATTCTTTCTATATTTTTAAATTTAGTTGCTTTTTTAAATTAATTCACATTGTATTGTAGGCTAGCGCGTTTTTATTTTTGCTTTTCATTTTTTCAAGCTATTTTACTTCAGATAATTTAAAAAGTGTTTTCTTTGTGTTGTACCATAGCAGAGGATTTCCCCTACTACCTCCGCGTAACCATGGGAGAACTCTCGCTTGTTAAACCTCACGCTCATCTCTATTTTTCTATTTCCGTTCTGAGAGGGAAATTTGTTAACAAAACGTGTTTATTTGTTTAAAAATGTATATAAGCAGTGTTGTAGATAAAAAGTCTTAATATATTTCATTAATTTATTGAAATGAAATAATTTATACACATCGTAAGTTCTATCCTTATGAAAACGTACAATAACGCATTCGACTTACTGAAAAAACAATTGTACATCGTCAATCCCCACTCAACACATGTTGCTTCGTAACACGTTTTATTCATATAAATTCCATCAAGTAGCTTGCAATGTACTAACACAATATCAAATAAAAATAAAAAGCAAAGCAATTGAGATTTAAAAGAAATTTTCAATGAAGATTTATTCAGTATCTTGGAGAGTTTTCTTGGAACAATTCACAACACTTCCTTAAATACTTTTGAAGTAATTATTCAATATTCTTTGCCAGTTAGCTTTTAGCTTTTCGTGATAGTCACAAAAAATAGTAGCTTTTTACTTTTGAGTAAAACGTGTCTGAACCCGCTGACTTGAAAATTTCATCGAATCACTGCTGAAAACAAAAATACTGGTACAGGTAAAACACAATCACAGTCTTCACTTTTCACTGTATACCCATATCCCTCCACAATTAGATCCACTTATAGACCACGGCAAAACGTTAATTGAATGGTTTCACTACACGCCTAAGAAACAATCTTCATCGGTATCAAACAACTATAATAGTACTTCTAATTGTTGCTGGAGAGCAAATTAACCTCGTCAGACGTTATGCAAATAAACCTCGTCAGACTGCACCAACCGCGGTGTATAAAGAAAGCGTAAATATAAGATGTAGAATATAATCCTTCTAAGCCTGTCGTCACAAAAATGGCTACCAGCAACACGGGTTCAAATATTTATGTGGCATAGGTAGTATCGAAGCGCCAAACCGAAAATTTAATTGAATGTCCAAGAATGTGTCGTCTTATAAATTATGATGTGTAAACGTTTTCAAAATCTTAGTTTTTAAGATCCTACAACGCTTTGTTTAAGAGTTATTTGACCATATAGATTCGAAAACATTGGCAAGTGTTGCGGGTTGCATTTGACATGAATATTTAGATGCTTTTTTTTAAACAAATCCTTCACATTTTTAACGTCAAAGTGCAATTCGTCACGTCTCCGTGAAATTCTCTTCCTTTAGACACCTCATTTATAAAGATTGGTTGCGTGTGAGAGCCGCAAAGGAAAGGTATAATACTGAAATAATATAGGAGACGATATGCAAATTAGTTAATTATTCACGAGTGCATTAGCGAGAGTGTATAATTACTAAGGAGCACATAATGATCTTCAGCCACGTGTAATATACATATTAATCTTATTCTATCGCCTTTGCAGCATTTTGAACGTATTGTCTTCTACAAGTGGGCGTAATGATGAATGGTATTATATCGTATTCTTGGATGTTTGGGATGAGCCGCGTCTCAGTCAATCAGTCTTAACTCCATCGACTGAGACGCGCTCATCTCGGACGGCCAAGAATACAATGACTCCGGCCGCGGAAGCCTACGAATCCATAGTATTGTATTGATTTCGGCGGTACTTTAGAAGCTCTGGAGGGTATAATTGAGTTGATAATCGCTGTCTGTTGCGAGAAAATGGAAGATATTCTTGAAAGTTAAAAATGAAACTGCGAAAGTCGTGATATAGTCACTACTCAGTAATTATATAACGAGGAAGTTTAATTAGCATATTTTGCAGCGAAAGTACCAATACTTAATGCAGGTTGTCGAACTTGCATTAAGTCGAACTTTGTTATACGAAAGTGTATATTATACTTTGTTATTTTATGAGTATTATTATTAAATGCGTTATTTTTATCAATCAATTTATAAGTATAAGTGCGTTTCTATGTATATTTCTTCATTTTTCAATAAAATAATGCTTTTGTGTGCATCATTTGTACTCCGCATTGCATTCGCAGGCAGGAGTTTTGCTACTGTTTATCGTGACAATTGACAGGGCTGTAATAAAGGCTGAATCATATTTTCATTTTTAATTAAACCAACTGTATTACTTCTAAAGTGAGTTTCCATTCTCCTCATATTTTGAACTTTATATGAAGTTCTTTTCTCTACTATTAATTTATATAATTCAATTACGCTCTAACACTGTTTCCATTTAGGATAAGCAAAGCCTTTCCAAGAAAAATCTTGTAAACAGCAAGACTTAACAAGGAAAATCTGGTAAACAGCAAGACGAGGAAAAATCTGGTAAACAGCTAGACTTCACACACTTACGAGTATTCTTCTGAAATTTCATTACTGTTGTTTAAAGGAGTCGGGAATGGACATTTCTAACAGGATAAAATAAATATTAAGATTTACTTCCTGAAAACGAATCGCCTCATAACAATCGAAATTTGCAGAAAGAATATTTGTGTTCTGGAAAGAACATTTTCTTCTACTCTTTTAAACACTTCATTGTAATTTTACCTTCTAATTGTCAGTAGATTTATGTTCAAGACTTTTTCTCTTATATACTTTTCACTTTTCCCTCCTCCTTTTTGACTGAACAGAAAGAATATTGATTTTCTTCATTTTTACAGAAAGAACATTTTTTCAATAGAACGTGATACTCGCAGATTGCTTTTCTTAAAGTTATTCCTCTTTATTGACACCACATTTCTGTCAGCGTCTTTCCTCTTACACCACTTTTCACTTCCTTATACTCCCACATTCTTGATATCAACTGGTTTTCATTTCAGAAAAAAATGCTCTCAGTAGGACGTGATACTCAGCTATCTTTACAAACGTACACTTTCCTCTCTTTTTTTCTACCAATAGATTTCTGTTCACGTAGTCTTACTTACCCCACTTTTTGCTTCCTTCTTCCTTTTCGCTCTAGGGTAGAGCGCCCGTCCTTCTGCCTTTTCCTGGAAGTCGTAGAGTAAATAGGGAAGAGGAGTAGGCTTTATCCCAAGTCTCCGGACACGTCCCATCGGCCCTCCAGGGTCGACTTCGACGCAGACAGAGAACTCTGAGCGCAGCCGACAGCGATAAAAACTCTTTTCGGGAGGTTTAGATCGCTAAACGTGATGCGAAAGCTGATTTTTTTGAGAAAAGATACCATGGTTTGAAGAATCGATAAAGAAATAAAAGAATGTAAACTTACGCTAAAGCTAAAAATTCGTTTTCAAATAGATTTATTTTATAACAGTTGATTGCGTATAATAATCTTATAAAAAATAAAATCGTTAAGTCAAGAAAGATAATGGAGAAATGTTTACATTTACTGAGACTTTGAAGTAAAACTTGCGGCTGATGCTACAACACACCACAGAATTGTTCGTATCAGTTGTAACAGGAAGGTAAAAATATATTTTTTATATTTAAACCGATATACTACTAATATTTTAACCATCTTTTGCGAAAATTTTATTAAGGTATTTCAGTTATATTATATTATTGATTTATTTCTTCACATCTTCAAAGACTCTTACGCGTACATCGAACCTTTTACCAATCTAGCAACAAAGAGTGAACATTGATTTCCCTAGCCGGGGACAATTGTACGCAGGAATTAGTAGTCAAATATAAATAATATCGGCTGATTTTAAGGACAGGGTTCGCCTCACTAAAACAACGGCGCACGGTTCACTTGCGAATGGTTCACTCGCGCGGACCACGAGAACGGATCACTCAGGGAGCGGGAAGATGCCTTTGTGCTTGCATTGTGCATTGTGCGGTGTGGTGCGAATGTGTAATGGAGAATTACAATGGTTTATTTTTCGCGGATTTGCGTAAACTATATTGCGAATGTGTAATGGAGAATTACAATGGTTTATTTTTCGCGGATTTGCGTAAACATTTAAGGTGAGTATTTGCATAAAATGCGTTGGTAATTATGCGTTGGACAGACTCAAGGATGTTTTATGTTAACGCGAGGGCCGAAGGCCCGAGCCTCGTCCTCAACTTGGACACGGGTAGCGAAGCGTCACGATTCCACACGAAAGTGCGTTGGCCACGTGGCCGTGTGGCCGGGCACACTGTGGCGGCGCCGCGAGTGACTCGTTCGGAACCGAATCGTGTGCGTCAATAGGAGCCGAACCCTGTCCTTGAAATTTACCATTATATCTTTTGTAGTACTATAACATTTTATTTTTATTTTGGTTTTCATGATTTCTTTCATATTGCATAGTATTTCACCACTCTCAATTGAATAGTAGAAAAATAATATTTCAAACAACTATGTACTTAGAAAAAGTGTTTTAGAGAACTCCTAAGGACCTGAACGGCAGAGTTTATTTACTGAAGTTTCCAAACATTTTGAGTACTTCTTCAAATATGTTTCGTATTTAAAATGACCGTAAAATATTAGGGAGTTTGTCCACGCCGTAGCGGACAGCACTTCCGATCTCCTGCGCATGCGCAAATGCACTAGTGATGCGATACTTGAACTGCGCATGCCCAGAAGTTCGATAGTGTTACCATTCGAGGGTGCACAAACTCTCTCGTGTCCGGTATACCTGGTACAAACGCACTACCACAAGGGAATGTTCGACCTTGCTTAGCTTGCAGTTGCGGCGGGGGAGGGGTAAAATTACTTCTGGCAAACGATATATGAAAAAAATTTAAAATGACATAAATAAAAATCTTATTTTTGCCGTTTTGCGGTCATAGATGCTAGATTCAAAATATTTGTGCGGATTCCACCTGAAAAATCAGAGTTATCTCAATGTCTCGTAAAATACGAGCTGTAGAAAAGTATTCAGTACATACTGTTTTAAACCTCCGGCCTCTTTTCCCACCAGCAGGCGCGTGCGGCACTCCATTACCGCATTTATCAACTTCGGTTTTTGCGTCAATAGTTAATTTTTTTTATTGAATGTGAAGGGAATATTCTGTATTTACGTTTTTATACATTTTATTTCATAATATCTAACTAAATACCAAACGAAATAGCAATATTAATAAGAATCTGATCCATCACTTGCTCCCTCCGTGTCTTGGTACGTGTTACATGAAGGGGAATGAATACAGTGCACACTTGCCTTTTAACATTTCTTCGAAAACACCGCATTTAAATTTGAATTAGTAGTTAGCACTCCAAATCTGTGTCATAAAGCTCAATAACAAAACAGCAGTAAGCATTTTAATAGATAAAATACGCAAATATTATACTGACAAATCTGCGGTACGGAGTATCGCAACCGTTGCGGAGTTCGAATTACTGATGAATAACGGTCGATCGATAGTGTCTAAAATCGTGATTTGAGTGTTATCCGTTTTGAAATATAATGAATGAAGAATAACGATGAGCTCAATAATGCGACACCAATTATTTACGCGAAATCAACAAAAATGTAAGAATGCGGCACTCAGTGCCACTACGTGCCCGCCGGAGAATTAATTAGCCCCATTTCCTTATGCACTTCTCGGTTCAAAAATGGCAAGAACTGCTACAGTTTTGTGACAAGAAACCGTATATAATAAAGCGTTTTTATAAATTAATTTACAGCCACACGCAAAAGTATAAGCTCAGAGGAACATTGAATTTTAAACTCTGGTTCACTTCTCTTAATGAATTGCAATGGATATACATTTTAATCGGAGAAAAATGCCTGTACGCAAGACGTTATTCTACTCACAGATAGTGCAAATTGAGACCTTCCTGGCAAATAATGAATAAAATGTTTTCATATGAATGCTTTCTGTAGGGTCATTAGGTATATACTGCGATTTTTGTAGGAAGAGCTCTCAAGATAACTCAAATCCCATCTTCGCGATGGAATATGTCACGGCATTTCGTATCATTCACAGTCGTTCCGCTAGATTTCGCACGATCGCGACCGTATGAAGCAGTGCTTGCGATCATGCGACTTCTACCGGCAAGACCGAGAAAAGACGCGAAATGCCGTGACATATTCCATCGCGAAGATGGGATTTGAGTTATCTTGAGAGCTCTTCCTACAAAAATCGCAGTATAAGAACATCGCACAAAACGCGGTAGTAGTGGCTGAAAAGTTGTTGCCTGCAGGTTGAAAATAAATCGTTTGAAAGCAGGTTGAAAATTTCCAGTGAAAAGATAAAGCGAAAAGGGAAGGAACGATATGGAATTAAGCCTTATATAAAAGACTATTATAGTTAATTTACATACAGAATATGACGAGTATGAAGAAATTTCTGAATGTTTACAACGTACGTGTTGTACAGTTAGTACAGAGGCAAAAAGTGCAACATAGAAACCCTGTGATCAATGCAGAGAGAATAGGATGACCACCAAAACTTGAGAACAGGGAAGAGAGACAAATAATATGGGGATGAAAACGAATTCTAAAACTGCATCGACGCAAACAGCAGCAGATATGGAAGAGTATGAGGTAGATATGTCTATCCCAGCAATAACAGGAGTTCTAAATTCATTCTTTTGCAAGGCAGGAGTGTCAAATAAGAGGCCCTAATCAGTAAGGTGAATATGAAAATTTTCCAATGATTACGTTATGATGGAAAAACGCTTTCTCAAATAAAGTTTGTTTTTAGATGAGTCTACTTTCAAAAGTTTCCGAATGTTGGTCGAGTCCTGGTGTATCGACGAAACTAGTGGTGCTACAAAAGTATTTCTCGTATTATTGGTAACGGTAAGGTAATATTATAATATTTTTACTTCTATCTTAATAAAACTTATTCATCACTTGAAAAACTTTGCATTAAAGAAACTGCTAGAGTTCAAGAGAAATATCTTTACTTCTTTGATAATTTCTTTCTTGCAAATAAATTGAATGAATGGTGGTCTATTTTCACAAAACACTTAAAGATAAAGACAAAAATTTTACTCAGACTCGAATTCGAATCCTAGCGCCGCATACGAAATTCGTGACTTAGCTTTCGGTCACTGTCGCACCGTACAACCATATTTTTTATTAAAATATCTACTTATCTTTAATATTATATTTGGAGTGGAACGACGAAAAATAACTGAACTTCCGCAGTTTCCCAAAATTCATAAATTTCAGATAAAATCTTACCGCTATTTCTAAAAGCGTACATTACTTTCTTTGACTAAAAAAAATTAGAGCCTATTTTGAGAAAAGTTTAAAAATTAAACTATGCCTCAACAATTACAATATTAGTTTCAAATACAAATAAAAATTCTCTCGAATCGAAGAAAAAGGTTTGGAGGCTTGCCAGGAGAGTCCCTAGTACTTGCATCCCAGTAAATGAAAAATATCTCTCCTTTTACTTTCTCGCTATTGCTTACGTAGTAGAGAGATAGTTACGTAATTTTGCGCGAAAACACGGCAAATTTTCGGTAGAAAAACTTTTGTTACAGGGCCCTGGCAACGGAAAAGTGGATAAATCCAGTTGCTAAATTTAGGAAAAACGAATGGTGCTACAGAGTGGCACAGACTTTCCCAAATTAGTTTTCTATTTCTTTTGGTCTTGGTTAGTTATTCGGAATTGCCACTTACTCTGGCCAGCTGCCATCTATTGCCGCAGAAAGTACATTTTTGACATTTTATTAATTTTTCTGTTTTCAAATAGTAGAACGAAAATATTATTTTAAGAATAATATCGAACCTCGTAAAACCTCGTCCTAAACGGCAATTTTATTTTAACAATTTGAAACCGTTTTTAAGAAAATGGTCTATAAGCGCTACTGTAGGGGCTTCTCAACGGCCCAGCGGCATGCTCGCAAAACCGATCTGAAGGTTACGTGTCGACGAGGCGACGTGTCTCGCCCCCCTTCGTGACACGTACCCGGTATGTTCGCGATCCCTCTGGTCAATTACCCGCCGTTTGCCGAAGCCTAAATAAACAGACCCCTGTGGCGTTCGCACTCTCTAATCTTACACCTGCTATGGCTCCCCGACGATGTTGCCCGATCGTCACGCGCCGCGGCGTACCGTCTCTCTCGCCAAAGTCCACGCTGCCTCGGCCATGTGAATATCGAAGGCTTAGACCACACATATTGAACGTCAAGAATTTCTAGTTTCGAGAAAACCAAGCTTGAAAGTTTGTAAAGGTGCAGTTACTTATGGAGCGACAATGTTTGCTTTCTGGGAAAAAGCTTGAGCTCTCTTACATAGACATACAATCTTTGTACACTAGATAGGTATGAATGAAGGGTCTCCAAAATTGATAAAACAAAAATAATGGGTGGACATACAAAATTTGTGCACTAAGACACTCTGGCATAAACATAAGATTCAGCTCTTTTAAATTGTTTCAAAATTTCAATTCAAAATAAATTTCAAAATTTAATGTACGAGACAATTATTACATTTATTTGTAACTCGTTTTATTTTCATAAACACCTAAATTATTTGTATTTGCAAATTATTTATATATCCAAACATATTTAGGCTGCTAGTGTACATAGTCACTTGAATATAGTGTCATTACAGTTACATTTACGCAAGTCGCATGTGTATAGAAATATAATTAATTATAAACAAATTAGTTTGAAATTATGGATCTTCAGAATGACATTAATTCTTTCCTAATCAATAGAACACCTTTGACTTTCTCGACAAAAAATATAAGTTTTATTTCTATAGTATGTACAGCAAATTACTTTTTCTAACTCATTTCATACTCAGAACCCATGTTTTGTGGGTTCTTGATGACGAAAAATCGATTGACAGCAAAACTGTCCGTCTGTCCATTTGTGGTCAAAGCGAGGGCCAAAACCGTTTAGACGATTTTCTCCAAAATCGATTTTCCTCGACCAATAATTGAATTATTTAAAGGAACTCGGCTCCTTGAGTTTCAAACGTATTTTGATTTTGGGAGTACTTTACATGAAGTCTCAACATTTTAAAACTTTTCTCAACAATGGCTCCAATTTTTTTATTAAACTTTGTCCTCCGATATTGTAATGAGTGCAAGTCTCATTTTCGTTGAAATCACTTGTTTATGTAGGCAGCAAAATTAATTGAAATTTGACCCCTAATTTCTAATTTAAACAATTATAACCTTTCTTTGGGATGAATTAACAGCAAAGGGAGTACATTACAAACGTCCCGCCATCGAGATCACTTATTTTTCCCTCAAAAACCGCCAATTGCGTTACAAAGAGAGACAAAATTTGTCCTAAGAATATTCCCTCGAGCTTTTTCGAAAATGGCCGTGAGAGCGCACCACCTCCCAGACGCCGGGAGCGAGCGCGCGCCACCAAAGTTGTATTCATCGGTAAAGTGTATATCGAAAGCGTTGGTAAAGTTGTTGCGTTCTAACATCGCATTCGTCGTTTTATTTAATTTAATATGTAATGCATCCCATACAATTCTAGAGAATCTTCTGGTTTGATTATCAATAATTTGAACATTTTTGTTTTTAGTTGTTTACATAATTTAAGACATTTCTTTATTTAATTTC
Source organism: Acheta domesticus (assembly GCA_031308135.1). Classification (NCBI taxonomy): domain Eukaryota; kingdom Metazoa; phylum Arthropoda; class Insecta; order Orthoptera; family Gryllidae; genus Acheta; species Acheta domesticus. Next base: position 167,942,456 of record JAHLJT010004567.1, read on the forward strand.
AATATTTTGCCCAAAAGTATCCGCTTCGACTTCTGGGTACAATAAAATATTTTCAGGATATCACATCTTACAAAAAATTCAAAGTTCAACTCTAACATTCTAAGAGATTGTTTATATCTTTCTGAAAGTATAAATTTATCTCGTATACACAATTTTAGTATGGAAGAATCAAACATTCTCTTACACCATTCATATGATTGGGAAAATTTATTATTAGTGAATTTTGTTTAATGTCTTCTTGATAATTAATCCAGAAGATTCCCTAGAATTGTATTGGAAACATTACATACTAAATTAAATAAAACCATGAATTCGCAGTTAGATTTCAACTTCACCCACGCATTCGAGAACATATTACTCATCATCAAACAATATCTTAAATGAATTATCCTCCCGTCTATCAACCTCAACCCCTGTTCGGGGCTACTATACGCATAATGCGTTATTTCATGAGTGGACTGTATGAGTGGACTGTAGTGATGAGGTACAGTAGTCCCGAAACCCTTTGACAGCTCTTGGGATTGGCGCAGGAGTTGCAGGATACATACACAAGTAAAGTTCCAGCACAAACAAGATTTAATAAGTAAATTATTCAATGTCACTTACAAGAAGCACAGTATATTAACATAAAAATTTCACTTGGTGCGTTAATTCACTTGTCCAAGTACAGTTATTGCAGTGACTTTGTACACCGCTGTAGTTACTTTGTGCCGACCAGATGCAGCCGCGAGTTACATAGTTCAATTAATAATTACGGGCGTAAACTTACGCAAGAGCGACAGACACAATTAAATGTTTACTGCCACGATTGAATAATTAATGTGCGAGCCGATGCAGCTCGAGTTGCACGATTATACATTTTCACACGCTACCGCGCGGAGCCCTGAACACACGCGACTATCTTTCACGGTGTCTTTCTGTGGACAGCCGAATTCGGTTGCGGCCGGAAGACATTAGGAAAGGGCTCTCTCGCGCGGCAGAGGTGGGGATGGCGATGGCCAATTACAATTTGCCATTTGATTTGGATATGGAATATTCTGGACGGTTTTGATCCGTTGCTCCTGCAACGGACCGAGCAGGGGGGGGGGTGACAGCCAGGTGCACACGTGCGAGCCGCCTCCGCCCGTTGGAGAATTCGCGGAAGAGCGGATGCGAAGGCGATGGCGTGATTCCGCCGGCTCAACGGCCACGCTCCTGCCGATTACGCAACTTAACCGTTCTGCCTTGCATTGTGAAAATTAACGTATTTATTCCTACTTTGCTGTGGTTCCGAACAACCTCATTAACCCGCTTCCATCATTGGTATCCTTCCCTCCCATTGTTCATATTACCCCTCCCCCTTCCATTTACCTGCTACTTTATGTCTAATGCAAGGACAAACCTCGCAGTAGTATTTGACCATCGTAACCTCCACAACCAATTCCGGATTTAAAACCATACGTTTATTTCTAAGTCAATTTTTTTAACAATGGTAATCTCTCTGTATTTTCGATAATTGCAAAAAGTTAACATTGTAAAAGTACACATTTGAAGATAGCGAATGTGGCATTCTAACAAAATCTCTTCTAAAAAATCAGCTATTCAAAAAAGGTCCTGTGCATTTTTAAAAAAATCAATTAGTTTTCATGTAATGTCTGCTCGAAGAAAATCCCAATAATAAAAAGACTTTTTTTTTAAAAAAACGCTCCAATTTTTATTCCACGGATAGAACAAGGAACTCTTAACTTAAACAGGTCTCATTTTCGTTTAATTCTGAATATTCATAAATTAAAAATTTAGAAAACATATGAGCTGCAATAGCATCACACTAGTTTAGTTTTGCTGACAAAATAGGGATCTAAACACCCGGCTATACTCCTATCACAACTAGCAAATGGAGAGCTCAACAAAACGTGCATATAGTGAAGTTACATTTATGTCTAAAATCAAAACACGGGGCCAAGTCATTTGTCCGATGGATCAAGGAAAATGGATAAAAGAACTAATCGAGATGGGGATCATTAACTCAGATTATGAAGCGCGCTAGCGAAATCTTGTGCAAAACTCTAAGGTAAACAATGTTTTGAATACCCGCTACTCAATTATAAGGAGAGTCAAAGCAAAAAAAAAAAAAAAAAAGACACGTTTTTCTTTTTTATCGAAGTTATATGTAGTTATCCTTACATTGACTTTGGGTGATCCAGGCGCGAAGAACACTTATCAATGCTATGTTAAGTACTAGTAAAAACTTATCAATGCTGTTTTATGTAATCATGAAAAGGCTCTTGTAGATCCTGGTTGCAGTTCACGTAAACAACAGGCTTCTCCCAAACAACAATCTCATGAGTTTCCCTCGAAATGCGAAATCTGTATAAGTGCTCTTTTGACGAGGCACTGGCTGTCGCTATTAATAGAGCGAATATCTCATACATCAGTACTCAGCTCCGCGTAGCAGCCAATGGCCATACGGAGTTATGAGGCAAACCAATTATTTTTCCCTTCTTCAGTAGCTCTGAAGAGGTGGGAGTTTAATAATATATTTCTGCAGCCGTTTGGCTTTTGCAGAATGGAGAGGGCCTAAGGCAAACCAATGGCGACGAGGAAGAGAGTGGCATGCGAGAAAAAGAAGGATTCGAACCGTGTACCTTTTTTAAAAATGTATTATTGATAGATGAATAATTAGATACTCGTACTTTATCATATGCAGTGATAGCTTACATTATTCCTCATTATTATACTAAACTTAACAACACGACCTAAGGGTAAGAAACTACAAGAGCCCCTACTGTTGACAATTACCGTAGAAAATGTTCGCGAAGGTTTCAAAATGGGAATCTGTTTTTTTCTTGTTGGAAATTCATTTAATGAGGCCTGGTTGCAGTGGACCGCGTAGTTCGCTGAATTTAGGTTGGAATAAAAATTATTAGAGAGAAGGACGATACATCTGATGATATAAACAACGTGCCTGACGGAAAACGTTTGTTAACTAGCTGCGAGTTGAAATAGAAATTTGTAGGTGGTTGCATACAATTAACATTCTGAAGTTAATGGAATTTAGTGATTCGAAGTGCTTCAACAATGGTCATCAGACCCTAAAGCGTAGAGCCTGCGTTACCAGACGTACCAGGATCCTGGTATTTTCATCAGGATTTTAATAACGATACCATGTACCAGGACGAAGACAGCCTGGTACGTTTAAATACCAGAATTTTAAGTCTACGATAATTGACGATGTACATTGAAGATTCGTATAATATTTTACAATACTTTAAAACTAAAACCAATAATAAAATTAATTATATTGGTGAAAACTCTGCTGTAAAACCATTAAAAGTGGCTTAAGATGGACTTTTCCTAGCACAAGCTATAGTAGAGAAGAATAGAACATCTGTTTTCCATTTAGTTTATCGATATAAAATGTATTGATATTGAGTTAAGTTAACCGAAATTGCAGTGCGCCTTAAAACCTACCGCATCTGCATTTCGTTTACCGTTGCAAATATGTTTTCTATAACTTGGGAATGATATATCTAGATTTTCGAATGTTGCTAATCTTGCGCTTTTTTAAAATATTATTATTATTTCTTTTTTATTTTATTCAACTTTTAACTATCGAATTTTAGTTAAAATGTTAGGAGGGGATTGTTGAACTTAAGAAAATGTGCGCAAATAATTTTCTTTCCATACGTCATATACAGTTTTCACTGTTTTTTGACCAAATAAATCATAGGTATTTCGGTTTATTTAGTGTCATTTGACAGCTGTTACAGTCATCAGCTGTTACGGCTTCATCCAATCGAGAGCTTAAACACAACTACAGTAGTGACGTTTAAGCTCTCGATTGGGTGTCACCATAACAGCTGATGATCTATCGAAGGACATTGTAAATAAATCGAAGTATAATATACAGTAATTATAATCTGAAAAATTTCAGAATTTCAATAATAGTCATTGGTACCAGGAATTTTAGTAAAAGTGATTTTTAGTGATTTTTAAAGGTCAGTACTGGGATATACATTTAATTATCTGGCAATGCTGCGTAGTCCACGTTATAAATCGGGAGGTGGCAGTGGGAACATATTATCAAGAAATTATTGTATTTTAAAATTGCCGAACCCTGACTTGGGGAAGTCCATTACTTCTGAAAACCGTTAATTGACGTAAAAACAGAAATAAAACTTATCAATCGGTGTCCCGCCACATTATGCTTGCATCACATTTCACTAAATTACTTGAATGCCTTCATGGTGATTTACATCCAGAAGCGTTCATTTGACAGAATCTTCCTTGTTACTGCCCATTGACTTGGGTTTGAATACATCGATTCAGAGTGCCATTGTGATTCTGCCAAGTATGCATCGACGACTATCTCACTGATCAGTGAGTTATCGATTACGCATTGGGAGTGGTTACACTATTGTGTAATGCGCTGCTGCCCTAATATTCCAACAATATAATATCCATCCTAGTTTGGCTTAACTGTAGCCGTTCTTCCATGAGCAGCGGATCCATGTATCGGTGGAAGTGTTTCGAAATTGAACGTTCAAAATCACAGGCGAGCGTTGCACATTTACGGAGGCGTGAAAAACGTTCGGCCGTAAGCATCGTAAACTAAAGAAAAGAGAGACCAACTAGGCCAGGAAATAGGTCGACTAGGAAAGTGTGCCTTCACCCTCAACCTAGTGCGTGGATTAGGGAGTAACATTTAAATCGCAAGTGGTTTTTTAAGTCAGCAACCATACGACTTCATCAGAACCGTTCAGTGAGATATCAGTGACAGGCGTTTTGTGACCTGGCAAATGAGACAATAGAGGTTAAGTATCCAGATCACGCGACAAAAGACTTGTTTAAAAGACACCCATTCATTTCCAATTCTCTGTAATAGTCGTATTACACTCCAAGGAGAGTTTTCGGAAAACTAATACTGCAGGGGTTGGGCAAAATAATACAAACATCTGACTATACAAAATATGCATTTATTAATAAAGGTTTTGAACCACCATTTGCTTTCAGAACAGCTGCAATTCGTCGCGGAATAAATTTATAGAGTGTATGAATAGTTTCCAATGGAATGTTCTCCCATTCTTGTACTTAAACAGCCGCCAATTGCTTCGAAGATGTTGGAGCAAGAAATCGGCTCCTCACGCTCCTCTAAAACGCCCAATAACGGTTCATGTTGAGATCTAGCGATCTTGCTGTCCAGTGAAGATGTTCGATCTTCGCATGCTCCACAAATCACGCCTGAAACTGTTGTGTTGTGCTATGTGTACGAGCGCATTATCGTCTTGTAATATGGCACAGTTTGGCAACAATACGCTAGTCATAGTAAATAATTCATTAATGAAGATGTCGAGTATTCATTCGCAGTGATCCAGCCAGTGAGGTTAATGATAGGACCATCTGAATATCACGAAATAACCTCCCAAATCATAGTGAAACCTGCGTCACTGTAGGAAGCAGGCAGGCAAGGTCGTAGGCTTGTTTTGGGGTTCATGCGTAAACCCTACCGTTAGTAGGAAACAATGTAAACGATGATTCACTAGAACACACCAACATTCTTCTACTCATCAAATGTCCAGGTTTTATGATCGTGGCTCCACGATCAACAGTATTTATAATAACAATCCTAGCAATGACCGAATACTTGAAAAGACACGACAAAATGTGTAGCTACCTCCACTGGCACTGATCAAAACGTCGTTACCAAGGAGGTAGAGAAACGTCTTAAATACAAGAGTTTGGAAATCGTGAGGCGTAAAAGTTCAGGTCGTACCGATAGTTATCGGAGCTCTGGGATTTGTTCCGCAAAATTTGTACAAGAACTTGTCTAAACTCCCCGGAAATTTAAAAGACTGGGATGTGCAAGAAATCGCTTTATTTGGAACAGCCCACATTTTGCGCAAAGTATTGTAGAGGCATCGACAGTTCCTAGATTTTCTCCTTAGGCAGTTGGTTGCACCCTGGAGTAAATTTTATTTTTAGCCGACTCATAACATCTTTAGTCGTGATGTAGTGGAATAATAATAATAATAATAATAATAATAATAATAATAATAATAATAATAATAATAATAATAATAATAATAAAGGAATTAATATACAAATTCTACCTTACGTACCATTTAATTGTGAAATTTGGGAGTGGGCGACTGAAAGTTAGCACTCATTATTTCATATTTATTTCAAATAGGTTTTAAATACGTTCTAAAATATTAATTTGTAAACGAATATCAAAAGCTCCAATGTAAGAAACGAAAAAAGAAATATGAAATAATATACACATTCTAACATCCACCTTATTCAAAACACATCTGAAATTACGAAAAATCAGAGTTTTTAACCAACATGACACCTGTGCCATTCTCTTAAATCGTCCTTCAGACTATCCAAAAAAATTTAATTAAGATTGTTGGAGCATTTTTTTTAAAAAAATTTAAAATCTCCCAGGGGTTTGTGTAAAGAACCACTAAAAATTAAAATATCGGTTTCAAATTCAAGGGGTCTCGACATCAACCAGATCGATCGGGGAATATCAATTTTGGAGAAAATCGTCTGAACGGTTTGGCCGCTACCGTTGTTCACAGACGAACAGACAGACTTTTTGCCGTCAATCGATTTTTCGGTTTCAAGGAGAAATAAAACATAGATTCTGGCTGCACCACATATTAGAGGTTTTTTTCTAAATTTAGAAACTGGATTTATTCACTTTTTCGTTACCAGGGCCCTGCAATAAGAGTTTTTCTGTCGAAAATTCGCCGTTTTTTCGCGCAGCATTACATAACTTTCTCTTCTTAAGAAGTTCCTTCTTACGCGCGAGAAAGTAATAATTGCAACGTAATTGAAGCGTCCGATGGGGTGAACCAGGATTCGCAGCCGTCTGCATCGCGGCCGCCACGGGACGAGCGGCATTGCATTCAGCGCAGCTGGCCGTCGGAGATTGATGGCGGGTGTATCGGCGCGGAAGACGATAAGTGCTGGCGCTGGGTGGCGTGGCGCAGGGCGGAGCGGGCAGGGCGGGGCGGGGCGGGGAAGGACGGGGCGGGGAGGGACGGGGGCCGGGAGGGGCGGGACGGGGTGGGCGGGGCGGGGGGGCGGAGCGGGGCGGGGTGGGGCGGGGCGGAGCGGGGGGCGGAGCGGGGCGGGGGGCGGGGCGGGGGGGGGCGGGGCGGGGGGGGCGGGGCGGGGGGGCGGGGCGGGGGGGGCGGGACGGGACGGGGCGGGATGGGGTGGGGTGAGGCGGGGCCAGGCGGGGAAGCGGTGTGGCCGTCGCTTCGACAGCGCGCGGGCGGCGGCGGCCGGACACCGATGGCAGCAGCCCCTCCCGTCGCCCCCTCCGCCCACGCGAGCGATGGCCCTAAACGGAGAGCGCTCGCCCGACCGGAAAACAACGCGACCGCGGCACCTCGCTGCGATGGAGCGCGCAGGGGACTTCGCGACGTGGGGCGGGTAGTGACGGCAAATTTTAGTAAAACGGCTATACGTCGATATTTCTATACTTCACCAAAGGGTTTCGATGTCAATTAAAACATCGATGTTTTAAATATGCCAAAACAAATTATGTTTTCCCATCGTGTTTTCATTATTAAATTATTCTTAAGTAAAATACCGGTACATTTAAATGTTTGGTCACCTGTAAGTAGTATGTTAAGAATGGTTATTTTTAATAATTATTATTGATATATTCATTTTATTTTATGCTATTAATATATTTAGTACATTTTATTTCACGTACAATATCATCGAAAAAGATGTTATTTTTGAAAACATAGATGTTTCTGGAAAAATATATCGTTCAGAAAAAAACTCGAAAACAAAATATCAATGTTTCTGGTGGAAAATATCAATGATTTAAAAACGTCGATTTTTTTGCCTCCCTGTAACAGGTGCGGGGCAAGGGAAAAGCGTGGGCGGAGAAGATACATATCTTTCATAGGGGGCTGTGATGTTTGATACGTGTTTTCGAATGCGTCATCTCCCTATATTTTCGAATATTGCAAAAAATTAACGCCACAAAGTTTGGATGCAAACTTAGTAATACTGATAGAAATCTTTTTATTGAATAAAATCTGTTCTTCAAAATTACTTCTATAAATAAGGGCATATACATTTTTTGAAAATATAAGTAGTTAGGCGTAATTGTGGCATTCTTCAAATTGCAAATTCGAGTTTCCCGCGCTTCTTGTGCTGAAGAGAGTTTCACGAGAAATGACGGGTCGCAATGCAAAGACAACGCCGCGACACGGCATTTGAAATTCTTAGAAATCCTTCACATTGTTCTTTTCCGCACGTAACGTAGATTTGGATTGTCGAATTTTTGTTGACGAAGTAGCCTTAAAACAATTTGTTTTTTCACCATACGCGCTACGATGTAATGAGCGCTACGAAGTGATGGTTGAGATGTGTTAATCCAGTTAGAGCTGTTAATGAGGAGGAGGAGCTGTGTAAATAATCGAGGTATTATAATTTTATGTAATCGTTACTAAAGCGAGAAAGTACGTGTTTTGCGGTACCACCAATTTGAAGTACTGAGTACTGGCAGAATTCGATAAATTTTTAAAAATGAATTTGGATAAAATTAGCAATGCAGGTAGCGAAAAAGCGCAAACGGTTGCTTTTTCAAAAATAAAAAAAACTGAAAACTACAAAATTGTCGATAGAGATGTTTGTTTCAGACAGTCTGTTGTACAAAATTAGCTTCTTTAAAAAATGGCACGTACATTTTTCTGAAAAAGCTAGTAGTTTTTACGTAATTTGCGCTTGAAATTCACGAAAAAAATTCTCAAAACCGCTCCAATTTTTTTTTCCGGCATTCTCCTCGTGTTGATCGGAGAAACTACGGAAAACCAATGCCGTGGCTGTAACAATCAGGCCACGGACCACATGCGATCTTTCCTTCCTCTTTTTTCTATCAGGTTTGAAATTTTAGTTTTTTCTACTCCCGTTGTATAATGCTGTCATGGGTTGGCTGCAACCAGTTGCATAATGATAGCCATTTCGATACAGTTTTCATTATGATACAGGTTCTTGACCAATAACTGAGAAGCTTACAAACCAAGTATTGGTACTTCATTAATCATTAAGAATCGGTGCAGTAAATGTTTCGTTCGAGTGTGTACATTAAATTGCATTTAATATCATATTATACTTCTCAGTTTTAATTTCTTTCATCAGTAGTAATTTTACGTGACATTTTATTTAAAATAAATTGGATCGTAATTTCACTTTAATCCTATTTGACTAGCGCAGTGGTTGTTATTGCAGAGAACATTTGAGTGACGTTATGATCTGAACGCAACCCGTTTGGTGTTATTTGCTGCTGCCGTGTGGTCCTTAAAAACCGGCCAATTCTTTAGTTTAAAATATTTAGTGAATGGTAGTTCTTTCTGGTGGTGTTGACGTTTTCAGAAATGAGAGAAAATGCGAAAATGGTGACGTCGGAATATTATTGCCGCAACCTTTGTAATCGCTCGCAAGCGCTGTGGTAAAACAAAGCCAACTGCGGGTGTAGGGTAGAGTGTCCGCTAGGTGGCCTTGGCTGAATCTTGCATGTCGACTGCCACGAAAGGATTCAGTGGAGACGTTTAACTTATAAAAGTTACCATAAGTCGTAGAAAAAGTACCGTATGAAACTCGATGTAATGGGTATTAATACACTCGTGTGAAGTTTACGATACTCACTCGTATCGTAATATCACACTCGTGTATTAATACCCATCATTACATCATCGTTTCATAATGTACTATTTTAAGATTAATTAGTTGTATTTGGAAATAACACACACTGCCGTGTTGTGATTTAAATCGTGTTATGATAGAATTGATTGAAACAATGGCTTCTTCGCTTGGCCAAAAAGAGCATCTATAGCTTGAGCATTGTTCCAATGTACTTTCTGAAAAGTCAGCTACTACAACCGCACAAAACTAAAAATATTATAAACAATATCTCTAAAGCACCCACTCTTCCCCACCCCCCACCCTTATTCTGAACCCTCTTACCCCCTCCTGTGAACCTACTCTCCCGTTTCTTCCATTCCCACTACCAATGACGCCTCTATTTCCTCACAACCTGTGACTGCTGGGACACATTACAACCTTCGACCACGCACTCGAGGTAAAAATGGAGTAATATATAGCAACTACAGTCAGATGCAGCAGAAAAACATTCGTGTAGGTACTTGCAAAAAATAAAGATATTGCACCATAATGTTCAATCCCTTTCAAATAAAACTGAGTTTATCGAGGCAGCTCTACAGAGCGATTTAAATCAATGGATGTTCTTTGCTTTACAGAACATTGGTTATCTCCTAATGAACTTAGCATTTTCCAAATTCCAAACTTTTACCTCGCAGGCTATTATTGTAGAAAAAGAGAATCTCATACAAGTCCGGCATATGGAGGTTCTTGTATTTACGTTAAAAAATAATATTGATTCTATCTCCTTGACGGAATTCAATGAGTATGCCGTTGAAAATGTTTTTGAAATTTCTGTTGTACATCTTCCTGTGCTAAAAATGATATTGCTTTGCATCTACAGGCCTCCAACAAAGAGAGCTGCAGATTACATTTTGTTCTTAGAAAAACTAGAGATAACACTAATCAAAGTTATCAATCGCTCTTTTGAATCCATTGTTGTATGTGGAGATTTTAACATTGATTTTCTGGTCGAATCTTGCGAGAAAGAGCAGTTTCTTAACTTAATTAATTCCTTCAATTTAGATATTACAATAAAAGTACCTACACGGATCACAGTAATTCAAAGAAGGCAATCGATCAAATTATAATTAACAAAACCACCACTCGACATGAAATTGAAACAAAAGATTTAGGATACAGTGACCACGATGCACAAATTCTTACCATTACACGAAATGCGAACAATGACACAATAAATAATACACGTATGAGTAGAGTGTTTTCTAAAAGTAAAATAAAATTATTCATTGATTACTTGCTGCAGGAGTCATGGGACGCGGTTTATAATACTATTGATACAAACGATAAATATTATTCTTTTTTTTCAACGCTTTCATTTCATTTTAACACTTGCTTTCCTCTTCAGAAAAGAAAATTAAATATTTCACGCAAAAGCAATTCTTGGATAACACAAGGGATTAGAACATCATGTAAAAACAAACGAGTTCTCTCTTCATTTCTAAGCATCATAACGTATCTCAAGATTTCCTCCTGTACTTTAAAAAATACAAATCATTGTTAAGAAAAGTCATAAGGCAGGCTAAAATCATGAAACACGATCAGGATATTTTGAACTCAAATAACAAAACAAAATCAATGTGGGATATAGTAAAAAATGCGACCAAACCAACTAGAAATCTTGTACAGAATGTTGTTTTAAAAGATAACGATAGAGATGTGAACGATCCGGCAACAGTGGCTAGTCTCTTTAACCAATACTATTCGAGAATTGCTGTCGATCTCACTAAGGGTTTTTCAGCCACAAAATTCAACATCTGACGTTTCCGTAAAAATCGTAGACACTATGTTCGTTTCCGAAACCTCTTCCTATGAAATTTTCAAAATAATCGGTAAATTAAAAAATAAATATTCGGCCGGTTTAGATGAATTTCCGGATTGTTTGTTAAAGACGTGCGCGCCAGCCATTATACACCCGTTAACTCACATATTTAATGCATCCTTATGCACCGGAATTTTTCCAGATATTTTTAAAACAGCTAAGATTAAGCCGCTCTTCAAAAAAGGCAACAAAAATGAAGTTCAAAATTATCGGCCAATTTCTCTTTTGTCAGTTTTTTTCAAAAATATTAGAGACTTTTTTATGTGCGAATGGAAACCTTTCTCAACAAACACGACGCGTTTTCAAATTGCCAACATGGATTCCGAAAATCAAAATCTACGGAAACAGCCGTTTTTTTTCTTTTCTTAAGGATGTTGCCTCACCATTGGATCAAAATGAAGCAACTATTGGAATATTTTTAGATCTTTCAAAAGCTTTTGACGTCATTGATCATAACATTTTACTTTCAAAATTACCTTCGTATGGAATCCGTGGTATTGCTCTAGATTGGCTATGTTCGTACCTTAAACAACGATCTCAGAGAGTAGAAATACCTTACTGGAATGATGGAACTTTATGTACACACCTTTCCGGTTCTTTGCCAATTGCACGTGGAGTCCCGCAAGGATCGATTTTAGGCCCTATTCTCTTCTATTATACGTAAATGACATGCCCTTAGCGATTCGAAACGGAAGAACAAGTTCTCTTTGCGGATGATACAAATATTCTTTGCAACAAAGAAACCGTAAATCGTACAATATCAGACGTTTCAAATTGGTTCCGTAATAACAAATTAAAAGTAAATGAAAATAAAACTGTTTCAATGCAGTTTTCCATATCAAATAAAAAATTCTGTACTCCATTGAAAATGAACGGTGTGCCATTGACTGATGTTAATGTAACAAAATTTTTAGGTCTATCAATTCAGTCAAACCTCAAATGGAATGCCCACTTAAATGAATTGAACACAAAATTAAGCTCATTATGCTACGCGTTCAGAATTCTTTCAAATTCCGTCAGTCTTCATACAGCTCGTTGTGTATATTTTGCCAATGTTCACTCCCGCCTGAGATATGGCATAATATTGTGGGGAAACACATCTTATAGTTCACAGACTTTCAGATTACAAAAAAGAATTGTACGAATAATAAGCAAATCCAACCCACGTGATTCTTGTAAGTCACTCTTTATTAATCTAGGAATTTTACCATTACCTTGTCTCCTGATTTACGAATCAGTAGTTTTTGTCAAAAATGACTTACTTAAGGACGGAAATATATTTTCAGCAAACGCCGATGTCTATATGTATAACACACGACGTAGTAATCATATTCACCAGATGGCAGTATCAACAGCTCACTACAAAAAATTCACATACAATTCATGTACATTACTCTACAACACTTTGCCAGAAGACATTAAACGATTAAATTCAATAGAAAAGTTTAAGTCCCAAGTAAAATCTTTTCTGCTGCATAACTGTTTCTATACAATTCGAGACTATACCGAGCATCAAAAAGGAAAGTAGAATTAATTTTAACAATGATAGTTAATGTAATTATTTATCATTTGAGCTGTATAATTCTAAAGAACCTGTAACAAGTATTGTACCACAGTTTCTGGGTTGATGGCCCCCATCTCGATCAGGTTTTTCGTCCAGTTTCCCTGATCCTTGAGCAAATGCTGAGATGGTCCCTTGTTTTGCTTCTGGACATAAATGTAACTTCATTATTTGTGCACGTCTTCTGAATTTCAGTGGGAAATATAGTTATTCAAATTATCGTTTTTCATATTATCGCGGCAAAAAGTATTATTCTTTCATGAAGAACATGAGGGTTCAGGGCAGGAATTTATAGCTAATTTACCTTTGAAAATATATTTTATTATATAGGAGCGAATATTTTGTCAACAAAACTGGAAAAAAAAACTCTCTTTTCTGTATTCAAAATTCGACTAGAATATGGTTTAGGATAGAGACCACAGAATTATGAAAACGTGCACAAAATTCACTTCTCCCCATAGCTCGTCATACGCAGTTTTTAACTGTTTTTGACGTAAATAGATAAATAAATAAATAAATAAATAAATAAATAAAAGCATATTACTTGTCCCATGATTCCGCATAGATGAGCGAAAACTGCTTTTCGATGTTGTGAAACCTTAAGAAGATATGACGGTGGCTTACAATTGGTGGTTCACCCGCTATAAATAGAAGTTTCTGCTTTCAAAAATATGCTTCACATACATTTAAAATGTATGAGAATTAATCACTAAATAATGAAAGCAAGATTTATAAATGATAAGCGTTTGTGTATGTGTAGATCTCGTAAGTCCATAAAATGCAAAAATGAAAATGTAACTTTAACTGCTAATAACTTCGGTAAATTCCAATTTACCATCGATATTCTTCAACTTCTATAAACTTCAATGTCTCCGCTTCAATTGACGACAAAAGAAGTAAATCGGAGGAGTATTTTGGAAAATGAATTTTGAAAAAAAATCGTAATTATTTACTTTGGCTTTAATTCGACCTTATTAATGCCGTTAAAATTAGGTTTGTCATATCAAACCTTTAGCGACCTTTAAGTTCCTTAAACCTTTAAATTCGACTCCAGCACATTGCAACAAGCACTATTGCTTCGACACGTTTCACACAAAATTATTTCGAAAATTTCACTATCCTGGTATATTTGTAATAAAGATCCTTCCACACGCTCTCGTATTCCCAACAGCGCTCTCCAACTGTAACTGTAGGCGGAATTATACATCCACTGTGAGAGACAGAAAGGGGCTTACTTCCAGAACGGCCAACTTTACACAAACAAACACAAGAGTACATTTTGAATCAACAATTCTAATAGGGATCATCCATAAATTACGTAACGCCAAAGGGGGAGAGAGGGGGTCCGAGGCAGTGTTATGCTGCGTTACGTATAGAGAAGTGCGTTACAAGAGGGGAGGGGGTTTTGAAAATACTCGAAATTTGCGTTACGTCATTTATGGATGGCCCCATATCAAATGAATACAAATTTTTCTAAACATCATAAATGACGCATTAAATGCCGTAAATAATTGCCTGAACTTGTGTACTTTCAATAAAATGCGAAATTCATAATTTATTAAGTTGCTGCTAGTCAGACGAAGACAAAATTGGTATTCCCCTCAGACTCCTCCAGTCGCCGCACAACGTCCTACAGTGCTCGGACCCCACCCATTTGGTTGCACCACCAAAGGCCGCGTACAAAAAAAAATTAACAAGGGACTGAACAACATTAAATAGAATTAATGTGACAACCAAATTATAACTTATCTTAATAAAAAAAGGGCCAAAGAGTCAGTGCAGTATACCCAGCAATATGGAGTCACGAGCGCGGTGTAATACCTGGCAAGGTACCAAACACTGGAGAGAGCGCCAGTTGGACGCTCTATTGGTTTCAAAATGATTTCACATACATCGATATTGCTGCAATATTTTGAATACTGAATGTCATATTCAAAAGGAAAGTGTATATTCCTAAGATATTATAAAATCTTTTCGATTATCTGGGGTAGGGCAACCTAAGCACGAGTCGCTACTGCCTTAAAATGAACAAAGAATTTTGCTCACTGTGTCAACTAAGTATGTTCACCACCACCACATTCATGTACACCCGTATATGAATAAACTCAGCTACAGTGCTACTGGAGAGGGGAAAGTGAAGAAGAAAAGAAAAGAAAAAAGAAAGAGAAAAAAAAAGGTTCTACTCTCTGTCACATTGTAGAAGCGAAATTAACGGTCTATAAAGTAAGACATTTTGGCGTCCTACCCTATCCAAAAATTTTGTTAGGAAAGTCTGCGCAAAACGCTTGTTCTCTTGAAAGGAAACTTGGAAATTTAATCAAAAACATTCGGAGCCATTTTTGAGAAACTTTTGAAAATGCTGAAGCTTCTTCTAAAGTGCCCCAAAAAACAAAATATCTGTTTCAAATTCGCAGGGCCTGGAGTTCGGCCGGGTCGATCGGGAAAGCGCAATTTTGGAGAAAATCGTCAGAACGGTTTAGGCGTTAGTATTTACCATAGGCAGAATTTTTGCCGTTAACAAACTTACAAATAACCATCATTAACATGAAACCAATAGAAGACAGCTTTTATTTTCTTGCACTAATACAATCATTTACATAAAGATAGTAAATAAAATGTTTACCATCAAAAAGTTTTCTCAGATAAAACTGAATTAACCGGTTTTTATTCTATCACAATTTTCCACAAATTTTCTGAAAAATGTAATATCAAAAAAATTTCATTTTTATATTCTTCTTTCATTTCTGAATCAAGTTTCTTGCATACACTCAATATGTATAATAAATTTTTGAGGAGTTTATTTTAAGCATGTGTAAAGTATACCTTCATTATATACTTTTTAGACAGCCAGTAATAAAAGCAGTTCTTTCAGAGCATGCACAGTGAGTTAAGTTTCAATTTTAGCAATAGTGCTAAGAGTGAGATGATGCTCAAGTGTTCAGATATATCATATCAAATCATGAAATGAGTGTGAAAATGAGAAATCACAATTGTAGTAATGCAGGTACAAGAGGAAATGGATTAAATCATCAACTTCAGATTTCTACTGTAAACCCTAATTAGCATTAACTTCCTTAACACAAATTTTGACATAACACAAACACAACTTGGGTCCCGGCAAGGGATTACTGTAATAAGGTCATTTATAATAATTGGATAATGGAAATTTTTGTAACAAGAACTCAGATTATTTCAGTCCCTTGGAATACGGGTCAATGAGGATTTACTATTTTAAATAGAAGGTTGTCCCTGTGAACTTGGGGTTAATATTCATGTTGTATTTCAATGTGGCAATTCCCATTTGGTGCAATTCTTGACAAAGTTATTTCCTTAAAATTGTTGAACTTGTAGTTTCAAGATCATATGAATCAACCTCTTCATTTTATAAGAAATATAGTTTTACAGATCTTGAATCTTTCATCTATAACATTGACATTATTTCTCTGTCCAGCAGAAGGAAAAACTCATTTTATGTATTTACTAAATATTTAATGCTCGCTTATGAAGCATGAAATGGAACCATTTAAGGTGGGTCTCTCTTCCTTGGGATGGTAATTTTTTTATTAATAAAGAAAATTGTTAACAAATGAAAACAATTAAAATTGAAAGCAAAAAAAAAGTAATTTAACCCGTCAATGCACTTAAGTGGTCTCGGAGGCCCTTTGACTTCTTCTCATCGCTGTAACTCTGTTGTGTTTTGCTTGTGGCTACTAATATTTCTTGACATCTTAAAACAATCATTTTTGTTACTAATATTACAAGGAGAAGAGACGGAAACAAATCGTTTTTTATAAATCTAGCTTTTTCTGTAGGTAGTCGCACTTTCCACTTAAGGGGCCTGAAAGGCCCCCTATTTGTTCTGTGGCTTCGTTGAAAATATTTCTATAAAAAATGTTGCAAGATCGACAATGGACTACGACAATGAAATTCCTTTACACTTTCACTTTTCGACACTATCTTTTTGAGTTATCAGATCTTCAATACAAAATTTAGTTTTGTATCTGTCACAAGTGTGAATACGTTCTCTAAATTGTGCGGGAAGTAGCGACCTTCAAAAATTAATCTCACTTCAATGAATACGTGCGAAAAATTGTATTGAAAAGAGCTTGATTATATAGAAGGGATTTGTTTTTGAGTAAAAGAAGCGATCCGTTTTTCACAGCAACAATGAATATTCGTATTTTCGAAAACTTTCGAAGGTGCATGCACTTTGATGACAAACGAAAGGCGGTGATCTTTCAGTACGTATATGAGGAATAAACCTGATAAATATGGCATAAAAATATTCTGGTGTTGTGATATGGAGAACGGATTTGCATTCAACAGCAGTGTATATTTTGGTAGACAAAAGGATGAGCCCTTGGTGAAAGATTTGGCTGCAAATGTGAAAGAACCGACCCAACCCTTGAGGAAAGGAGGATACAACATTTCTGTAGATATATTTTTACGTTCTTACTCGGAGAGTTCCTGTTACAAAAAAAATTACACTGCTAAGAATTTCATGTCCAAAACACAAAAGAGATTTCAAATGAGCTGAAAACATAAAAAACAATTTTTTACACTTGTCTGCTAATACTAATAATTTTTCTGTGCCTTCCAAAGCAAAAGGAAATATATTTATTTACACGTCCATACATCACAATCAGCAAATTATTAACCATGAAAACATGAAACCATAAATGATCGTATATAATAAAACAAAGATTGGAGTAGATGTGATGGATCAGATGGTTGATGACTAGTATATGTCAAGACCTCAAACATGCCGATGACCAATGCATCTCTCGTACAATGTAAATGATATTGCAGCACCGATGCAATATGCCCAAACCAAGATGCAACACCAAGATGCCCAAAAACTAGAACGAAAATGTCACTTACAGGCGATAGATTTTCCTAAATGAACTACCGAAAAACTTTCAAAACGAAACAAAATCAATTATTAACAATCCTAAAACACAGAAAAGAACAGTGAACTGCTTAAATGTTTTCGAAATTCACAAAAGTGTATCCATAGGAGCCAGTAGTAGAATTTCCACAAGTAAACGGAAAAGATTAGTGATTTTTTAAATTAAATATTAATAAAAATGTAAAGAAATATTTCGGTTTATTACTATTTATATATAATTTCCTGTTCTTATTATGGCCGCACAAAGTGGGCTGAAAGAGTGTGTTTGTACAAAATGTGAAAGAAATATTTGAGGAGAACACTAAATATGTTATTAGTTGGAATAATTGCAAATAAAAATTTCATAATAATCAGTCTTACTGTTGTAAACTACGTGAAGAATAAAATACCGTCATCATTAATTCTACTAAAAATTACCTCACTTTTTCCGTTGTGCGTTGTAAATTTAGGAGGGGGGCCTCAGAGGCCCCTTAAGTGTTTAAGTGTAATATTCTTCATCGGTGCATCGATGGGTTAATATTTTTTGGTGTTTAGAAATTTTACATACCATTTGTTATTTACATTTTTGTAGATAATCAGGGGGATTAAATTACCACTCTTGATTTCCTTCTCCCCTTCCCATTTATGGCCCATTCTGAATTTGCCACAGCATGCAACTCATCAAATATAAGGATTTACGATTTCATTTCTTGTGGGTTTTTTAGGTTTTAGTATATTTTAAATTACCTTGTTTTATCGTGTTTGAAAAAACCATAAACTTATCTACATATGAGGCACTTGGGATTAGTGGTAAGCCAACTCAAGTGACTTTTACAGAAGAAAAATTCTATAAATTAGGAGATCAACATAAAAATTGCATTAAAAGATATTGCATACATTACTGTATTGTTTTACATTATGTTGTCAGAAGTTTACCAACCTCTAGCTAAAATGAAAAAGACAAAATATCTCAATTTTGCTTGTTGAATGGCTTACTGTTGTCTAATCCCAAAAATGTATTGCCATAAAGGTGACACAGAGGTAACAATTAAATATACATGTATTTATAGAAAGTACCTTATATGTGAAACCTTACCCACTGTGAGCTCATGTACCACCTATGAGACAGAAAGCGTGGGGGTTAATCTTCAAATTGGGATCTCTTACAACATTGGGATCTCTTACTGCAGGGTAAAAGTAAATCAAATCCTTATTTTTTTCACATCATCTTTTCATTTGGTTATAGACAAAATATATTATTGTATTGTGGTGTGTCATGTTTTGTTTCATATATTTTCAGAATGTTTGCCTTCGAAGGATGTTTAACTATTCAGTAGCTATTAATGAACATTCAACTTTCCATGACCAGAAGGAAAGACTTAGGCCCTATCAAAAGAAAACAGTCACAATTTGTAACCAAGAAATTGTATGAGAACAAATCTATTTATAGTTTTCAATTTTGACTTAAGATGTATATAACTCACTGATCTTTGTTAATTATTATCATTGCATTCACTGACGTATGTAGATTGGGGTAAAAAAGGCAAATCTGAGTGAGGTAATGTCATGGCATTTGTGGATGGGTGACCAAACTGAAACTATTAATGTTAAATAAACTTTATAATTTGAATATTTTTATTAAAAATTATGTTTTTTTATTCAATATTTAATAATGTAATAAAATCTCAAAGTTGCCTAGAAAAAATCATGTTGCTGTTATTGTTGTTTTTTTCTTCCCCCTTTCACAAACCAACCTTCATGGACCACACAACGTGCATTTATGCACATAAGACCTTGTTTGAGGGATCTTTATTTCTGCTGAGTCCATTTTTACACCCCAGGGTTGTTAGCTCTTGGGGCATGAAAGATGAATTGATGATTATTATGAGGGGTGAGAGGACAACACACACATACTGACAAACACAAAATACATCCATGTCCGAGGTGAGACTCGAACCTGCGAGAGATCGCCACGGCACTACTGCTTTAGCGATCTTGGCTACAGGGCCATCTCAAAATCGACGTTTTATTATCAATTCTTTACTAAAAACCATCACCTAGACCCGTACCTCTCCAAATTTACAGTACTCTAAAAAGAATGTATCCATATTCTCTAAGTATATCAATTTAATCTTCCCCTGAACTGTTGAACTTCTTAAAACATTGAAAATGGACACATAATTGATGGAATACCATGGGTAAACAGCAAATCCCATAATATACTAAACAATTATCCATAAAATAAAGTAAATAAAAAGGTATCATTCATTTGTGTACTGATCGATCAAAATTACCACAAGAAACTGGATGAGCAGTTGTAAATACAGATAAATTTATTTTATGTGTATTACCTGAAATGTCTACATTTTCTATGGTAAAGTTTTTGCCATTAGATCTGCCCTAGCTGAAATCATAAAATCAATCAAGCTTTTCTATATTTACTGACTTACAAAGCATTACTGAATCCATACAAAATAAAAATAATAAGTTACCAACCTGTCTGGACATTATTTCAAGAAACTCATAAATTATTTAATTTGGTAAAAATATGTTCTCTTGTCAAAATTCCTGGTAATGATCAGGAAATAATCAACATTTTTAAACATAAAATAAAACAAAACTGGAAAATAGAATGGTTAAAGTGAAAGCAGTTGAACTTCATCAAATTAGAGAATAGTTTTGAATAACAACCAACTTGGGGGACTAATAGAAGATGTGAATCTATTATTACACAACTGAGAATTAATCACTGCAGGCTGACTCATGATCACGCATTTAACAAATCAAATACTAACATATGTATCTCCTGCAATTTTTTATATACCACTCATCTTTAATAATGTACTGGGAAGTTCAAATACCCAAAAGAGAAGAAAAAAACAACTCGTAAGACGAGGAAGTAAAAATGAGAAATAAATGAAGATTTGGGGGGAAAAAAAATATATTATTTATATTATTACTAAAAGAATCAAACATGCAAAATATGATTTAATATCACAATGTGTGTACTGTAATTCAAATTAATGAAAAAGTCCAATGTGGTCACTAATAACCAGATAAATTTATGCAACTTTAAATAAAAATTTTGAAAACTTACCAATTAGTTAAATCTTAATATAATAGATATAATAAAAATTCTTTAAAAAGTAAAATAACCTGCAGCTTTTTCACCCTTTCCTGAAATATTTATTTTTTGCTAAAACAAAGTAGAAAACCAATTGAACAATCTCTTCAATTTACGCCTGTTGTCATACTATACCTGTTTTTGTTCTTTGTGAGATTGCAATTCAGTCTTTGGGTTTTGAATAAGAAGAAAGTTTCTTCTGAGTAATGTCCTGCAACAGACATATTTTAATTACCCCACTATATTTTTACAGATTTCATTTCATCAACAGATATGAAAGGTTTGTTAATTTTTAAAGTGTTCTTGGAAGTCTTAAAATGAACCAGTTCTTTCCAATACCTTCTTTCAAGATTTTTTTCTCAATAGTATCTTGACAAATTTTTTACAACTGCTCTTCTCATTAACAATCTTGGTCTAAAACAGAGGCATTAAATGAAGCACTGTTAGTATTTTTTTCAATTTGAATATTCTTAATATTATGTCATTAGATCTCAAAGAAATATTATTGTAATCATTAGAACACATGGGGAACGAAGAGATTAGGAGTCTTCATGAGTCCCTATATTCTAAACATACGTGTTTTTGAAATAAGTTGTCAAAGAGAAAAAAGGATGCAAATGTCTCTTTTTATACAGTTTGTAGTGAATAATGTTCACCAAAATTTGTTGTCCTGATAACACTATTCAAAAACTTCCTAGCTAAATACTCCAGCCATCACACTCAAACTTTTTTTCAAAAAATATAAAATTGTTTGGATATAGTTGTTGAGCACAGAGTGTTACAATTAACTAACTTCTAAATTACCTCTCATTACCATATTATTTTGACCTGTAACTGAATATACTAAATACTACACCTACAGAACCAAGGGTTACCATTTTCAGCACCATCTGTAAGCCAAAATTGCATAGCCTGAAGTAGCTTGTGACCAGCTGACCATTCGTTAATTTTGGTAAGTAAAATCATTATTAATAATATTTATATTATTAATATTTCACAATTAAAAGTTGAAAATTATAAACCACAAATATCCTTTTGTTTTCTGACAAAAAATAACAACATTTTTCATCAAAAAACTACCTCTTTAAGTGATAAAGAAAATGTAGTTGACTGCCTTGAATGTTATGATTGTTCTATCTCCTTGGGATAGACAGAATAGTCTATCAAGCAAAGAATAAAGGAGCAATAACATTAAGGAGGCTGACACAAAATTGAACCCAATTTCATGATTTCCCCTTAATTTTGCTCATTCTTTTGATTTTGACAGCCCTACCATATTGAATAACAAACCCAGAAAATATTCAAGATTAATCTCAGAAACACTATACAAAAACACTCAAGTCCAATAAGGGGTCGTCCATAAATTACGTAACGCTAAAGAAGGAGGGACAGTGTTTGAGTCAGCGTTATGCTGTGTTACATAGGAGCAGGAGGGGTCATAGTTTAGGCACGGCTCATCATTAAAGGCTGTAAGGTTGAGCCTCCCCAATAAAAATCGCTGCCCAAAAGAAATCTACAAATATATTTATAAATGAATTTATTTATTAATAATAGATTTCTGAGTTATATTATATAACAATCATATCAAAAATGTTCTCTGTTGGTTCATTAATGGCCGGCCGTAAAGCATTTGAAGTTGTTGACAGGGAAGAGAAAAGCATTAGGCTCCCACTTCATTCCACCGTAAGTCCTGTATAAAATGAGGAGGTGTGACATCATGCATTCACTGCACGGGCTTACGGGCGAATGAAGGTTGCAGTCTGGCAGCCTTCGAGGGTGGGGCCTAGGGTCTGAAGATGGGCATGCTCATCAGATGGCATTACGGTGCAGCTCAGTAAGTAGCACCGAGATTCAACTAGTTGTTCAAAATCACGGGAGGAGCACTTCTCCCTTTTGTAAGTATTGGAAGAAATAGTTAGAAATACAATACTATTTAAAAGCTAAGTTCTAATAAAAATATCTAGATAAAACTGTGTCAATGAACAGGTCTCCCTGCTGTCACTATAAATGATAACCTAGTACTGTCCTCCGAATTAAAGGACCCCCCCACCCCTCCAAGCAATTAAACATTTGTAGCTTCCCCATTTAGAAAACACGAGCCACTGGTTTAGTATTACATAATGCTGATATTTATTTTAAAAATCTTTCAACATTTGTTGAAATAATTCCTTTTATTCAGTCTTATACTAAAATATTATCATACTAACAAATTAAATTAAAAATATAATAAATTAAAGAAGTTATGTTGTATAAATTGTTACAATAAATAGAAACATTTTTCAATGAATGAATATTTTATATTACAAAGAAAATATTCAAAACTGATTGATAATATTCCTAGAATCCAGTTAAGGTGGCACAGTAGACTCAGAGCCTATACATTATCCATGACAGCGTGTGCAGGGCTTGCCAGAAATTTTCTCACACACACATCCTTCATTCATTCAAGAATGGTCTTCAATCTTAATGTTATGTGCAATCCGTATTAGCAATTAATTCTCACTTTAATAATTATAATTTTTAATCTATAACACAAATACAATTAATACAACTCGTTTCTGATTTATAATTGATTTTTACTTATTGTAATTAGGAAAGGAGGTCTTGTCACAAGCGTTACATAATTATTAGAGGGGGTTGAAGCATGCGTTACAGAGGGGTGAGGGGGTATTCAATATACTCCAAATTCGTGTTATGTAATTTATAGGACAATCCCTGATTCCATGTTAGAATCAAATCTTTTCACTAACATTTTTGTCAAGATTCTTTCTAAAACAAAAACAAAATAATAATTTATATATTTTATGATAGGTTCTGTTTGCCTTGGCATTTTTATTGGTATCCTTATATTTAAATTTGTTCCTTCTCCCTTCCATCTCTATTTTTTTTACTTACTTTCATTGTTGTACTATTCAAAATAATATCTATTTTTTACAACAGTCTGCTCCATCTCTGTCTATACTTACTTCTCTCTCTAAACAGTGAGGATGTAAGTTTTTATAATGGGAATTTTTCCCGCTTTTGAGATTGGAATTATCCTGTTTTAAATAACATTTTTTATGAAATTTTATAATTATATAATATGTGTGTAAGAAAACTATTTGGTAAGTACTCTCCCATCTATTTAACATTTTGTACTTACTACTTATATATTTTTTCACTTATATTTAATTTTTTTAAGTGATTTTAATTTTTTCTTCGTAACTTTTATTTTTGATTTTTTTATTCAATATATCCAAAATTTAGTTTGTCATTTTTTATTTTCAGATGTAAACTTGTCAATTATTTTTATTAAAAGTACACCCCTGAAGATGCATCTAACCACCATGTGAAATGTTTTGTATGGAAAACGAAGATGTTTTAAGAAAAAAAATTCTTATTGACAAAAAATGAGATGATATTTGTGTTTTTTAATTAATATGATTATGACAATCATAAACATATCAAATTTGATCTATTTAAAGTTTAAAAAATTATTTAAATTCAATTGAAGATACTTCACTTGCATTTGCTTACTGCTGTACTATTTTTAAAATGTCTCCCTTAACCCGCTTCGGGCTTGAACAATTGCTCATTGAAGGTGTGTCATTTGCTTCACACCACTATGCAATGTGAACCCCATATCTGTGCACGATCCAACCATTTGAAACTACTGACTAAAATTCCTCTGAATGGATATAGAATATTTCTTTGTATTACTAGGATTAAGTTTTCCCAAATTTTATTAAGAAATAATAGGTTTCTCTTCATGACAGTATTAGGAAAATTTCTAAAAAATATTTAGTCTATTAGAGAAAGGGTAATTGAAGGATTGGGGAAATAGTACTGGTGAATAGTAAACAGATCAGAGACTAGGCTAGTTCTCAAATAAATAATTTTTTGAAAAAAGTGAGATTTTAGTAGATTAGTGTGTATTGGTCTTCTTAAAGCAGTTCTTCCTACATTCAGAAGGTAGAATACCACAGAGAAGGATTCTTAAATGTCATGTGGGAGCCATTACAACACAATTCACTCCTTCATTATTCAATCCTGCTCTCTTCTTAAAGGCAGGGAAACATTTAAATTAAATTTTCTACTTAGAAAGTGATGCCAAATAATATTTTAACAACATTTTAGATGTGACTTATACTCCTTGAGAAACTTTTCTGTATTGCTCTATTGTGTATATTGGAACTCATAGTAGGTAGTAATAGCAAGCGACCCAAAAGAACTACGATAGTTCTGCTTTACATTTTATATTTATATACATGAAATAACAAGATAAGTTCTTAATTAAAGAATCTACATTGAAAGCCATAACTGGTCATAACATTAAAATTGAAACATTGAATATAGCAATCACGTTAACCCATTTATGGTCACAAAAACAATTATTTCTGTGCATGTCGAAGAGTGAAGCACACAACTACTGTATACAATACAATGGAAATACTTTACTTAAATTTTTTTCCTTGAGAAACAATATAGAAAAACTTATTTTTTGACATTTACATTTTTGTATTGAAGCAACAAAACTATTTCTATTTTTTAGTGTTACATATCAATGGGTCATTTTCTATCTCACAAAGTTCATTTTTCAAAATAAAATGACTGATCATGAAATCAATTTCTTCAATGGTAGAAGAAGCAACTTGGTGTTTTTGTTTTTGGTCATGTTTATATTCTTCTTCTTCACTATCAGGGATTAGGCTGACAGCCTGTTCCATCTTCACTCCAACCATCTCTACCTAGGACATCCTATTTCTCGTCTTCCTACAGGTTTATAAGTTAATATTGATTTTATTATTCCTGTGTTACCCATTCTATTTATAAGTTGTATCCAGCGTTGTTTATTTTCTTTAATACGGTCACTAATGGAATATGTATTTAGATCAGATCTAATCTCCTCATTTCTGATTTGATCTAATATCGAGCAACCTTTCACTCTCCTCAGAAATTTCATCTCTGCTGTTTGTATTTATTGTTGCTCTTTTGCTGTTAGACCCCACGATTCGCTTCTGTATGTTAATACTGGTGCTGCCATTACTTTATAAAATTTCATTCTAGTTTCTTTCATAGTTTTATTTTTTAAATTTCTATGAATAGTGCCACACATCATTTGATATTTATTTAGTTTATTTTGCAAATATTTTCCCTTTCATAGCTAATGTCACAGCCCAAAAAATTAAAATGTGACACTTGTTCTATTATCTTGATTATTTATAACAATTTTGGAGCGTATAGGATATTTCCCTTTAAAAGCCATAACTTTCGTCTTTTTAACAGATATTTTCAAATCATAGTGCTCACATATCTGGTTTAAGCGGTATATAGATTTTTGCAAATCATTTTCTGTTTTCTGCATAATTATTTGATCGTCAGCAAACAATATGTATTAATGCATTTATTTTGGGGGTGTAGCTTTATTCCTGGATTTATTTCATCTTTCCATTGTCTTATGAGATCATCAATATATACATTAAATAAAGTAGGTGATAATGTGCACCCATGTCTCAGTCCTTTATTAATTTTCACTGCATCTGTTTTTGTAGTTCCGGTATTAATTACAATTTGTGTATTTTTATAGAGGCTTTTTATTACATTTATTAAATGTATTGGGTATCCTCTTCTCTTCATGATGTATCATAATATTTTTCTGTTAACTCGATCAAAAGCTTTTTCGTAGTCAACAAAACATATGTGAGTCTTGAGGTTGAATTCTCTTCTTTTCTCTATTAGTTGTCGTATAATTATTATATTGTCTTGGCATGATCTTCCTTTCCTGAAGACATTTTGTTCATCTGTTAACAAAGCATCCACAATTTTCTTTACTCTATTATTGATAATCCTTGCACATAACTTATAGGTTGTGTTGAGTAGGTTTATTTCCCGATAGTTCTCACATATGTTTCTTTCTCCTTTTTTATACAGCGATATAACCTCCCCAGTTCCCAAGCAGTTGGTATTTCTTGGAATTTCCAGCATTCATTTATTAGATGAAAGAGTCTGAATTCTAGAAGAAGTCCCCCATATTTGATCAATTCTGTATTTACTCCATCTATACCTGGTGCTTTTCTATTTTTCATTTGGTGTATAGCTTCTTGTAATGTGTTATATTATCTCCTTGGTACGAATCACCTCCACCAAATTCATTTAAGGAGTTGTTTATCGTTTCATGTCCATACTCCAATGGTTCTACCCACAGATTTGTATAGTGATTTATCCACTCCTCTTTGTCAATAGTGTGGAGACGTATCATATCTCTTTCTGTTTTATTTAATTCCTCATAAGTTGATAAGCTATTTCTTGTCTACCATGTACGTCATTTTCTATGTTGGATATTAATTTGTCCCAGGATTGTTGGTGGGCTTGTCTTACTATTTTTCGAGCATAATTAGGTTTCTGTTTATAGTTTGCTGCAATTTCTTGTTTTCTTTTGTAAATATTCTTTATATGCTTTCTTCTTTTCCTTTACGGCATTCTCTACTTCCCTAGTCATGTTTATATAATGGTTAAATTTCTGGTCATAAATTTAATATCAGTAGCTCTTCTTATGTCATTTCTCTCACTTTCTCTCCATGTATCTCATATCTCTAGGTCACACATATCTCTCTACACATTACAGTTTCATTTCTTTTAGGCAGCTTCAATAGTGGAAGGGAAGAGCTAGAGGCACCCAGTAATATTTATTTATTTATTTACGTCAAAAACAGTTAAAAACTGCGTGTGACGAGCTATGGGGAGAAGTGAATTTTGTGCACGATTTCATAATCTCTGTGGTCTCCATCCTAAACCATATTCTAGTCGAATTTTGAATACAGAAAAGAGATTTTTTTCGAGTTTTTGTTGACAAAATATTCGCTCCTATATAATAAAATATATTTTCAAAGGTAAATTAGCTATAAATTCCTGCCCTGAACCCTCATGTTCTTCATGAAAGAATATTACTTTTTGCCGCGATAATATGAAAAACGATAATTTGAATAACTATATTTCCCACTGAAATTCAGAAGACGTGCACAAATAGTGAAGTTACATTTATGTCCAGAAGCAAAACAAGGGACCATCTCAGCATTTGCTCAAGGATCAGGGAAACTGGACGAAAAACCTGATCGAGATGGGGGCCATCAACCCAGAAACTGTGGTACAATACTTGTTACAGGTTCTTTAGAATTATACAGTCCAAATGATAATAATTACATTAACTATCATTGTAAAAATTAATGCTACTTTACTTTTTGATGCTCGGTATAGTCTCGAATTGTATAGAAACAGTTCTGCAGCAGAAAAGATTTTACTTGGGACTTAAACTTTCCTATCGCAGTTAATCGTTTAATGTCGTCTGGCAAAGTGTTCTAGAATAATGTACATGAATTGTATGTGAATTTTTTGTAGTGAGCTGTTGATACTGCCACTTGGTGAATATGATTACTACGTCGTGTGTTATACTTATAGACATCGGCGTTTGCTGAAAATGTATTCCCGCCCTTAAGTAAGTCATTTTTGACAAAAACTACTGCTTCGTAAATCAGGAGACAAGGTAATGGTAAAATTCCTATATTAATAAAGAGAGACTTACAAGAATCACGCGGGTTGGATTTGCTTATTATTCATACAATTCTTTTTTGTAATCTTGTCTGTGAGCTATAAGATGTGTTTCCCCACAATATTATGCCATATCTCAGGCGGGAGTGAACATTGGCAAAATATACACAACGAGCTGTATGAAGACTGACGGAATTTGAAAGAATTCTGAACGCGTAGCATAATGAACTTAATTTTGTGTTCAATTCATTTAAGTGGGCATTCCATTTGAGGTTTGACTGAATTGATAGACCTGAAAATTTTGTTGCATTAACATCAGTTAATGGCACACCGTTCATTTTCAATGGAGTACAGAATTTTTTATTTGATATGGAAAACTGCATTGAAACAGTTTTCTTTTCATTTACTATTAATTTGTTATTACGGAACCAATTTGAAACGTCTGATATTGTACTATTTACGGTTTCTTTGTTGCAAAGAATATTTGTATCATCCGCAAAGAGAACTGTTCTTCCGTTTCGAATCGCTAAGGGCATGTCATTTACGTATAATAGGAAGAGAATAGGGCCTAAAATCGATCCTTGCGGGACTCCACATGCAATTGGCAAAGAACCGGAAAGGTGCGTACATAAAGTTCCATCATTCCAGTAAGGTATTTCTACTCTCTGAGATCGTAGTTTAAGGTACGAACATAGCCAATCTAGAGCAATACCACGGATTCCATATGAAGATAATTTTGAAAGTAAAATGTTATGATCAATGACGTCAAAAGCTTTTGAAAGATCTAAAACTATTCCAATAGTTGCTTCATTTTGATCCAATGGTGAGGCAACATCCTTAAGAAAAGAAAAAATGGCTGTTTCCGTAGATTTTGATTTCCGGAATCAATGTTGGCAATTTCAAAACGCGTCGTGTTTATTGAGAAAGGTTTCCATTCGCACATAAAAAAGTCTCTCTAAAATTTTTGAAAAAACTGACAAAAGAGAAATTGGCCGATAATTTTGAATTTCATTTTTGTTGCCTTTTTTGAAGAGTGGCTTAATCTTAGCTGTTTTAAAAATATCTGGAAAAATTCCGGTGCATAAGGATGCATTAAATATGTGAGTTAACGGGTGTATAATGGCTGGCGCACATGTCTTTAACAAAAAATCCGGAAATTCATCTAAACCGGCCGAATATTTATTTTTTAATTCACCGATTATTTTGAGAATTTCATAGGAAGAGGTTTCGGAAACGAACATAGTGTCTAAGATTTTTACGGAAACGTCAGATGTTGAATTTTGTGGCTGAAAACCCTTAGTGAGATCGACAGCAATTCTCGAAAAGTATTGGTTAAAGAGACTAGCCACTGTTGTCGGATCGTTCACATCTCTATCGTTATCTTTTAAAACAACATTCTCTACAAGGTTTCTAGTTGGTTTGGTCGCATTTTTTACTATATCCCACATTGATTTTGTTTTGTTATTTGAGTTCAAAATATCCTGATCGTGTTTCATGATTTTAGCCTGCCTTATTACTTTTCTTAACAATGATTTGTATTTTTTAAAGTACAGGAGGAAATCTTGAGATACGTTATGATGCTTAGAAATGAAAGAAAGAACTCGTTTGTTTTTACATGTTCTAATCCCTTGTGTTATCCAAGAATTGCTTTTGCGTGAAATATTTAATTTTCTTTTCTGAAGAGAAAAGCAAGTGTTAAAATGAAATGAAAGCGTTGAAAAAAAAGAATAATATTTATCGTTTGTATCAATAGTATTATAAACCTTGTCCCATGACTCCTGCAGAAAGTAATCAATGAATAATTTCATTTTACTTTTAGAAAACATCTCTACTCATACGTGTATTATTTATTGTGTCATTGTTCGCATTTCGTATAATGGTAAAAATTTGTGCATCGTGGTCACTGTATCCTAAATCTTTTGTTTCAATTTCATGTCGAGTAGTGGTTTCGTTAATTATAATTTGATCGATTGCCTTCTTTGAATTTACTGTGATCCGTGTAGGTACTTTTATTGTAATATCTAAATTGAAGGAATTAATTATGTTAAGAAACTGCTCTTTCTCGCAAGATTCGACCAGAAAATCAATGTTAAAATCTCCGCATACAACAATGGATTCAAAAGAGCGATTGATGACTTTGATTAGTGTTATCTCTAGTTTTTCTAAGAACAAAATGTAATCTGCAGCTCTCTTTGTTGGAGGCCTGTAGATGCAAAGCAATATCATTTTTAGCACAGGAACATGTACAACAGAAATTTCAAAAACATTTTCAACGGAATACTCATTGAATTCCGTCAAGGAGATAGAATCAATATTATTTTTAACGTAAATACAAGAACCTCCATATGCAAGACTTTTATGTGAGATTCTCTTTTTCTACAATAATAGCTTGCGAGGTAAAAGTTTGGAATTTGGAAAATGCCAAGTTCATTAGGAGATAACCAATGTTCTAAAGCAAAGAACATCCATTTGATTTAAATCGCTCTGTAGAGCTGCCTCGATAAAATCAGTTTTATTTGAAAGGGATTGAAACATTATGGTGCAATATCTTTATTTTTTGCAAGTACCTACACGAATGTTTTTCTGCTGCATCTGACTGTAGTTGCTATATATTTACTCCATTTTTAGCTCGAGTGCGTGGTCGAAGGTTGTAATGTGTCCCAGCAGTCATAGATTGTGAGGAAATAGAGGCGTCATTGGTAGTGGGAATGGAAGAAACGGGAGTAGGTTCACAGGAGGGGGTAAGAGGGTTAAGAATAAGGGTGGGGGGTGGAGAACGTAAGGAAGGTGAAAGGGATGGATTTTTGGCAGGAGGCTGCGTAGGACTGGAGTTGATGATGCATTGTGCAAGTTTTTCACCGACTGCATGTTTTCCAGCAAGGTTCATGTGGAGACCGTGCCGGGTGAAGTGTTTTACTGAGAGGAAATTCATTTCAAAAAGTGTTACATCTGTTTCTCTCAGTTGCAGTTTTAGTTGTTGGTTTGCGTGCTTAATCTCGCTGCATAGTGTAGGCCTGTTGTACCAGAAGGGCAGAGTCGAGACGAGAATGTTAGTATTTTGGGCGGCACATTGTAATTTGCTTACATGTTGTTCAGGTGTAAAGTTACCGCCCAAATTAATGTCATTCTGCCCTGCTATGATAATGACTATATCCTGATTGGTCATTGTCTTTGTGTGAGTGTCCAACTCTGCAGTCACGTCTGCAAACCTCCCGTTAGGTTTAAAAATAGACGAGACTGAGTAGTTGG
The DNA here is from genome assembly GCA_031308135.1 of Acheta domesticus. Taxonomy (NCBI): domain Eukaryota; kingdom Metazoa; phylum Arthropoda; class Insecta; order Orthoptera; family Gryllidae; genus Acheta; species Acheta domesticus. Next base: position 167,974,314 of record JAHLJT010004567.1, read on the forward strand.
GGGGTAACTTCCTACTGAGAATGGAGGAAAGATGGCGACCATGGCTGTCATCTAAAATAAGTACCTGGTTTTTAGGCTCAGTAGGAATGGCTTTGTTTTCAAGTGGGCTAGGATGCGAAGCTTTACGTGTTTTGGTTTTGACACGCTTCCTAGCCTGTTTGCGTTGGTTTGTGCATGTATTTGTCGATGGAAGGGAAGGGTTGTGAGGATCAGGAAGGCGAGGAAAATCTGTTTCATAATCTAAAACACTAAATCTGTTTTGAATTGCGACTGGATGTGGTGTCTGTGTCTTATTTGCAGTCACGGGTGCACGGTTGGGAAAATTCGCAGTGTTGCCTACTTGTGCCCAACCGTCATTGTAGAGAACGACCTCTTCCAGCCTTCGGATAAGTTTATGAAAATTACTGTTTACGTGTGTGAAGGCTTTCAGAAGGTCGGCTTTGAGGGTGTAGAGAGTAAAAAGAGTAGAACGAACAGTAGCCATGTCACGAATGCGTATTGAAGTACGTGATAAAATTGGAATAAATACAAGAAAAGTCAGATAAGAGCAACAATCGCCTAGCTTAATATTTTAAAAGTGTAATATTTATGTGTATTCGATAAATTAAAAATTAAGATTCGATACAAGAAAGAGAAGGCATGCTAACTACAAAATCTATTGAAAGCTAGTACTTACGAAATTTGGCAATGCAGTTACGTATTTTCCTTCACTTAAGCTGCAACTGTTTAATACAATGTTGACTATACTTTACCGTAAATAGATAAAGCTATTAGCTGAAATTTGTCTTCAAAATATTGAATAAGATTTGAAACACAAATTCAAAACTACTCGATACACCGTCCTCGCAACGTTCAAATAAACTGAATTGTCACTCGCCACAAAAAATAAACTGAATAGTCAACATTATCTTCATTAGCAGCAAGATTGGGTAAAATACTTTAAATTTCGTATTTAAATACTTTGTAAATAAGTGTTTAAAACCTACTCAAGATACATTAGGTTTTGATTTGCTAAATACATACATATTTAAAATACTTGAAATAATCAAAACACAGTAAATATAATTGCATTATATCTTTTTATAGCAAATTAATAATTGACAATCATAAAAATTCCTGAACAATAACTAACTATAGTATTTATGTATTCTTAATGTAATTAAACCAAAAATCAACAAAAGTAAACAAAACAATTTCAGGCATATCTAGTTTAATTGTTCCATGAACTTTAAATTAAAGCAAAAATAAGATCCATAAATTTTATTTTTATTGAAGTATGTATTTTAAGTATTTCTTTTTTTAAATAACCCTACTTTAGGTATTGGTTGATCCATAGTTTAGGGTGGCACGGTATTTAAATACATCTCCAAAATACATGTCCAAAAACCTTAAAAAAACTTTATAAAAATACAAGTTTTTAAAATACATATTTCAAATACAAATATTTAAATACTGCCTAACCTTGATTAACAGAAAGATTAGTCTGATACATTTCCATCTGAAAATTTTGTGTAACATGTGGATAATTCGTAATCTCTAATTTTTCAAATTTACAAGTAAAACGCCGCAGTGTAGTTCTCTAATGTCTCTTCTCTCTGTGCCCATGCTGTATTTCCAGTCGAGCGCAAATGAGTACATTAAAAACTAGTGGTGCTACAACAGCACTTACTTTCCCGTATTAGAGGAAACAGCTAAGTAGTACTGTAATATTGCACTTTATGCACTACTAACATCTTCGCTTGGAACTCACTATTTCCATTGCAGTGTTGTCAGAACTATGTGAATTCTACAACTTCACAAAAATAGAATGCAAAAGTTTGGTAACCCTGTATTGGAAAAAGAAGCCTGATACCCTGGAAATATAGAAATGCCTTCCATTGGGCCATGATTAGGGAAGAGTATTTTAAAACCATGCAAAAAATTCTCTACTCACTACAAATGGTACAGCATTTGGTGCAAAACTAAATATTTGCCTGCAAATATCAACATAAATTAGACAATTATAACTCCTTTTCATACAGCTCCATTAGGTCACAACAATGACACTAATTCACAGATATTCGCGAGCGCAAAGTGAATTCCATTGTTGCAGACCCTGCATTGTCGCTATTCTGAGAGCTATTAATTCTTTTTACTTATTTCAAATATTTCAAAATAAACAATTTCTAAAATATTAATGTGTAAGTCTATAACAAAGTTCGAATGTAAGAAACGAAGAAAGAAATAATATACAAAATTGCACATTCTAATTTACGACGCATCCAGCTGTCCGAAGGGCAGTAAATTTACAGCGGCCTATTACGTTTGTCACAAAATTAAAGAAAAACTACTCGTATTTTGAAAAAATTATGCATGACCGTATTTATTTTATTTATTTATTTGTCAAAAAACAGAAACAGAATGGCACAGACTTTCCCGTATTAGTTTTCTATTTTCCTGGGTCTTCGCTAGCTATTCGGAATTGCCACATACTCTTTCTTGCCAGCTACCATCTATCATCGCCAAAAGTACATTTTTTTGTCATTTTCTTAATTTTTCGGTTTCCTATTGGTAGAACAGAAACATTAATTTTAGAATATTAAAGAACACAAAAACCTAGCCGTAAATGGCAATTTTCTTTTAAAAATTATGTGCCGTTTAAGAGAAAATGGCGTTTAGCACTACTAAAAATGCGAAATTTGAAGCTCATTTTCACAGAAATTTTTGAGTTTTCAAAATACTTTATTTGAAGTTATTTGAAGCACTTACACTCATAAATATAATCATCTTTACAAATTGCGGATAATGTGCATATTAAAGATGTGAGAGATCTTCAAAAAATTTACATTTATATAATTTTTGAAAAAAACAAAAAAAAAAACTCAAAATAAACTTTACGCTATACTAATGAGTGTAATTAGCACTATCCGTTACAAAAGTTTCAAGAAAAAAATTGCAGCCATATACGAGAAAATGACGTTTGAGCATTTCTGAAAATGCCGAAATTTGAGCTACTTTTCACAGAAAACGGTAGTGTTTTCGAGAAACTTTACTTGACATTATTTAAAGCATATATACTCGTAAATATAATAATGTAAAAAAAATCGCCGATAATGTAAATATTAATGACGTGAGAGACAAGTAAAAAAATTTACATTTTGGTAATTTTTGAAAAAACCAACCGACAGACCAAAATGGCTTTTATGTCATTGATAGAGTACATTTACCACTATCCCTACCAAAAGTTTAAAGAAAAAATTTGGAGCCGTTTTTGAGAAAATTTTGTTTTTGTAATTTTTTAAAATTGCACATATTGCACGCAATATTGCACGAAAACTACCAAAATTGTGAAAAACATTTACATGACCTTTATTAAAGAACTCAATATGCAGAACAAATTTTATTTGAAGAAAAAATCTCTATCTTCAATTTTGTAGTTGGAGAAAGACGGCGAAAAAAATTCAAACTTTCACAATTTTCGAAAATTCAGAGCTGTACGTGAAAATCGGACCTATGCCATGTTAAAAAGTGTATTTTCCTCTATTCATACAAGAAATTTAAAGAAAAAATTTGGAGCCGTTTTTGAGAAAATGTTGAAAATCCCCGGGGGCGTCGTATAAAGTACCCCAAATTTTAAAGAATCTATTTCAAAATCACAAAGCTTCGACTAGAATCAGATCGACTGGGGAATATCATTTTTGAAGAAAATCGACCGAACGGTTTAGGCGCTAGCGTTGACCACAGACGGACAGACGGACGGAATGCCGTCAATCGATTTTTAAGTATAAAGAAGCAACAAATCATGGATTTTGAGAACACCACGTGATAGAGGATTTTTTTTCTTAATTTAGCAACTGGTTTTATCCACTTATTCGTTTTCACGGCCCGGCAATTAATTTTTTTCCGCCGAAAATTGGCCATTTTTTCGCGCAGCATTACATAACTTTCCCTATACTACGTATATCACTCCGTGTATACGTACGTATACGGGAAAGTAGAACACTTTACTTAAAGAATCTGCCTACATTGTTTGTTTGTTTTTAATACATACACAATAGAAAATAATTTTTTTACGCTAAAGTCACTCACCTCAACTCCTTTCGTTTCTTTTGATTCCTCTTTGATTATTGCTATTTCTTTTGATTCCTCTTTGATTATTGCTATTTCTTTTGATTCTTCTTTGAGTGAAGACGTTTCTTTGGATTCTTCTTTGTTTATAACGCTTGCCTTTGAAGCTTGGCTCTTATTCCGCATTGAGAATCAGAAATATTGTTTTAATCATTTATAATTCGTATTTTATATTAATTAGGGAATATAAGTAAGAATTTGTAAATGTGTTGGTCCGTTGGTCATATCTAACTCGACTTATTTACAGAGCGTCCGAAGAGGAAACAAGGAAACTTGAAATGTTACTTTTCAAGTTATTCTGAGTAAACATTATCCTATAAATATAATACGATACTTCCCCCATTTGTCACATATGCATGATTAATTTGTTGAGTGTGGAAAGGAAACTGTTGACATAGCAGTGTACCGTGACGACAAACTTTGTACTAAACAGTCTGCGAGATTCAACAGTGGCAAAATAGTTGAAACAAGGTGTCCAACTTTGCCTCGCATGCCTACTTTCGATTACTGCGCGTAGCATTTCTCTTGAAAATGTTTCACTAAGTAAATAATGAATACGTAGTCGTAAACTGTGTTCAAAGGTCTTATGACAGTAGTATGTAAGCAAAGGGAGGAGCTACGTGAATATCGCAGGCTCCAATGTGTTGCTCCCTTGTTGACCCTTGGTGACTGGTAAGACACTGTCACATGGAAATTAACTGATGTTACGAGAAAGACTCTCACCTCTGGAACATTCTCTTCTTTGTCTTCTGTATCTTTTGATTCTTCTTTGCTCGTGGCACTCCTCTTTGGAGCTTGAATCTTATTTTTCAACCAACTGGCAGAACAGCACACAGAATTGCGACGAATCGTGTTCAACATGCGCTGGTCATTTTCAGTTTTTGATCTAAATACCACAAACAAAAGACACGTAGATGGTTTACTTCGGATAACTCTCATTTGCAAAAATATGTGTTTGACTCGTAAATTGTATAAATTAGATAACGTGTTGTATTGCATCTTACATTACATCTTTTTTATTACAGTTATCGGATTCATCTCATCGGTGCATGATCTATACGTGCAGCTCGTCATTAGTAACTGTTAGCTTTTCTTCGTCACACCGCTACAGAAACTGGAACGATTTTAAAGGAACGCCACCACTAAATTTTGCCTCGATCGGAGACTGAACTATAAGGTATAGTCTGATTTGGAAGTACAACGTGCTTAATCACGATCACGAAACTGCTGTTTAGTTAAACATTAATACACGTATGGTAATGTTTACTAAACCGGTCGTAATATTTACTAAACATATTGCAGTGAAAATAAGTAAGCAAATCGTTGCATTTCATAAATTACTAAACGCTTCTGAGTAAGCAATAAGCAGAAACATGAAAAGGCATATTTTCTTTCTATTCTTTCAGTCAGGTAAGGGAATAGCTAGTAGGCCCTGGCGGTCACCCATCCAACGGCCGCGTGGGCTCATACTTCATTAGCCTCGATCCTCACCAAGCAGGACAGTTGCGGGCACTGGCTGCTGACGCTTGACTACCGAAGGTAATTGTACCGTCAGTTAAGAATACAAAAAAACAATGATTTGAAATCAATAAAACAGTAAACACGTCGTTTGTACAGCCTATTATGGTGTACACAGAATTGATTTCTCACAGTTGAGATGGGATCTGTAACCATACGAATTGATAACATTTCTGAGAAAGCGCGCACTGTGAGTGTGACGACATGAAACGCAGATCTCACCGAAAGATTTTCGAGCTGAGGCAGTTATGGCCCCTCAACTTTAGCGACCTCGACTATTCAGACTGGCGAAAATAATATTGTGTAATGGACATGACTGAAAGCACGTGGAATGTTAGTCGACGTGTCCTTCGCCTTCAACTTTCAGAGTTCCACCACGTGATAGTAGCCAATGTTTGATACTGTAACTTTCTTACTTAAAGTCTACCTTACGGTAGAAAAGAAGGGCACAGCATGACGTCCGAAATGCTGGCAATCATGCGCGACCTTAGGTCGCGTATTTTCTGGGTAGTCATGATTCCACTGATTCCACTCACGAAAGCATAGGTACAGTGATAAATGCCGCAATTTCCTTACCTCGATCCAGGAGCCTGTTCTGAGAATTCATCGGCTTTTGAAGATGATGGTCTTGAATCGCTAGTTCGATGGTAGAAAGATACGGGTAGTTTTACGAACGACACGGTTCGACGTTTCTTTTGAAGATCTTTGCGCTGTGTGAAATGATACAAAATGTTACTTGGTACAACGATAGCGTGGGTCGTCACAAAATACTAAAAACTAAATTTAACCTTATTTTACTCATCTGCATGCAAAACGTATTTGCACACATATTGTTCAGGCTGATCCAATTGA